>OZ018332.1:104005856-104358356 GCA_963969495.1 Ceratothoa steindachneri
ATAAGTTCTTGCGGTTTTAGCAAATTTATTCATTACCATTAACATTTTTAGAAAAATTTCATTTTTAATTAATACAATATGCAATTTAATCAATAATGAATTCTCCGTTGTTATTTACGACTTCTTCCCAACATTCAACTAGTTTTCCGATGTCTTTGCAAAAAAAATCTCTGGATTTTGACTCGAAGAATTCGTCTAAACAGGTTCTTAATTCCCCATCAGTAGTCAACGATAAGCCGCGCAAATTGTTGGAGAGCGATCGGAACAGATGGAAATCCGATGGAGCCAAGTCTGGCGAATATGGAGGATGCGGCAGGATTTCGCAATTAAGCGTTTGGATGGCGTCCTTTGTCATATTTTCAATGTGAGGACGAGTATTGTCGTGTTGCAGAAGGACTCCATAACGTCGATGAGGTCGCTTTTCACGAATAGCTTCGGCGAGTCGATACATTTGTTGAACGTAGAGTTCTGCATTGACAATCTTGTTCTTCGTAAGAAGCTCATAATAAATGATGCTTTCACAATCCCACCACACACACAACATCGTCTTTCGTCAATGAAGCCCTTGCTTTAATCGCGGAAGTGTTTTTTTATTGCGGCTAAGCCATTGTTTTTGATGGTTCATGTTGACATAATAATAATAATAATATTAATAAGTCTTATGTAATGCGCTCTTCAAGGCTTGAGGCCTTCCCAGAGCGCACGTTTTGCTGAAAAGATGCGTTTACAGGAGACGCTTAAATGTGGTAAGAGAGGGAGAAGACCTGATTTCAGCAGGAAGAGCATTCCACAACTTAGGGGCGCAGATTGAGAAGGAGCAGTCCCCCATTGAGCAGAGGGATGAACGAGGAATATTTAAAAGAGGTACATGTGATGACCAAAGGGCCCGAGGGACATGGCGTGGCGAGAGGGCAGAAGAGAGGTAAGACGGGGCCTTGTTTTTACGGCCTTAAATGTAAAGAGAAGTATCTTGAAGTGAGTACGGGATCTGAAAGGGAGCCAGTGCAGTTTATGCAGCAAGGGTTTCGAGGGAGAGAAGCGAGGACGACGGAGGAGAAGCCGCGCGGCATAGTTCTGTACAATATGAAGGGGGCGGAGAGAGGAGGATGGCAGATTCACAAGCAGAGAGTTACAGTAGTCAAAGGGTGAGGTGATGAAGTCATGAACAGCAGTCTCAAGACTTTGGCGATCAAGGTGAGAGCGAATGCGAAGTATTTGCTATTTGCTAACATTGCGGATATGAGGCTTAAAGGAGAGATGCTCATCAAAAAACAACACCCAGATTCCTAACGCAGTCAGAGAAAATGATAATATTACCACCCAGAGTAAGTGAGGGAAAGAGAGATTTAGACTTTTTGACAAGAGCAGAGGTGCCGACGAGGAGGACCTCAGTTTTAGAGTGATTAAGCCTGAGAAAGTTGGTAGAGAGCCAGTCAGAAATGGAGTAGTAGGCAGCCAGGAGGTCAGTGATAGAGTAGACAAGAGACGTGGGGGATGAGGAAAAGGGAAATTTGAATGTCATCAGCATAGAGGTGGAAGGATAGACCTGGATTACGGAGAAGGGAACTAAGAGGGAGAAAGTAGATACGAAATAGTAGAGGACCAAGGACAGAGCCTTGTGGCACTCCAAGGCGAATGGGGGTAGAGTCGGATGAAACGTCTTCAATCACAACGGATTGAGTACGAGACGAAAGGTAAGAGCGGAACCAGTCAAGCACGGTGCCTGATATGCCGAGGAAAGAGTGGAGACGATCAAGTAGGACGGTATGGTCAATAGTATCGAAGGCAGAGGAGAGGTCGAGTAAAACGAGGATGGAGGCACAACCTCTGTCTGCGGCTCTTCGTAAGCAATTGGACACATTGAGAAGGGCGGTTTCTGTGGAGTAACCTGACTTGAAACCAGATTGATAGGTTTCATCAATGTTACAAGCCACCATGTGACTGTTGATGCGTGAAGCACCCACTCTCTCCAGAACCTTAGAGAGGAAAGGAAGTTGCGAAATCGGGCGATAATTGGACGGGTCAGTGGGGTTCAGTTGAGGCTTTTTAAGAATCGGACGGATGTGGGCACGTTTGAAGGAAGAGGGAACCAGGCCAGTTGCAAGTGAAGTGTTGAACGGGTGAAGAATCGTTGGGAGGAGAGCAGGCAGAATTTTACATAACAGTTTAGGCGGAAAAATGTCCTTTGGGAAGCCCGATTTTTTAGAACGCGAGAGCAGGGCTGTAAGCTCCAACGTGGTCACAGCGGGGAAAACGATAAGCGGCTCAGGCAGGAAGTCAGGGAGAATAGCAGGAGCCGGAACAGAAGGCTGAGGGAGGGAAGCACGGAGGTTAGTGACCTTATCTGCGAAAAAATTCAAGAGAGTAGCAGGGCTAATGGGTGGGGAGAGAGGGGTCGAGTTTTGCCCACGGGTGCGAGTCTTTCTAAAGACTCTTTCATGGACACGCATGGACTGCCTAGCACGGAGGAGTTCCATAGAGTACCAAGGGTCACGGTGACAACGGGAGTTCGAAGGTGTGACAAGGGGAGAGTGGGCATCAAGACAAGTGAGAATGGGTTGCTACAAAGAAGAGAGAATCTGGTCACGAGTGGCAGAAGCATCAATGGGAGGAAGTTTGGAGGCCACATCATTAGATAGGGAGGGAATATCAATGGAGGCTAGTCGACGGAAAGGCTTAGGATTGTGAGACAGCTGGGGAGGTATATGGAATGGGATAGAAAAGTTGAAGTTGATAAGGAAGTGATCAGATATAGCAGTGGACAAATTTGTAGTCGTCAGGTTGGAAATAAGACAGTCAGATATTACAAGGTCTAAAATGTTACCGTGAAAGTGGGTAGGGGAAGAAATGTGTTGGGTGAGGGAGAAGAGATCAAGGATTTCAGAAAAGGCTTTGAAATCAGGATTGTGGCCAGGAAGGTTGAAATCACCGAGGATTAGCAGAAAACCAGTGGGGGAGAGGCCACACACACCACATTTCGTCGCCAGTGATGATGCGGAGAATAAATCTGTCCTTATATCCACGAGTATCCTTGTGATGAGCAAGCAAACCTGCGGCAATCGTGGAGCGTTGAAGTTTGTTGCTTTCGCTCAAAGCGTGCGGAACCCATGCACCGAGTTTTTTTAACTTTCCCCATCGAATGAAGGTGATTCACTACATTTTTCTGATCACACACCAATTCTAGAGCCAATTCTCTAATCGATTGATGAGGATTTTCATGAAGAAGGTCATTCAATCGATCTTCATCCAACTTAATGGGGCGACCGGGACGTTCTTTTTCATAAAGATTGAAATGACCGTTTTTGAAACGTGAAAACAACCATTGAGCTGTCCTTTCTCATTAAGCATTTTCTCCGTACACAGCACAGATATCGCGACGAGCTTTGCTGCATTTGCATTGTTCCCGTCTCGATGAAAATGAATAACAACAAGTGTCGAAAATGCGCCTTTCTTTCAACTTGACATTCCATTTTGAGGGTACAAAACAAAAAATAAATTAACACAACTTTTAAATGAACCGCAATGACTTATTACTTAACTTCAACACTTAGCCTAAGCAAAAACCTAATAGTCTACGCTGTTAAGAGACGTAGCCTAACCTTTGCAAATTTTGCTCTCATTATTTATTATTGTTTCTTAATATGTGCACAAATCACTTCAACAAAACTTAAATCAACACAACATTAAAAAAATGCAAGAACTTATTCCTCAACCTAATATATGAATACATTTAAGAATTCCTAAGTTCTAAAGGAACACTGTGAGAACCTCGATTATTATTGTTATTTTAACTATATTTCCTAGCCCACTTTATTCCATAAATTACCCTAACTAAAACTAGACCAATGAAATAGGTATCTCAATAATAATAATGATAATCCCTTTATGGACATGGCGCTCTCTAAGTTAAGAAATTTCCGCCAAATATAAAGAGGCTCAAATGAAAGAAGTATAGAGAGAAGAGAGAAATCAGTAGACTTCGGCCGTTTTACTGAACTGACAGTTCTTCATATTCCGTTTAGGAGCAGATGGAAAATGGAACGAATAGGCATTTGAAAGCAGACTATTCCAAGCACCTGGGTCAACGCGGGGTCATTTCAATATTTTTTTAAGCAATCTACCAACAATGGTGTATCGCGTTGGTTTGTAAGGGTGGATCTGTAAAGGTTGTTAAAAAGTGTGGAGGATATATAGCTGCAAATCCTCTAATAGGCATTTGCGCTGAGATGGCAAATTTTCATTGTGGGTGCCTGGATGGCACACAATTCTCTAGATGCCAGCCACAGAAATTTTGTCCTTACTATATACATGTCATCTCTCGTCAGGCTACTCGTTCAATAAAAATGCGATCGAGGGACAAGGAATATGGAACATAGTGGTGAGTTAGAAAGAAGATATCCTGGAGAGCTAGGTACAATTATATTGTAGGTAAGTTGGAAGATATAAAACCACAAAAGTGGTACTAGCAGTCGGTGAAATTCGCCTAGCAAGATAGCAAAAGACAAGCTCGTGAGGAGATGGGGAAAGCGGGCAGTATAGTTTTGAGCGATCTCTAGCAGGTGGAGGTTAGGTAGATTTTAGTTGAGACGAGAGGAGAAAAAAACATAAATATTAGTCCCCAGGTCAAGGAGGGATCGCATCTGACTCATTTTGCCAAGAAAGCCTAGAGATGATCTAGCAAACATTATTGATGTGGGATCTGAAGAAAAAGGTCGAGATTGGAGAAAACGACATAATTCCGATCCGAATAAGAAAAGGAGATCGAGTTCACTCGGCATCACTAAACACGATGGGAGCCGAAAGGAGTCACCCAGGGAGTCTTTACCCTCCGCCTCTTTCAGGGGGGAAGGGGCAGAACCTGCTGACGACACTCTATTCATCTTCTATACAAAAATCCCCATAGAACACCATAAAGGATAAGAACCTGTTCGGAAGAAATATTGTCATTGAGGATAGATTAAATCGAACTGAATAAAAATATAATAATGCAAGTAATAAAAAATCGAAGGGCGAATTACTCGTATCTAAATCAGAGTTCTATTCCGTATTGAACGAATGCTGACTAATTTTCTTAATGAATTATTCACTGAGAAAAGGACGTTCTTTTTTGGATAGTTATTTTAAAAAAAACGAAACTGATGATGGATTCATGAATCTTTCGAGACCAGTATCACTCTTTTAATAAAGCTTCAAACATTTATTTATTTTATAAAGCAACCCAAGAACTTTCCTGATAAGTTTTTTAAAAAGGTTTCGTCAATAAAGAGGTCAGGCAAATTTGAATAGTTGTACAGTGAGTGTCTGAATAACGTGCTCTTCTCCTGAACCTCACTTACCGACCATGTTCCTCAAGCAAGAGAAGAACCTTTCTAGATTCGTCGAAAAGATAATTTCATCTCTTTGGGTAGAATTTAACGTTCAGAATTCTTGTTTAATTAAATCCTGTAGCGTCTTAATATGAACTACGTTCTAGTGTTTAAACCTGCTGGACCTATCAGTTTTTAGGGAATTTTAGAAAACACAGCTATACAAGGTTTAAATTCCTATTAATTTTAGTAAAAAAGAAAAAGAGAAATCCTGGTAAGATTGGCTTTTCTTCTTGCTTCTGTAATCTATGATATAATGGAACTACCATTAATAGACCAACCATTAAGGCATGCAGCGGAACCAAAAATGCCATTAAAATAATATTGACATAAGCAAAAGAGGAAACAAATATGGATAGTTTTGCGGTTATGACATTAAAATAGCTCCCTTTCGTTATTGTTATATTCACATAAAATAAGTGCATGTGATGAATAAATTGGATTTCATTGGAATTGATAATTTTGAAAAATTGGCAAATTGAAAATTTATTTACCACAGTGAGATTACTAACCAATGCAGAGTGTATACATATTGTCATAGAGTCGAACGTCGATGCTAGCCGAGGATTGACTCTGCGGTGACGTAGGAAGGGAGCGCATCAGAAGTTAGAGGGGTGGGATATAGATCCTAGTACGTAAGTTAATTAATCATAATCAAGTGCGGTTAGCATAAATAATCAATCCTTAGAGTTTCTGAGGTTAGAGAAACTGATTTTAGAAAAATAACTACTATATGCAAAGAAAATATTATTATCAAAAGTAAATAAATGACAATAAATAAGATGAAACCCGTGGTACCAAACGGGGAGAGGGGGATACAAATGACTCGACGGGGCCAAGAGTCCGAGAGAGGATGTACGGTGATTGCTTCTAGGGAAAGGGGGAGAGTGCACATAATGGGGAGACTCACGTAAAGCCTAATTGACTGGAGGCTTTGGAGATGACGAGGAAGCCGGGCGCTGCAAAAATTCCTTATTCTTTAACCTCGCTGAGAAATGAACGAGGCAGTATTCCATACGAGAACAAGGTCGATAGCCGAGTGATAGATGCAGGTCCGAGCAAGCGAGGCCAGGAAGAGAGATGACGAGTAGCGTTCGTGCCTGGAAGCCGTTTGAGGGCGGAGTAGGATTTCGAGACTGTACGTGGTTGTTAACCATGACGGGGCTGCATGGTATTCATTTCTCAAAGCTTTTCCCGAATTATTTATATGTACTACCTCAGCGGAAGCGGGTCACCAGAGGCCCCCAAAAGGCACACGGGGATCTCATTAGACTTGACGCACTAGAGACGAGAGAATATTCTCGGCGAGCATGACAGGCTGGCGCGAAAGTCCTCGACGCCGTAGGTCTGTCGCCAATCAGACACTGAGAGGAGAAAGAAGAGGAACCCAAAAAGGATCACACGACCGCTCGAAATTCTCGCTGCTCCCTTGGGGCTGTCTTGGCGTGCAGGTGCATCTTTTCTCAGGCGCCACGGGTAGACGTTGGGATAGGGTGGGTGTAGGGGTAACCTTCTCTCTCTGACATCTTTTTCCCTCCCAAGTTGGAGCTTCCGAATGAAGGGATATCAGACTAATATAGGGTAATTACACGGTTAAATTACCAATAGGGATACAAATACAAAAGGGGTTGTACAGCGTAATCTTTACAAAAATAAGTAAGATAAAGGGGACTCGGGAAATTCTCGGTATTATTATTTTTGAAAAACATCAAGTAAAAAATAATACTAATAGTAATACTACAATAAGAGAGACAGGAATAGTTATCAATAGACGGGGTCAACATAGTCTCGATAACCAGGGGCTTACATAAAAGAATATTAAAAAAGAAAGGTCCCACAATACAAAAAACTTACATACGAACAGAGGAACTCATCAAAAATATTTACACAATAAAAAGAAATAAGGGCAGGCATTCTCATAAGGCATTATACAAAACTACAAGAATCACTCAGGAATAGCTACAAAAGTAATCCATTTAATGTTACAATTAATTAATGGGAAATTACTCCGGAGAAAAATCCAGGCGATTTCTTTCTGCTTAAGCTGTCCGCCAGGCAATTCTCGGAACCCTTAATATATACAATTTCAAATTGGAATTCTTGGAGAGAGAGGCTCCACCTCATGAGGCGACCATTGTTGTTCTTAACGTTCTTTAGGTAAGAGAGAGGCTTATAGTCAGTCTCGATAACAAATTCTTTATCCAAGAGAAACATTTTGAACTTTTGGATGCCCAAAACGATGGCAAGAGCTTCTCGCTGAATTACCACATAGTTTTTCTGGCGAGAAAGCAGTTTACGGCTCGCAAACACGATGAGAAAACTTTCGCCATCGTCACCATACAGGACGTGAACACATCCTATGCCATTGTTACTCGCGTCAGTCCGTATGCCAAAAGGTTTAAGGGGGTCGGGTAAGCGGAGGATCAAAGCTGGAGCTAACTTAACTTTTAGCTGTTCAAAGCTAGGGATCGAACGGGGTGTCCAGACGAGGCACTCGGCGAGCCTTTTTCTTGAGGAGCTCACACAGAGGCGCCGCGATGGAGGCGAAGTTCATAATAAAACGTAGGTAGAAGGAGGCGAGCTCCATATACGACCCAACTGCTTCTTTGTTGCAGGCAGTGGTCTTTCGACAATTCCCTTGATTCTGTCAATTTGGAGAACCAAGGAATCGTTCCCTATGTGAAAACTCAAATAGTCAATAGTACCAAATATGAAGTGGCACTTGTTGGGGCCAATCATATGGTTGTATTCCCGGAGTTGGCACAGGAGAGGACGATGGGCACCCAGATGGTGGTCCCATTCCTGGTTCGCACGTATATGTTGTGGAAGTAGAAGATAACGTGGGTCAACCCATCAAATATTCGGCTCATCATTCAGCTATAATTGCTACATGCCATCATCAAACCCTTGTTAGTGGGGAAGGCTGTGTATCTCTTTACTTCTTTCATCAAGGAAATCTGATAATGAATCTGGTAATGAATTTTGTAATGAATTTGTCCTTCTCGAACATGTGCAAATTCTGATCGATGAGGGGAATTGGTACGGCGTCGAACACGGTGATGGAGTTTAACTTCCAGATGTCGATGCACATCGGGTCAGAATTATCCGACTTCTTCACCATGACGACCGATCTTGTCTTTCTCCTCATTAAACGCTTTCCTTAAGGGAATGGGAGGGGGGGGGGTACGGCTTCGAACGGACAGGTTCCTGGGTGGTGAGCCAAATATTGTGCTCGAACTGGGCAGCACAACCAGTGGTATCCGAGATTACATCAGTGAATTGGGTGAGTAGTGCTTGTGAGTAGGTCTTCTGAAGGATCTGAAGCTGAGGGTTTATACTAACCCTGTGGATCGAGAATCGGAGAGATCTGGCAAGACATGAAGAGGATATTCCGCGTCTTGTGCCACGCAGGCGACTTGTACCAGGACCAAGGGGTCAAGCAGGTAGCTGGACTCCAAGGAGGCTTCTTCTTCCAGGGCCACAAGTTGGGTGGCACAAGGGCGTCGATCGTACTTCTTAAGCATGTTCACGTGAAATAGCTTAGTGGAAGACGGGGTTTGGATCAACTAGTCAACGAGGCCGCGTCTCTCAATCACTGGGTTTGGGCCCTCCCATTGGCTCATAAGTTTGTCGTTCTCCGTGGTGAGTAGTATAAGGACTTCATCACCGGGTTTATATTTTCTTTCTTGGAACTAACAGTCGAAGTAGGTTTAATACTTGCCAAAGTTTGTCTCGGATTTCTGGTGCGCGATCTCTGCGCACTTTTTTAACCTCTGGCTCAGGTTTAAGAGGTAAGCGTAGGAGGATTGAATCTCCTGCCCTAATTTCGAATTGGAGAAGAGCCTCTAACATTATGTCCATACAGAAGCTCAAATGGGACAAAACCTAGGATGCGATGGAGAATTTTCCGGTATGCGAAAAGGGTTACCAGCAAGAAATTGTGCCATTCTCGGGGTTGTTCTGCTCACAGTTTCTTGAGGATGGATTTGAAGGAGCCGTTGAGCCTTTCACACATCCCTTTACCAGCTGGGTGAAAAGGGTTGGTTAAAAGGGGTTTTATCATCAGGAGCTTGCCAACGTACTCCATCAGTTGCGACGTGAATTGGTGGCCAGTATCAGACAGGATTTCCTTGGGTAATCTAACGCGGGGGAAAATGGAGATTAGTCCTTTCGCACAGGAGATACTGTCTATATTCTTTAGCGGCACGGCCTCGTGGAACCGGGTGGAAGAATCCACTAAAGTTAGCACATGACTGTGACCTTCATTCGACGAGGAGGATATCGAACCGATGAGATCAATTGCGACACGGGAAAACGGCTCTGAGATTAGGGGGTCCTATCTGCAACGCTAGGAGTTTAATTCGCCATTTAACGGCAGTCTTTTGGCAGATGTCGCAAAACCTGCAGTAGAGAAGGAGTTCTTCATGGGCGCCTGGCCAATAAAAATATTTGAAGATCTTCTGGGTGGCCTTCGTGTATCTAAAATAGCCTGAAAATAGGCTGTCATTGGCAGTGGTTAAAATGTGACCAACGTGGGAAGGCGGAACCCACAATAATCGCGTCTGGGTTTACCGTTTTCTGAGCACGCACGGTAAAGTAAGCCGTGCCTTAGCCCACAGGGTGCGGAGGGAATCGCAGTTCTTCTCGTTCCTTGCGGACTCTTCAGTCATGATCTCCTTGAATTCTGAAAAAAACGGGAGGTTTCTAGGGGCGAGATCATCTTCGAATCTTTTACCACTTGCGAACGGAACTAGGGGAGACCCGTGGGCACTGTCCAATGAGGATGGAACATAATTTTATAGGGCTGCTACTACTTCTGCCCAGCCAGTGAAGTACGCACATTAGATGTAACACTTAACGATGGGGAACCGATTGGCGCCGCCCAAGTAGTCGTGCACGATGGTGAATTTATTATGGTCCGGGGCTACTGGGGGAAGCAGCTTGTCCAACACAACTATCCAGGTGCACTCGGTATATCTCACAACAGTAAAGACACGGCAGCAATTAATCTTTTCGGATTCGAACTTAAGGTCTACAGGAGTATTCTTATCGAACAGGAAGTTTAGGTGGTGGACGTCGGGGCTTGAGGTGCTCGGGGAAGGAAAAAATTCCGATGGTGTTGACTGAGGCACAGACGTGGCCCAGATCTGGTGTACCTGGTGAGAAGAGCTATTCCTGAAATAAGAGTTCTTGGGGCAGTTCGTTTTCGCGTGGCCCTCCACAACACAGTTAAAGCAAATGATGGGGCTCCTCGGGAACGATGACGTAGGGGCACTCGAAGAGAACGGTTTTACATTACGGTGTTCGGACGAAAGTGTAGTTTCGGCTTCAACGGCCCAGTTACCTTGAAAAACTTGCTTCCATTTTGCAGGATGAATTTACCTTTGTTTGGCTTAGGTTTTGGGGAAAGGGGACTGTTTTCTTCCCTCCTTTCGGATAAAGGTTGTGACTTGCGGAATAAATGTCCGCCTCTTCTGTGCACTCCTTGAATATAAGGCACCGCCGGTCTTTTAGGAAAGATCTGGTTTCAGCCGGAAGTGCAGCAACAACTGGTCTATCAGGAAGAAGTCAACGAAGGCAACGTAGTCATGCAGGATTTTAGAAGCATCGAGCCAAAGGCTGAGGTGACGCTGGAGGGCGTACCTAAACTGACTGTATGTTTTGCCTGGCTGAATGCGAGTATGTCTGAATTTGGATTGATAAAAGTCTGGAGTCATGTTATAAGCTGCCCGTTACTCCGATTTTAAGGTCGAATAATCAATTGCTGCCTCCGAGGGAAGGGATATGAATATATCTCGGATTTGGGAATTTAGCAAGGCAACAATTGAACTATTCCATCTGTTCCAATGTCCATTGGTTGATTTCGAAGATTTTCTCAAAGTGGATTGAGAAAGCTCCGAAATCCTCGCCTTCCTTAAAAACCGAAAGCTTAACAGACGTGGTATGGGGAGCTTATGATCTTGATCTAATGGACAGCGTCTCGTTCCTGGTCCTACTTATTTCAAGTTCATGAAGGCGAATTATTTCCCTATCTTCCCGTTCCTCTCTTTCTCTTCTTTATTCTGGTTTTACTCTATCTCCTATTTCTTCTCGTTCTTCTCTTTCTCTTTTTATTCTTGTTCCTTCTCTTCTCTTATGGTCCTTTCTTCCTCTTTCATATAAGCTAGGAGGTCCTTGCCACTGAGCCCAAGCGACACTCCTTGCAATTTAAACGTGTTAAATAATGAGGACATTGTATCGCGTTCGACCAACTTTTAGGAAAAGCAACACAAAAAAAAGGGAGGCAATTATTTAGACGCACAGCGGGAGTGCTGGTAGGCTTTGGCGGACCTACAATTCCTCACTTAAAATACAACAAATACACAGTGATAATTATTTCGCACGGCGCGAATTCTTAATTATACTCGAAATATTCACTTTGGAAATTAGCGAGAGCTTGAATTACAAAATACACAACGAAGAAAACGACAAACATAATACAAATAAATAAATAAAATTAACTCCTTTACAATACGGCAGACGTTTTATGAGTCCTGAAAAGGGTTCAAGTTTCACACGGTCAAAAAAATCAATACAAAATACGCATACAAAAGGGGAAATGGGTAAGGACTTTCGTAGAGTTTCTAAAACCAGAACATTTAATATACAAGAATAACACCCTTTAGAATCTCTCACAGGTCTAAAAGAAAAGAGATCAGATACTTTGAGTGACCCTAAAAAGCATACGACAAGAATTATATAATGTTTGTCGTAGAGTCGAACGCCGATGCTAGCCAAGGATTGACTCTATAGTGACGCGGGAAGGAAACACGCCAGAAATTAGAGGAGGGGGAGATCGAGGATATAGATCCCAGTACGTGAGTTAATTAATCAAAATCGAGTTCGGTTGGCCTAAATAATCAATCCCTAGAGGTTCTGGGTTTAGAGAAGTTGATTGTAGATAAATAACTTTACTATATACAAAGAAAATATTATTAGCAAAAGTAAATAAATGACAATAAATAAGATGAAGCCTGGGATACCAAACGGGGAGGATAAAAATGACTCGACGAGAACGAGAGTCCGAGAGAGGATGTGCAGTCATTGCTTCCAGGGAAAGGGGTAGAGTGCAGATAACGGGGAGACTCATGTAAAGCCTAATTAACCGGAGGCTTTGGATACGACGAGGAAGTGGAGCGCTGCAAACTTTCACTTGCAAAATTCCTTCTTCTTTAACTTTCCTGAGAAATAAACGAGGGAATACTCCAGACGAGAATGAAGTCGATTCACGTGTGATAGATGCAGGTCCGTGTATATCGTCTGTAAGGCGGGAACTCTGGCCTTAGGTACGAGTGAGGCCGGGTAGAGAGGTGAGGCGTCGCGTTCGTAGCTGGAATACGTTGGGAGGCGGAGCAGTGAACACGAGACTGTACGTGACTGTTAACCAAGAGACGGGGCTGTAGGGTACTCATTTCTCAAAGCTTTTCCCGAATTATTTATACTACCTCAGCGGAAGCGGGTCACCAGAGGCCCCCCAAAGGCACACGGGGATCTCATTAGACTTGATGCACTAGAGACGAGGGAATATTCTCGGCGAGCATGACAGGCCTGCGCAAAAGTCCTCGACGTCGTAGGTCTAGCGCCTAGTTGGCAATGCGCCGAGGGAGAAGGGGAACCCAACACGGATCACACGGCCGAGCGAAATTCTCGCTGTTCCCTTGGGGCTGTCTTGGCGTGCAGGTGCATCTTTTCTCAGGCGCCACGGGTAAACGTTGGGTTGTGGTGAGTGGGTAAGCTTCTCTCCCTGACATATATATATATATATATATATGTGTGTGTGTGTGTGTGTGTGTGTTTGTGTTTGTCTGTGTGTGTGATTGGCAATTAAATAGTATGTAATAAACTGTTTCTTTATTTACCAATATCGTTTTCCTTACTTCTATCTCTCTTTTCACAAACACTTCTCTCTCTCTCTCTCTCTCTCTCTCTCTATTTATCATTATCTCTCTCTCCACTACTAACTCATTTCACTTCTATCTCTATCTATACTACAATCTCTCTCTTCACTACTATCTCCATCCATACTAAAATCTCTCTCTCTCTTCACTACTATCTCTCTCTTTACTTTTATCACTCTCTTTATCACGAGCATATTTTATATATAAAATATAAATAAGAATTTTAATATAAACGGACACTGTAAGACTACAATAATCAGACAATTGTAATGAACAATATTGAGTCAGACACATAAAATAATAATATATATAAACCAAATAGAAATGAACTAATATATAATCTAATAATTCAACCAGATTAAAGAAGAGTAAAAATATATAAATCAATTTTAGAAAATATGAATTTTTCACGTACCATCTTCAACGTCGGAGACTATTTCTTCGCCATTTCCTCTAATCCAAGAAGTCACCGTCACGTAGTCTCTCACAAACGACGGCACGTGACACTTCAGCACAGCTGTATTTCCGCTGATGACGAATTCGTCGTATACTTGAACTTCATAATATTGTCGAACCACTGCGCGAAAAAATAAATAGTTTAAATTAACCCAACTTCTTTAGAGGTATAAAAACTCATGACTTCAAAAAGGTCAATTTATTTCGGTTTAGGAGCTACTATTATAGAGATCACCTCTTCGGAATAGATGAACTATTCCTTATTTTGAATTTTTACGTTATGCAATAATAGGACAAATTTCAGGTGAGTTACACATCTTCACCCTCTCCTAACACCCAAATTATTAGAACTAACCCTTAAATTCAAATATTCATGGTTTCCTATTTTTATATTATTTTATTTTTATTATTAAAACGTGAATTATTAAAATTAACCTTTAAATTCATATTTGCATGGTTTCTCTATTGTTTTATTTTTTATTATTAAAACATGAATTATTGAAACTAAGCCTAAATTCATATTTTTATGGTTTTTCCTATTTTTACATTGTTTTTTTTCTATTATTAAAACTTATATTATTAAAATAAACCTTTAAATTTTTATTTTCATGGTTTGCCTTAGGTATTTCTCATGAATCAATAAAGTAATTTTATTAAAATCATGATCTGTCCATCCAAGCAAACTTATTGCAACTTGGTCATCATTTTGAAGCCTATCAGGAGCAGAAATCGTGAAGATCAGGTCTCAACGACCTAAGCCTTCTCGATTTGGTAAAAATGGAATACATGGAGCATCGTATACAAGTTAAGCCTGATAAATAACAACAAAATTTCGGTAACCATTGAGACAGCATAGCTAATAGGTACTTAGCGTTATATATTATATAAATAAACGGAATTTTCACACATTCCCGGGGATTGCAAAAGTCATGTTACACTCTTTACTACGCTTATATATATATATATATATATATATATATATATACAAGCTATGGCTTCGCCACCCCCCTTTCCCCCTACGTGGAGAGCTTGCGCTTCTTTTCACTCGCTACCAGCCCTTCGGGCTGCTGGCCTTCGGCCTATTTGATCTTTCAAATCGATTGTGATCATCTCTATCTCCCTCACCTCCATGTTCCCCTACCCTCTAATCTCCCTCTTCCTCTACCTCTATGACATCACATACTTCTCCCTCTA
Organism: Ceratothoa steindachneri; assembly: GCA_963969495.1. NCBI lineage: Eukaryota > Metazoa > Arthropoda > Malacostraca > Isopoda > Cymothoidae > Ceratothoa > Ceratothoa steindachneri. The sequence goes on from OZ018332.1 coordinate 104,020,810, forward strand.
CACCATTTCTCCATGGGAGAGGGGGAGATGGGTGGGAGAGAGGAGGTAGGTGGAGAGAGAGGGAAAGAGATGGAAAGGGAGAGAAAGGGGGAGAGGGAGAGGAGGAGGGCAAGAGGGAAGGAGGGAAAGGGAGGGAGATAGGTAGAGTAGAGGAGAGGAAAGGGAGACGATGGCGGTTGAAGGAGAGAGAAGGATAGGGGGAGAGGGAAGCAGGGAGAAGGGGGAGAGGGAGGATGAGATGGAGTGGAGTAAAATGAGGGAGAGAGGGGTTAAAGGATGCATTGAAAATTCATACCAGTTTACTTGTCCACTTTAAAAAAATATTCAAAAAATCACGGTTTAAATATATAGGGTTATGGATATGTGTGTGTTTGTGTGTCTATTTAAATTGTAATATTAATCATGTGGCCTCCCTCCGCGGTGAGCACGCGCTCCAAGTGAGACCCGAAGGTCGCGTACACGTTACAGACGAAGTATTCCTCAACCTTGCACCCAAGCGGTTGACGAAAGACTTCAGCTCGTCGATATTGCTGTGGCGGACCTTGTAGACCTTGCTGTCTACATGTGCCCACACGCTGTAGTCAAGGGAAATGACGTCGAGCGACTGCGGCGGAAAAATTTCGTCGGTTAGAAATGCATGTTCGACCCTAACCATTCTTGCACGGTCTTGACAGTGTGGGCTGAGCACCATCCTGGTAAAAGACGTAGTTCGCCTTCTTTGTGATCTTTTTCACCCAAGGCAGGACTTTCTTGTCCAAGATTTTCCTGTAATTGGCTGTTGTGAGCTTGTAACCAGCCTCGAACCACAGCAGCGGCATCTTCTCGCCATTCCAAGCCACGACACTGATCATAATCAAGGAGGCCGGTTCCTTGGTTGTGGACACCGAGCGGACAACGAAAACTTTCTGGCCGAAACTTATCATGCGGTTGTTTGAAGAGGGTGACTGGACCGACAGTGAAGGTTTATTAATCCTAAAAAAAAAGAATTCGATTGCCATGACTGTTCAAGTCGTTGATAATGCGACCTTCTTCTGGCATACGATCGGTGAGCAAATGACTTTCCACGTACTTCAAGCTCTCGGTGCCTTTCACCTTGACAGCCCTGGACACCGTGGCAACGAGATGTTCTAATACTTCGCGAGCGCTGTCATTTTGAGCTTCGGAGCTCTTTCGAAGGTCTTTCTCACAGTCAGACGGTTAGCAGATCGAGATCTGCCTGAACATGATCGATCTTTGAGGTTTTCCCCGTTATTGAGACTCTCCGCTAGTCTGTGGGGCGGTCATTTTGCTGACGTTGAGCCGCTTATTGTGGCCCGCGCGCAGGAAAGCAGAGCTCTCGATTATTTTACAGTTCCATCTTGACACACAATGGAAAAGACGTTTTAATCACGCGTGCTGGAAAAGTAGAAATAGTTTGCTTGATGGAACTTTTTCTATCACACACGTAAACCTCTCGAAATTTAAAACAACGAGTGGAACACAACTTTTTCAAAACCTGGTATATCTTAATAATTACAAGGAATATCTACACATATTCCCCCGACATAACTTTGTATAAAACCATGTAAAATTTTCGATGGATAAGTCCCACTTTGAGCTATCCTTTTACTATTCACCGCATCTTTTCGCAATTTATGTTTCAGATCCCAGATGTGACCATAAATCTCCCTTGAGGTAGACTTTGAGTACGCAAATTGGGGATAAAAATTCCAACAAACTCCATTTCTATTTTGTGAGTCAGAACTAATTTTATGATGAGAGCACATTTTTGGCAGTAAGCGATTGTTACATTTTCTCAGTTTGTTTCTATAAAATACGTCGAAAAAACTAGTTTCTTTGCTCGCACGATTGCAGACTTATCTTCTTGTACCTCCAGATTTTTTAGAAAAACTAATGGATTAAATATATTCAGCATAATACCATTTAATTGGTTACGATGTTTATCATAGGTAGTAGTTATCGGTAGTTTCCGAACATTGAATTCTAATTTCATACCGAAACTTTAGCGGATTTTCAGTAAAAATAAATATAAAGTACAGAGCATAATTGAAAGACTAATTAGGCTTTTGCATTCTATGAGGAAGCTGTAAAAATTTAAAGGAAACGAAAACAAAGCATTTTGAAAATCATAACTACTAATTTTATTTGGAAAGTAGAAAAAAAATCAAATTTATGCGAATTTTAATTTGAATAATCGAAAATGCGATTTGTTTTAATTGTTTTATTTCAGATTTTGCGGAATATTAATGGAATATTAAATGAAATTTCGGGCTTTCCCTATTATTAAATTATTTATGGATATTTTCTATTAGTTAAGGTTAGTAACTAGAGTTCAGTAATATTTCTCCCTATTGAATATTTTTATGCAACGGGAGCAGAACCATTTTTAAGGTTGCTTAGCAGCAGTAACTAAAGCGGAATCGAAATTTATGGAATATGTGATATATTATTAATTTTCTTTTGTCGTTTGATTAAAAAAAATCAAAAAGAATATATATAAAAAATAACTGTTTACTTCATTAAAATATAAAAATTAATCTCACTTTACATAACATATTCGAAGGCTACGGCACCGTGTGAAAATCCCTTTTTGGATTTAAGCGAAGTTAAGAAACATCGCGTATGGTTATTCATAAGATATGGCAATACTGGTCAAATCAAGTGGTGTAGCTACTCGTGGTTTTAATGCAGAGTTAAGCTGAAGGTTGCCATTGAGAAATAAAGGCTTCAAAATAGAGAGAAAACCTGTGGTAAACCTCCTACCAACCACAAAATAACATTCCAGAGAAAATGAAAAATACTTTACTAATTGGCATAAAACATCAAAACCATAAATAACTAAAATAGAATGTCATATATTAGATATTTAAGAGATTCATGTTACGCTATTATGAGAGACATTTTCCGCCAGGCTTACCCCTTGTAACTTTTAGAACTATTTAAGTATAACTAGTATAATATTTATGGTTCTCCTTATGAGGAGAGTTAACATAAATACATAAAAACTAAAATTTAAAAAAAGATATGTCATATATTAGATATTAAAGAGACTCATGTTGTGCTATTATGAGAGACATTTTCCACCAGGATTATACCTTGTAACTTTTAGAACTATTTATGTATAACTAGTATATATAGTATATATATAGATATATAGTCCCGCATATGAGGAGAAAGGACACAAAAATATGTCATAAATTATTAAAAATGACAATGTGAAATGTTCGATGTAGACGTAAGTTACAGGAATAGAATTCCAAATAAATAATTTTCTCTATTCATCCCATTACAATATTTTCGAAGTCAGCTCTCAAATTAGTAAGTTTGTTCTAATTTGAGTTGCTCTGAGATTCATTCAATTACATTTCAAATTTATTTGTTAATATATTGAAAGAATATCGCATTCATTTACTCCTGTTTTTCCTTTTCTGTAAATTTGATGAATTTTGAAGTATCTTTTAGTTTTCTCCTCTCTACTCTTTTAAATAGAATTTTTAACAGTTCAATTGTTTGTTTTTACATCATTTTAAGATCATTTATTTTACCTCCCGATTTGAGTTCGTGTTTTAAACCTCTCAGTTTAATTGAACATTTTTATTTTCTTGGACACGACGTTAGAGGAATCATCTAGATCTTACAATTCAACCTACAAGGCACTTAAATTTATAAAGGAATTTGTATAAACAAAATTTTATAATTATACGTTGACACATATTTCTTTACATCAGAATTTTTTTATCTGTGAAGACAAGGTTCTTTGATCAAGCATTCCCAAATCTCTTTCAAAATTAAAACTCGAATTAGCCAACGAATATTCTTTTATATAAGCATATTTTATACACCAAATTGAAGAATTAAAAAAATCTAGAATTGTCTTTCTTACACAGCTTTTTCGCCTATGCCAGAGTATGACTGACATATTATTTGAAGGGATTGTGAAAAAATCAGGGCTTCTCTACCGATCATATTATTTATTACAGGTATCTCCTAAATAATGTAAGGTCACTATATGCAAGACAAAAAGATCACCCGTTGGTTGGTCGTGACTTAAGGAGGAATCATAAAGCTAGTAATAAAGTATTAGTTTTCAATTTAGTTTGGGTAACTACAAGTTTCTTGAGTGAAAAATCTTTGTAAGCAACCTGCTTTGGGCCTTCTTGATATAGGTTTATCATCCAGGTTTTTGGAAATCAAACAGGTCATATATTCTAACATTTTCTATCAGTGTAACTTGTATATAATATGACTAAATGATTTTTTTAATATCATTTTATAGCACAGACTTTTTGTGATATATTCTTCATTCATTCACTAATCACTCTTACTTTGCAGAACATGACAGAAGCAAAGAATATACTGCTTCAAACAGTACTACAAGACAGGCTCGTTCAAGAAAGTGCAGGATACTTTCGTGCATCAGTTCGAATATAAAAAATACCTCCAAGAGCAAACTTCAGGAGTGGGTGGACCACTTCGAGAACTATGGGACGCTGAAGAACATCAATGCAGCCGTGACAACCGTCCAAGCCAATCAGGACGCCCCAGGAATCGTAGAGCTGAGCTGGTCGTGAGCGTGCGAGAGTCACTTCAGCAGAGTCCAAAACTCTCTGTGCGCAAGAGAACTCAGTCCCTCGGTAAATCCCATGAGACTTTCGGGTGATTGCTAGTAATGGATATAAAGGCCTACCCACAAAGAATACAGACGAAGCAGACCCTTACAGCCTCACACAAGGAGCAGAAAAAGGATATGGCAGTCAAGATACTGGAGAAGATTCAGGAGACCCCAACCTTCCTTAACCTCCTTTGTACCTCAAATGAAGCTCACTTCCATCTTGAAGAAAAGGTAAACTCGAATATAGATGTCTTTTGGGGGACTTTTAGACCAAATGAGGTAACCAACAAGCCCCTACACTCCCCTAAGTGCACGGTGTGGACTGGAATTTCAGCCAGACGGATCATCGAACTATTCTTCTTCGAGGAATCTGGCGCGAAAGTGACAGTCACCAAGGAACGGTATGTTGAAGTTCTCAAAACCTTCAAAAGGGAGTTGCAGACCCTGTTCCTGTCGCTTATGGGGAAGTTCTAGTTCCAACAAGTTGAAGCAACCTATCACACCTCAAACCTGTCCCTGGCTGAAAGAGAACTTTGGTGGCCGTGTGATCAGTCTCAAGACTGATTTTGAGTATGCACCTCACAGACCAGAACTTAGCCCTCAAGATTTCTTTCTCTGGAGCTACTTTAGAGAGAGATGTACGCAGGGAGACACAGGACCATCACGGAACTCAAGGAAGCCGACAGGAAGGAGATCAGAGCCATTACTAGGTCGGTTTTTTAAGGACGTCATGGACAACATTCTGCTGCGCCTCAAGAAATGCACAGAGCTAAATGGTGATCGTCTCGAACACGTGCTCTAGAATAAAGAAGAAAAGTCCAAAGACTCTAATGTTTTTAAATGACGTTTTTAAACACAATAAACTAGTGATCAGCAAAGTTTTTTTCAATCCTTGCAGAAAATTTGAAATGACGCCTATTGAAAATTGGGACCCGTTTTTTGTACACTCGACTTTGTTAATCGAGTGATTAGTTTCAATGAGTTTATCTAGCAGGGATAGAAAGAACCTTTTAAAAAATTGTTCCTGGCTTAAGTTTACTTTTACAGTTTCTTAAATTCTTCCCTTAATCAGTCCTATAGATGGAACTAGCAGGAAGAGTCATGATAAACTGTCATTTAAAATGATACAGCTATAATCAAAACACTATTTTCCAGGTGAATTAATTCCTTTAGGCATTATGCTAGTTTGAAATGAATAAAAATGGTTCCTTACGCATGTTAATTCCATTTAAAGGTTGTTTACCACTCGATTTTATTTATAACATGACACGTGACTATTTTTTTGTTCAGTTAGTTTATATTTTGCATTTGGTCTGTTAAACTTCGCAAATCTATAATTTCTTTAAAATGCGCAATTTGCAGCCAATTTTTCGTTTAGTTTCTCTTCGTTTCGTTTCACTTTGCTGTATAATTGTCACCCAAATTTGATCATATTTGTTGCTACCGATTTCGTTCGTTTCAAGATTGGAGTTTGTGTATCGCTTCTTTTTCGCTCAACTCAATTTTTCTTTATTTTCGACTATCGACTTTGTTATTTTACAATCTTTTAGGTCGAATAATTGAATTGACTGTTTTAAACGAGATGATATTAGTTTTTCTTTAAAGAATGAATGTTTTTTGATCGAATTTTGGGGGGTTTATTAGTCGAAAATTTAATAAATATTGAGTTTGCTGCCACACAACGCACATATCTCTAGTTCTATCAGTGAATATTATTTTAAAGGTTAATGATAATCGGTATGTTTTGCTAAGTTTAGATCAGCGGTTCTCAACCTGGAGATGATGATACTTAAGGGGGCCATGGCAAGCTGTTAGAAATTTTAGAATTCTAAATGATGTTAGGAATTTGAATTTTAAAAAAATTGCACCGCTCATTGTGTCTTGGGAGAAGAAATTTACCTTTTTAATTGCTTACATTTACAATAAAATTTAAACAGTTACATAATTTATTGTATAAATAAACAAACACAACTGAATGGTTAATGGCCAAATTTAGCCATCAGAGAAGGTTGATCCATCGTTTTGCATTGTCATCAAAAACCCTCCTTAATAAACTTTGCAAGATCCTAGAGGTAGTGGTCAAATGTGTCAAATTTGTAAAAGTAGAAGATCTGAATTCTCGCCTTTTCCAGAACCTTTGTAGAGACATGGATTCAAAGCATGAAGTTCTTATCTTTTAATACAAAGTGCGTTGGCTTTCAAAGTGTAATGTTGTGAATCGACTGTTTGAACTTCGGATGGGGGTTAAATTGTTCCTGGAAATGCAAAGGAAAGATGATCTCATGAGCCAATTCAATGAGGTTTTGAGGGAGCTATGTCTTGCATACTTAGCAGATATATTTTCCTCGGGCTACAGGGAAAGAATGTGTTTTATCTGATGGATTGTCTTCGTGCATATTTTGACAAGCTACAGATTTAGCAAAGGAAAGTCAGTGCCGTCAATGTTGCCATATTTGAAGAACTTTCAACTGTTCTTGCCGAGAATGAAGAAGCTCTTCTGCTTGACCCATTACTTAAGACAGAAATTACTCATCTTCTGAGATCCTGAAAAAGTGAACTTAAAATGGACTTCCCAGAATTAGATGAGGGAAAGAGGAAGTTCGTAAGGAATCCATTGACTGTAACGCTTAATATTACTACCATTCCTAATGATGTTCAGCACGAATTCCTTGATCTCAAAAATGGTTCTCCTGCCAAAGATCTTTATGAAGAAAAGTCTCTGAATGTATTCTGGTGTTCATTGTATCATTCACATCCAAAAGTAAGTGATATTGTATTTTGACTACTTTTGCCTTTTGCAACTACCTATTATGTGAAGCTAGTTTCTCCACCCTTCTACCAATCAACAATAAGAGTCGAAGCCGACTGGATGTGGAGCCCGACATGAGCTGTGCATTATTATCAGTGACACAATCTCGGATTCATCAACTGCCTGAAGCTAAACAGTGTCGCCCTTCTCATCGCCCTTACATTTTTTGTGAGGTCAAATACAAATACTTTTGATTTTTCTAGGCAAATACACAATTACAGGAACAAATCCTTTTGATTTTAATTTTGATATAAAAAATACATTAATTGATTGAAATACAAAAATAGAAATAGAGATACAAATGCTTTCGATTTGTATATCAAAAATACAATCATTTAAAATTTAAGAAGTATATTACAAAAATGTATCAAATGTATGATAATTATGATTGTCAACTTTGTAGTGAACAATAAAGCATATACATGTTTTACCTTTTTGGATAAGGTGGTTTTGGATTAAAAATGATGAGAAGCCACAAGGATGTTGAAGATTCATGAAAGGAGGAATAGAGTAAAAAGTTTGAGAATCACTGGTTTAGATACTTTTATTACAGTTTCTTACATTAATTTAAGGTAGGATAAGTTATGAGAGGTCTGTTATTTTATAAGGGGTTTGTTATTTAAGAGTTAGTTATGTAAGGAGAAGTTGTTTAGTTAGGTTAGGTTAGATAGTTCTCGTTAATGCCTCATTTAAAACAGGAATTAAGGTCAGATTTATTTATATCGCCTTAAAATACCTAAGAAAATATTATTTTTGTGTGAAAGCCGTTATAGCCGTAATCTTCTCTATTATAAATTTCTCTAAAGGTACCACTGGGTAAAAAAATCAGCCTCCCATAAGTTTTCATATGCAGAATCACCCTCTCCTTAACTTTAATGATGTATAAATATAATATATATAGAGTTTAAATGAGTACATAGAGTCAACAAAACATTATTGATGCAATAATGTTATTAAAATTGTTATCGCATAGAGTAATGAAAAGAAATATCCTCTCATAAGCATTATTAGGAAATTGTTGCCGCCACATAAATTCATACAGATACGAATTAAGGAAGTCTCGCCTGCAGCCTCGAAACATCTTTATGTAAAATTTATGATTGCCCCAGCAAGGTTAGGTTAGCTAACCTAACCTACCCATGCTTAGTTTTGCCATACCTCATCCATTTTATCTGGTTAATTATCACATATAACAGTTTCTTTTGGAAAACTGTATTTAGTTTAAGCTAAATAATAGCAAGCAAAATATCCCTTGAGAACAGAGCGAGCAGGGAGTCTTAAATATGTGACGGGCAATTGGGGAATTCAGATTATATAGATATAATATATAGTGTGTAAAATATAAGTAAATCTTCCTCCACCTCCTCCCTGCTCTTGAAGGGGTATGCTGGAGGGGGATAAGAAACTCATCGACCCTTCCCAGTTTCCCATCGCGCTCCTCCTCCAGGTCCCACCATGTTTGGTGCACTGGAAGGAGAAGGAATGGAGGGATAAGAGCGAAAGGGAGGAGAGGAGGAAATGAATTGATAAACCCAGTGGTAGCAAAATTAAACGAATACTAAAACGAATCTTAACAGTCCTAGCAAGTGTGCATATTATAAACTTGTATCCTAGCAATATGGAGTCAATTTTGAACAATGGATCTAATAATGTAGAAGATTGCCTAAATATATGTATATAGTGGCAAACAATATTTTCGTAGTGGAAAATTTATACATCTCTTTATTATTGAAAAAGCCATTATTAAATATATAAGCTAGTTTTCAAATGACGTTAATTTCTATTGTTATATTTATTTATCACACTTTTAGAAAATAAATATGTGTTTGCAGCTGGTATTACCACAATTTTTTTAGTCACATTCGTTTTGCTACATAATTAATGAGCTGAAAATATATTATGTCCTCAATGACAGGAAATTCTTGAACTTCTTGTCATACCCATAATATACACTTTTTAGCTATTTTTATAAAACGCTGTAGGAAATTTGGCAACAAAATATTTTCGATAGATTAATTAAAACCTCGGACATTATTGAATTATCCATTTTATGACCTTTCTCTCCATTTAGGAAAAGCTGCTGTCAATTGCTTTCAGGCACCAATTACATTTTGCAAAATCACGGCTCTGTAAAAGACTTAATTTCTTGCATCATTTTCGAAAATTAATGGCTGCCATTCTGTCTATCTTTTCAATAAGTGCTGTTCACAAGAGAAAAGGATGGTTGTTTTTGCTTTTATTGAAGTCAATAAAAGCAAATAATATTATGAAACTCACCTGATTCCTTTTAACACTCCATCCAAACAAATATAAAATTTGAGCTAACGGCGGTTAAGATGTTACATTTCTGCTATTATTTCAAAATGATACAAGTATGATTATACGAAAGTAAGAGGCGGCTATGTTAAACTATGTGAGTTCAAATCACTCATATAGTCTTATTGACCTGTGCTGTGAGACGATGTCTAGAATAAAAGTGCTCTATTAAACCCGCTCTTACTACTCTTGCTCTCTCTTTTTGTAAACCTCAACTGATAAAGCTTTGTAATAAAGCTATTGTTATATTGGTATTTGATTATTGAACTTTGGTCAACATCGCAACATGGTGACTGCCGAAAATACAGTAAAGGTGAATAAAAAATCACACTCAATCTTGCGAGTAATTTACGATGATAGATGAAATCTCTTTTGCCCATTTATAACCAAGAAAACGAAAGGCTTCACCAAACAATGTTGGGGCGAGCGTCCACAACAAACATACCAATAGAGAGAAGAGAGATGATTTCCAGTTTCATTTGAAGGAAAACCAAAATGAGAGGCAATCTTCAGGTTTTCTCAAACATCCTGCCACTCAAAAACCCTTTAAGCAATGAACCATATTCATTATCCACTAGTAGCAGAAACGGAAATGATGAGTATACTTGCATGACTACAAATGTAAGTATTATCAGAGAACGACGTATAGAGTGGTATAATTTTATCACCAAACGCAACTTTACCACTGTATTCCTTATCCCAACATCTACAGAAGGCAGGATCCGGCCCCTATATATTCAGGATTTCAAAATATATACAGTCATCGAATTTATGTATATTACAGTAAAATAGGTACTTTATCTCTCACTCTATCAGGACAGACCTAGTCACCTTTCTATTCGCAGATACGAGTCATATCTGGCGTTGATTATCGGCCAAATATTTCCTTTTCCTTGATTGCATGAGAGCTTTATGGTCATCTGCTTTCATCGAGACAAAACCACTAAGTGAAAAGGTATCCAGGCAGTGCCGATTGAGAGATTATATTATTCGAGAAGGAAGTAAGAAAAATATCTAGAAATATGGAGAGGAGTAAGAAGCTAGTCAACCTCATTGAGGAGAATCCGAGACCGGCTAAAATGAGTGGGCTTCCTAGAACTCACAAGTAAGGCATTCTACTTAGGCCAATCATCTCAGGAGTGGGTAGTGATCCTCATAAGATCGTTAAGCTATTAGCTAAATCATTGTCTCGAGCATCGGCTAAAATCAGTACAGCTCATTCAAATAATTCGGCCGAATTCAAAGATTGATTATTTAGGGTAAACCTCTGGGGAAAGAAACTCGTTAGTTGTAATGTGAAGGCGTTATTCACCAATATTCCAGTAGATAGTGCATTGGAGGCAAAGGAGATTAGCCATGGAATCGCCTCTTAGTGCAGTTATGGGATGTTTGCTCATGGAAGTTCAACAAATTGGAACTGGTGAACGAAGTGGATGAGGACATCCAGCTTACAAAGAAAAAAGAAGAGAACACTAAAATTCCTTTCCTGGACGTTATTCCATAGGGACTACGATAGGGTTAAATTCACCGTGTACAGAAAATCTACGAATAATTCATTTTCTCTCTGGACATGGTAAGAAACGAAGACGTGGGTATTCATTGGGTTTTATTTACGAGTTTTTTCGCATTTGTAGCGAAAGCCCTTTGTATAAGGAATTCAAGTATATTAAGAAGGTCTTCATGAAACTAAAATATCCAGAGGGCCTTTCAATAAAATTACATCAAAAAGCATTAAAAATAGCGGAGAGAAGTAGAAAGGTGAGGCTCACAGAGTCGGACGAAAGTAATGAGGCCACCAGGAAGGGATTAGAAGGGGTCAGGTACCTTTCTTCTCCTTACTCTATGGTGGCAGAGAGATTAAGAAGGTTTCTTAGGAAGGAAGGTACTTTGATAGCTAACTCTGTAAGAGCCAGAGTTGAGAAGTTAGTGAAGCATAGGAATTCCACAGCTAAAAACGACAAGGGTATTTTTTATAAAATGCCCTGTGACGGGTGCAACCGCAGTTATTATGGTGAATCAGGACGAGATATTAAGACTAGGATTAATGGGCATAAGAGGAACATTAGAGACCATAGAACATTAAACTCAATGGTAGTACATGTTAATGAATACGGTTATTTGCCTAATTGGGGTGGGATCAAAGTAATTCATAAGAGTTTTAGCAAAAAGAGAGAGAAGAATGATTGAAGCAGCGCATATTACACTGGTCTGCGTCAAAAAAGGTTCCTGAGGGTTTCATAGGTTATTCTTAATGATATTTGTCTTCTAAATCCAAATCAAGCATTCATATTGCTCAATGAGGTCTAGTTTTTAAGATACAGACCAAGCTCCCTAGATGGCATAGAGAGCTCAGTCTCTAGCTGACCGCGAGCACGAGTGGTTGTGTGTTGCTTGCTCACTCTCCAACTAGGTGTTGGTTTTTTAAACATGGCTTTTCTCATCTATGAACAGTGTTTAAAGTGGATTTCAAAAACTTTATTTATCTTTGTGAATTTTTTGGCAGCCAAATACTTTCGCAAAACTCCTTATATTTCATAAAAATGAATATAAAGTCTAAAAACAGTCCTGATAGATTTTGTTTTGTTTGTGGAAAGGTAACTTTTAGTGACCAGCAATGCACTATAACGCCGTTAGTAAAGTTCCTTTACAATGCATATTTTGGAATCGAGCTAGGTAATCAAGACAAAAACTTTGCTCCACATATGTGCTGCAAAGCCTGTGTCATAGCCTTAAGACGCTGGAGTGAGGGCAAAACGAACTGTTTGTCATTTGGTGTACCTATGTTGTGGAGAGAAGGCAAGGACCACATTACAGACTGCTATTTTTGCATGACAAATCTTAAAGGTGAGATAATTACTTTAACAATATAGTCCTTGACAAATCTAGAAATGTTTATACAAATCTTTTGGTAGCCTATTAAAATTGTAATTGTGTATAAAAATAGTGTATTATGCTGGTAGAAAAATTGTGGTTAAATTGTATATAAAAATTGATTGTATTTAAAAATTGTAAATTTACCTGGTATGAAAAATGTGTCTAAAAATGTGGAAACGAGGGTCGAGTGAATTAAAAACATGTAAATTAAGTATGCCAACTTTATTTTCAGGTATCAATAAGAAGAACAAACACACTGTAGTCAGTTTCGAAAGTTCTTTGCAGTTGATTCTTGCAGCTCTTTGGTGTATTGCAATGATGTAAAAGGTTTAATTGGGGCACTTGGCGTTCCTTACCAACCAAGTGAATGGAGACTCTTTATTGATTCTTCTAGCAGAAGTTTGAAGGCAGTACTCTTAAATATTGGCAATAAAATGGCATCTGTACCTATTGGCCATTCAGTTCAGTTAACAGAAAGCTACGAAAATATGAAAGTATTGATTAATACAATCAAGTACTCTAACCAGAACTGGTTAATATGTGTTGATCTCAAGATAAGATATATTTTACTTTATTGAACTTGTTAAATATTTTAAGGAATGTTTGTTTCTAAATACCAATGACAGAAGGATATTATACACATATTAGTTTCTCCCTACCCCTAATAAACTTAGTGAAAATTTCCTATGCAAAAAATAGAAGTTCTTAGAAACCATGTACATCAATATGCATCAATATGTTTTCTTTCAGGTTGTGTGCCTTCTTCTTGGGATGCAAGGACACTACACAAAATATCCATGCTTCATGTGCTTATGGGATAGCCGGGCGGATAGTCTTCACTATAAGCAAAAAGACTGGCCATCTCGAGAGGCATTCCAAATTGGCTGCCACAATGTGGTAGCTCAACCTCTAGTCCCTCCCAAAAATGTTTTACTGCCTCCTCTTCATATAAAGCTTAGCCTGATGAAGAACTTTGTCAAAGCACTGAATAAAGAAGGCCAAGCTTTTAAGTATCTACTGCAAAAATTCCCACAGATCAGTGATGCCAAGCTCCATGCAGGCATATTTGATGGTCCCCAAATTAGAACTCTGTTAAAGGACAAGCATTTTTACACCAATATGGAAGTCAGTGAACAAGAAGCATGGCGAGCGTTTAGTAAAGTAATCGACGGTTTTCTGGGAAATAAAAGAAGCTCAGAATATATTTTACACGTAAATGAGCTTATGAAAAGCTTCGAAAAAATGGGAGCTCGCATGTCGATAAAAATGCATTTTATCCAGTCACATCTTGACTATTTTCCGGCGAACTGTGGAGATTATAGCGAGGAACAAGGGGAAAGATTTCTCCAAGACATAAAGACGATGGAGACAAGATATCAAGGACGCTGGGACATCAACATGTTAGCTGACTATTGCTGGTGTCTTAAACGCGACGAACCAACATCGCTTCTCAAGCGGAAGTCATCAAGGACTTCTTTTCTTGGAAAATATTTTCTTTGCACTCCTGGGTAAGCTCATAAGTAGTCTGTAAGTTTGAAATTAATTAAAAGAAAGTCGAATTGAGTCGGTATTTTTTTATTACAAGTAATTTTAATTTATTAAATAACTTTTATATAAATAACGGATTTTTTCAAAAATGGCCCTTTTCTAAAAACAGTAGTGCGCTGTATCTCAAAAACCAGACCTGATTGAGAAAAATGAATGTCATATTTCAATTTAAGAGAACAATTTCGTTAGGAATCACTACAGAAAACCGCAACAACAGAAAATCTTTTTTCAAACGCAGGCCTGTGTTATTTTCAACAGGTCAACTAATCACTGGACGGGTTCTTTCAACTGGACATTGGTGTCATACAATGAAGTGGTAAGGTCAGGGTCCAAGAACATCAACCGACTAAAAGAAGCCGACCAAGGACGAGCAGCCGTGACCTGGGATGACATCTGCCTACTTATATAGAAAGAGATCTCCTCTCTTCTGTAGTTCTGTTCTAAAGAAGCTGAAAGGCGAAACGTCAATGAAGAACTCCAGAGTGTTTTCGGATTTTTACTTACTTCACCCATTCTCATATATGCATATATATAAATACATATCCTAGAGGAAAGAACTAACCGAATTACAAGTACTTCCGAACATTATTGAGTTCATTTTCAATGAATCTAGGAATTCTTTTTCAGGTATCAATATATATATATATATATATATATATATATATATATAGAGAGAGAGAGAGAGAGAGAGAGAGAGAAAGAGAGAGAAGAAGAGACAAGCTCCGCCTCTACACAAGCAAAGGATATTACAGTGAAAAGATTGAGGGATTAATAAAAATAACGCCGACGTTTCTTACAATTTCTATCAGCTTTATCCGTCCCTAAAACCTATAGTCAAAGCTCATCGTGCTGTTATGCGTCTTGCATAAACCAAGAGGTAAAATATTCTGTTTCTGGGGAAATGCTTTGCCTAAAAGGTTATCCCTACATCATTATTTGGTAACAGGTACAAAAACAACGTCGGCGTCTTTTTAAAGCGTATTTTGTTGATGAAATCTGAAATTTAATTTCAATAATTATATGTAGTGCACCATTCATTTATTTGAAACATCCCTTCTCCCTGGTATAACATCATCCCAGACTCCATTTTCGGTACCCTTAGAAGAAATTTGGCAACACTAGAACTCAAGTCCGCCCATAAGCTACAATGTCTCATCTCTAATAGTAGTTGGATTAAGAATAGCCGATCTGACACTGATGTCAATTTTTCTTCACAAGAACTTGACGAAACGACCATTGGTGCTCTCGGATTCGGTTTGAAATTCTCGATAGCAGTCAAACTTCAGAAGATCTACGCCGTAATTTTAGTGTTATACAAGTACCCACGGTCTTTTTAGGTATTCCAGTCGGCAGATATGGTTTCAGTTTGGTGTGGAAAGTATATATTTTTAAGACATTATACCTTAATAGGGTTGAAATTGACATTAAACCATCATTTTCACAAACTGGCAGCCCTTAGTTCGACCTTATTTCAAACATTGGCAACCCTGGAGGCAAGCAGTTAAAAGAGCGCGATTCTTGCGAGCAGAGTTTGTTTGATTTAATACGCCTTTTGCAACAGAGGTGGAAAAGAAGCGCGGCTCGATTATAATAGTGAAAGGTAGAGATGATTTAGCTTATGTCGTGAAGTGATTATTTATTAGGTAATTGAAGACGAAGATAGTGCCGCTGACATTTAGCATTCCCCTATTGCATTTAAATTTGCTGTTAATCTTTGGACTTATGAATATTACGAGTTTTTTTTAGGTTGCGTGGGTTTGGAGGGTATTAAGGGCAAGGTACCTATTTGAAAATTAACTAAAGAATGTTATGTTCTGGTCGAAATAGGTTGAAGTAGGCGGTGCTATCGTCTTTATTATCTTGATAAACGTGCAGAGCTGATCACATTAATTGTAACCCAGAAATAGCGCCTCCTTATCTGAAGTATTACCCAAACGAATATATGAATAATCTATAAATAAATATTAAGTACGTTAAAACAGTACCAATTGTGTTTGTTGGCATTTTAGTCATTCTCTATGGCTTCTTTTTCACGCGGAAAACAGTTATTTTTGAGATAGTATCGCTGCTAATAAGTGCTTTCCGCGCCTAACCGAAGCCGTAAATGATGCTTAGAATGCCTAAAAACACCATTAATACTGTTTTTAGTGCAAAAAAATAGCGTAAGTCTTTTGAAGTTTTACCTCGATATCACCAAATTGGACAAATTTGGTGATGTGCCTAGTTATTTAATTTCCCCATTATAATTACATTCTTTGCTTCTGCCATGATTTAATTAATATTCGCAAAAACTCTTTGATGCTTTACCAAGCTGATAAATTCGGCTCGGTTGTTATTTTGGATAAACCCAATTATATTAAAAATATGAACTTATTAAATAAGTATTCCAATTATGAACCGGTAGAAAAATATATTCTAAGTGAATAATGACTTCCACAAAATGTTCGTTCCCTCCTTAAACATTTCTTGACTTAATTGCGAAATTTAAATCCAGCAACGCCTTCCTTCCTTGCTCATATGGTCTGGTTTAAACTTATAAGCTAATAACCTCTTATTACCTATTATAAGCTATACGGCCGAGTTTCTTATTCTTTTTCTAAATGACACACTAAATTTCTCAATTCTCTTGTTGGTACCATTTCTCAAACTTATTTAAAAATAAATAGGATTTAGTTAGTAAAATAAATGCTATTTCCTTCTCCAGTAAATTCACCCTTGTCAGTTTTGATATGTATTCTCTCTTCATAAAAGTTTTAGTTGACGACCTTTTTATTTTTCTTATTGGAAAAATACGTCATATTGATCTTCCTGTGCCTGCTAATACTCTTATTAATCATATATCGCAATTTATTAAAAAGTTACATAGTTTGGCCATGGGCAAGTGTTTATCACCTATCTTTTCGAATTTACCTATGGAGAATTCTAAGAATAAAATCCAGTCAATTATTCTAGATATCCATATTATTTGGCAAAGAAACACTGATCATATTCTTTGGTTATGGCCTAATATTAAGGATGCCCACAATTTTCTCTTCAACCCTAATTCTTTGATCACTTCTATTAAATATACTATTGAATTTAAGTTTAACGAAACCTTACCCTTTCTGCATATATTGATTCTGTTTAACACAAGCCCACTAATTTGATTTCGTTTAATTCATTATTATTGAGGTAATAATGACAAAAATAAAGTAACCGTATATGCTTACATGTTTCTTGGAGGATTAGATCACATTAGCCCGGAATTTTTAGGCACAGAGTTTCTCAAAATATTTTATGTTAGTCACACTCTTTGTTACCCTCGACATACTTTAGTCACACGATTAAATGGGACTAAAATAATTCTATAGAGTAGAATTTCAGCGTTCCTATAATTATATATATAAAGGGTCTTTCAATAAGGTCGCTCGATTTTTTAAATGTAAATAAAACAAGTTGTGTGTGATATATGTATTCGATTTATTTTAAATTTAAAAGTACCTTTTATGGCATTGTGGAACGTATTCAGGAGGCCCAATTTTCGATGACTGTTGCATAAATCTGGTTGAATTTGCTGGATGGTGTTTGTTATGTTGACTTTGAACACATCAACTGTTTGCGGATTATTCGGATAGACCTGCGATTTAAGATAGCCCCAAAGAAAGTAGTCTAATGGCGTTAAAGCGCATGATCTCGGTGGCCAGTTGACGTCGCCGCCGCGCGAGATGACCCTGACCTGAAATCACTGGTGCAAAATGTCTATCGTGGCGTGTGCAGTGTGTCATGTAGCGCCGTCTTGTTAGAACCACATGTCGCCAGTATCCATATCAGGCATATAATCCAGTTGAAGCCACAAAATGTTGCTTATCATCGATCTGTAGGTCTCGCCGTTGACGGTTATGGCAATCCTATATTCGTTCTCAAAAAATACGGACCGATGATTCCGTTAGACGAAAATCTGAACCAAACAGAGACTTTGTTGGGATGCAATTAGTGATGCTGTATCGCATGTGGATTGTTTTCGTCCCAAATCCGACAATTTTGCTTGTTCACAAATGCGTTCTTCTAAAAATAGTCCTCGTCGCTGAAGATGAGAGAAATAAACGTAATGCGCGGAATGTTTGTCGAACGGAGCACTGATTTTGATAATAATATTTGATGATTTGCACACGCTAATCAACGCTATAACCTTTCATTATGACTTGCCAAGGACTACTGAACAGTTCACAAAGAGGTTGCCAAATGTCGCTTTAACAACATGGCCACTATCGCAATTATTAACATCGTTAGAATAAAATTTATATCTTTTTCAACCCAGCGCACGTATCTACATCATATTTAAATTTTAATAAACTATGTAGCCAATATTACCGGTAGTAATAAGAAAAAAATATATACCTTATCCTACATCATCTGCCACTCGGCAATTCACAAGGATCGATTCAACATCAATTTGCAAGTGTGTGCAAGATCCAGTTGAGACTTCTAGCTTTATGTGATTATAGGCTACATATTCATAAGCTTGCTCACATTTTGGTTCTTCAGTATCAAGAAACTTCGAAGAGCAATGTCATTGAATGATAATTGTTCTCATATTGCTAGACATTTATAATATATTTCTATTAACTTTCTCCATAGCTTTATGAGATGGTATATAAGCCCCTATTAAAGGTACAAACATTTATCAACAGCAATGTTCGTTGCATTTACAAATTACTTAAAGAATATGAAATCAACGTTCACAATCACTGTAAGAATCGAAAGCAAATACTGGGCAAGACTAGATGAGCCCATTCTAACCTACAAGTTATTTGACAGCATTCAACATCAGTTTCAGGTTATGTACAAGCCAAACTAAATAAGTTAGTATTTTAAAAATGCAATAACTTGAATTAATTACATCTTAATAATCAGAAGCAACCTATGACAACAGACGGCATATGAGTTGCTGTTTGTTTGTAATGGGCTCTGTGTGTATTTCATCTTTTAATACACACCATAAACTCTCAATTAGATTCAGTTCCGGGGAATTTCCGGACCAGGAAAGCAGCTGAACACAATTTTGTGCACACCATGACTCTGATTTCGCTATATAGCATGGGGCCGAGTCTTGTTGGAATATCCAAGGTCTATCGCTATACCATTGCTTTATTTGATGCAGCAAACGACCTTCAATAACTTCTATATACTTTTCTCGGTTCATAACCGTTTCAACAATGTGCAAACGACTAGTTCCATGCGCCAAACTGACTCCCCACACCATGATTTCCGTTGGAAATTTTACTATTTTCCTCATATATTCAGGCATAAATTCTTCTCCAGAATGGTTAATTAGTCAGATAAAACTAGCTACAATAGTAAAGAATACAACACCTGTAGTTGAACAGCCATAAAATTATTGAAAAAAGCCATTGAGGTAATGAATCATCAAATAGACTTTATGGTTTGAAAAGATTAGAAATATTACAAAAATGCAGCACTGTTAAAGATAGTAGGTATTAATGCTTTTATGAATCGCAGGCTACTGGTTAGATAGATATATCATTCTTACCTTTCTTCATTTGTTCTAAAGTCCACTCAATGTGATTCTTTGCCCAGGATAACGTGTCTTCATCATTGTTTCTGTGAGTCGAGGATTCTTTCTCGGGCAAAATGATTTTAATCCAGCTTCCAAAAGCCTTTCATTCACTGTTTTTCAGGAAAGGATAACACCGTTGGCTGCCGGCTCGATAGAAATCTTCCTGCAAGATATTCTTCTATTCTTAAGAGCCTGTTGTCCGCATTTTCCAACCCTTTTTGAGTTCAAATCTTGACTGTTAGCATTTTTTTATTAATAGCCGTAACTCTTTGAGTTAAAACACCTAGTTTTTGCTATTTCTTTCTGTTATCTTCTAATCAGTAAAACGTTTATTTTTCCAATTTTCGAGGACTCAAATCACACTGTTTACACATTTTGGTTTAATTCATTTATATCTAAAAAAATACCTGAAACACGCAAAATCAAACTAATAAAATAACTAACAAACTATCTAATACACAAGACAAAACACTATTGTTAACAATCATAGATTAATATAATAACAGAAAACATCCTATTTCCATCCAAAAGCCAAGATATCAACTGACTCACCTAACTGGCTGTGTGGGACCTCATTGAAATAATCCAATGCAGTGTTGTTCCTTCAGTGTTACCAATTATACGTACAAAGTAACCTAAGGCCCTTGAAAAGGAAACCTAAATAGTTGTTTGGTGTTAGTGCATAAAATAAATCCATTTGCATTAATTGAAGCGGTTTCACTGGCTTTTTATAGAAAAAGTCAATTTTGGAAAAATCCATAATAATTCCGCCAGTACCGTAGTTTGAGATTCTAGTTCAGAAATCTATTCTTTTTATTGTATCAAACACCCGAATTTGTCTTCTTACTCAAGTATATTTATTATGTTCGTTGTGGATTATTCTTAAAACCTATCGATGTATCATCAGTAAAGTAAACTTTTACCTCAAATTACTAATGCTGGTATAATAAGATTGGATAAATTCCCTAACCTTTAAGCATTGGATGATAGGGCTTCTGGCGACTTAACTGATCTTTCCTACCATATTTGTCTTAAATTGGGTTCTTATGATTTTGAATTTTTCTTAAAATATTTCAAGAATATGTAGCAAACAACAGTGGAGGTGACATACTTATATGTCTAAAGTTTTTTCATAAAGTTACATATTGACGACTGATTAAAAAGTTCGAAGCTATTAGTATCCTTAGAGCTTGCTGACATATGTAGAAGAGTAGCTTACAGGGAAGGAAACAGTGAACAGTAATTAACGGGACTAAGTCTGGGTAAAATTTAATATATATTAGATATTCACAGGGATATTAGGAGCACTTCTATTTGTTATGTATGTCATTGTATAATATCTAAAACCGCGGATGATTTAAAAGTTAAAGGGCAAGATGAAGCTCAATCCTTGCAAGGGTAATTGTGTTACTTATCAGACCTAGAAACGAAATATTTACCCAACCATGTTAGAAATATCTTTGTATAAGCTTTTTACTGAAAAATATTATTGAATGTACATCGACAAGGACTTAAAATTTTAAAACTATGTTAGAGGATAGCAAAGAGACAAAAATAGCTTTTCCTAGAAGCCCATTGGAATGTGAGATGCAACTCTGGCTTTTTTATCTGCAAACAAATGTAGAATTGCTTGAAAACAAAACACAATACAGTGCAATGTGATAACCTAATTTATTATATATGATTAATAACTTAAGTTACCATGAAACAATGGATTTTAGCCATAAGTAAATCTTTGTAAAATTATTATAACTAAACCAATGTATTCGCTTGCCTGAAAACTTAATGGTACATGTTAAACAATCGCTTAGATAAGACTTTCAAAGAGATGGGTAAGTTATATTTTACATGGCCTCCCATGAGTGAAGTATACGTTATTTGAGGGCTCTTATAAAGATATGCTGGTTGACGCAAGTAACACGTGATTGTCTGCAAATAAAACGTTCCAAAACACGCGCGCAACGATACGTGTAAAAACACATTTCTCCCAATCGAAGTCATTCAAGATTTCTTCAATTATCAGTAGAGAAATTTTCGGCCCTTATGAATAAAATAATAAATGATGCATTACTAATGTTTCAATCAAATCACATTTTGATATAAAATTAAAAATAAATTTATTGAAAATATAACAAATATTAAATTCCAGTAGATGTAAAGGTGCCATAATTAATCTTGTCACACTTTATGATGCATTTCGTTCAGTGAAAATTTAATATATTAGTATTATATGAGAGACGGAGTTTTGGGGTAGATTTAGTTGTAAATTTACTGGATAGGACGTATGCCAATAGAATAAATAAGGTTTTGTAAAATCTTTTAGGCTAGAAGGGTATTTCAAGCATTATTCTCAAAAAAAGATTTTTATATTGTTTCGTTTAAAATCAAGGATTCCAAGTTTCCAAAATGTATCCCTTTCAGAGATTATTTATCTTTATATATTTATTCAATTTTTATTAAAGATATTACAAAAATATTTACATTAATAGATGTCTTTTTTTATTTTAAAATTTTACGTTGAGTAATAATATTATAACTTGGCAACACAGCACAGCAAAGGCTCGCGGCACCATGCAAACCTACCCGAATATGTAAAAACATATGTAAGCAATTATTATATCGTAATTAACTTACTTTTCTCCAAAACATTTTGAAAAATGTGGCATGACAAATTAGGGCAATTTTAAATAAGATTGTTCTAAATTATTTCTAAAAAAATATTTTTTCAATGTAATTTTTAAAACATAATTCAAACACTATATTTATATTCCATTTTCATATATATATATATATATATATATATATATATATATATATATATATATGCAGTCAGTGGCGTTGGAGAGCATACAAAGTAAAGTTTTAGGTAAGAAGCAGAGCTGACATGGAGGAATGGAAGCCATGTGAATATTGGAATAGAGTTAACTGTAGCATGATGATTCTCGCTGGGTATCACAATGCCCACATCATGACTGCTGCTCAATGTTCTCTGAACACTGTAAAGGCTGAAGGTGTGACTTGGACAGCTGAAACGGAGACTACAAATCTGTGGCTAGTAGAAGGAACACAACAAGCGTTTTGACTCCGTTCGCACGCCAGAATTCATCCAATAACTGCACGATAAGGCAATGGAAGAACCGATTAAGTAAATCCGGGCTTTGGCGAGAGAGATGGGTGTTGATTTCGCCTCCAAGAAGCTACGCTGAATTTTAACCTTCGCTCCGACTCGTACAGGAGGCTCAAGTGACAAATTTTGTCATTAAAATCCAAGCAGAACCGAGTGACAAATGGAAAGAAGCTCCTGAAAAGGCTGAATGATCCTGTTGCGCCTGGAACTATCTGGTTCTTCTCAGATGAAAAGAATTTCTGCTAGGATCAGTTACGCAACATCCAAAACAACACAGGGATTGCTTATAATACATACGACGTTCTACGTATCATGAAGTACAAGTTCCATCATTCTGTGATACGCTCTTAATTGTTTTCACAGAGGGTGACGTCATGCCGCCCCAAAACGTTGAGCAGTATATTAAGCTAAATTCGGACACCTTTATAGAGCTGCTGGAGATTATGCTGCTGGAAGGCCATAAAATACAGAGAATCATACGTGGCTGTTGGAATATTTTATGACTTTCCAACAAACCGACTCACTTCACTAATGATATCCTCCATTAATCAAACACTCGATAATTCCGAGGGTCAGAGATAAGCCAGGTACACAGAAAGTTAATATAGACAAAGACATTCATATTTGATCAAAGATTTTTTTAAGTGACATAGAAAATAAAGTTGTCAAACCTTTTTATCAAAGATGAATTTATTTATCCATTTTTGCTTACCTATGTATCTGGTTTATAGCTAACGCACGGGAGTAAATAGTATTTGGTTCATGGGTGATATCATGATTAAATTGACTGATTTCGGGGCATTTTGTTGATATAAGCCAGGGTATATCTTATTTACAGATTTGCTTGAAGAAGAGACGTTTGTTTCTGTCTTGAAAGATCGTTGCTTGTTTTTTTCTTTTGTGGGTTACTGAAATAGAAAAACAGGATCATTTTTTGTTTGAAAAAAGTTATTTCCTAATTCGAAAAATTCCGTACTGGGGTGGGATTCGAACCAAGCACACTGAGGCAGCAAGCAACCGCTTTGATCTCAATTAAGCCGAGCCTTAGACTATTCGGCTACACGATCCCTCCTCAGTACGGAATTTTTCGAATTATGAAATAACTTTTTCCAAACAAAAAATGATCCTGTTTTTCTATTTCTTTGTTGATATAAGCCAGGGTATATCTTATTTACAGATTTGCTTGAAAAAGAGACGTTTGTTTCTGTCTTGAAAGATCGTTGTTTGTTTTTTTCTTTTGTGGGTTACTGAAATATATATATATATATATATATATATATATATATATATATATATATATATATATATATATATATATATATATATAAATATCTAACATACAGCAAGAAATAGAAAAACAGGATCATTTTTTGTTTGGAAAAAGTTATTTCCTAATTCTAAAAATTCCGTTCTTGGGTGGGATTCGAACCAAGCACACTGAGGCAGCAAGCAACCGCTTGGATCTCAATTAAGCCGAGCCTTAGACTATTCGGCTACACGATCCCTCCTCAGTATGGAATTTTTCGAATTATGAAATAACTTTTTCCAAACAAAAAATTATCTTGATTTTCTATTTCTTGCGGTATAGAGGATGTATTTCATCATTCTTTCGCGCTCATATATATATATATATATATATATATATATATATATATATATATATATATATATATATACAAATAATGCAACTGCAAGATCTGCGGGTGATAATACAACCACCACAGGACTATGCCATTTTTATTTTCTGTCTCATTTGCTCATTCGCGTCCAATTCTTATTTTCACTTGTACTATATGTATTTATAGTCAGCTACACCAGGTTTCTGCGTCTTTCTTTCTGTCTTCAAATTTTATTTGAAAGACAGAAAATAAAAATGGCATAGCCCTGTGGTGGTTGTATTATCACCCGCAGATCCTGTAGTTGCTTTCTTTGTATGTGACATGGACAGTGAGCCTTTAAATTGTGAGCGGGTAAGATCATGTGGTATAAAAATTCCTTGGAAGTTCCTAGCTTAGGGAGATACTGGGTTTGATGGGGTAACGCTTTGGGCGAAATATAGTTACTGTGCCTGGTAGCTTAGCGGTAAAGCATCGCCTTCACTGTGCCGCCATCTGCTCCCTTTGATTCTGAATTCTTCTAATGTCCCTCTCTCTTGCCTTTAAAAAAGAAAACCTCCCGTTTCTTGTCTCATTTGCTCATTCGCGTCCAATTCTTATTTTCACTCGTACTATATATATATATATATATATATATATATATATATATATATATATATATATATATATATATACACGAGTGGACCTTTTAATTCGATTCCTTCTTGCACCGTATATTTGAATGGAAGATGATTTCATTTACCGTTACACAGTTGAATCCAAAGGCTCAGAACACACACAATGCAAAGGAACTGCAAAGTCTCACCTTAATTGGAATACAAAGATATGTCACAGAAATTTACCATATCATGCTTACAAAGGTTAAAGTTGAGAATATGAAATGTCGGATAGGAAAAAGTAAGAGGTGTTAAAATTCAGCACTAATTTAAAGTAAATTATATATCTCAACTGTTTCCATAATAGTTTTATTTATTTAACTATAATTCATCTGCTTCCTTGCTACTCGTTAAAACTAATTTAAATATATGCTGATAAGAAGAAAATAATTCGATTAAAAACCTTAAACGTAAAATTCAATGAGGTTTTTAAAGCTTTTATATTATTTTCCCTACTTTTTGTTGTGCTTAGCATTTTACCCACCCAAATTGGATATAAATTCCATTGATAGAGTGGAATAGAATAGAAAAAATAATGGTGGATGCGAGAAAGATAAGAGGGATAGACATAAAATAAAAAGGGGTGAATAAATATATATGAACAAGAAAATGAGAGTGGTTAAGAATGACAAAAATCTATCTTTGTAGACATTAGCGCCAAATAACACGAGGTGGATTTTCTTTCATTTATTTTAACACTATATTCATATATTTATTCGACGCGTTTTTATGTACTCACTTGAACACTTTATAGAGAGATTGGGCGAGAAAGAGTGAGAGAGAGCGCGAAAATGTCTTTATTACGAGAAGGCGAGCCTGTATTATGAACCTTCAGCAGAATCACACACAACTTCAGTAATCCGGCTAAAAACGACCTGACGTTTATGTAAAAGGCAGGATAAAATGAGCGGGGTTTCATAAAAATTTATTTTGCCAGCCTCGAAATAAGATTATAAAATAGTGCCGCTTTCAACTCAAAACTCATTTTTCTACTTGTAAATTCTCTACAAATTTTTCTGAGGTCCATAGAAGTCCTAATCAAGTTTTATCTCAGTTTCAGGATTTTTTTTCTTTTTGGTTTTATGGTGGTATAATTGAAAGAAATATTAAACCGTTAATGAGCATTGCACCAAGTTTGCCCCCTCCCCCCCCCAAAAAAACCTCGTTATTATTTTTGTAATTAAGTTTTCTTCTTTCTTATCTTCCTTTTTTCATAGTTTTATGAGATATTAAGTTAGAAATTCTTATTAATATACAGGGTGCAGCAGAACCGATTGAGCAGTTTTGAGGAGTCAATGCTCGGGGAGAGGGAGGTGCGCGTGGTTTCGCTCTGCTCCGTAGACATTCCCATTTTAGGCGCAAACATGGTGTGAACGGGAGCACATCGTGGCTTTACCGTGCGCATGTATTTTTAGAACAATCAATCTGTGATTGCGACGCAAAAAGCTTTTCGGCGACGGTTCAATATTCCGCACAACGATGCCGTTCCTCAGGCCAACATAATTCGGTACTGGGTTAGGCATTTGGAGGCAAATGGTAGCACACTAAGAAGGGATACATATGGCCGATGCAGGTCCATCAGAACACCAGAAAATGTAAATAAGGTGAGAGCAGCGATCGTTCAGTCGCCAAGACGTTCTGCTCGAAGGCATGCTGTTGATTTGGGAATTTCCGACCGCAATTTGAGGAGGATTCTGCATATGGATTTGAATTTCCATCCCTACAAAATAAT
This sequence comes from Ceratothoa steindachneri, assembly GCA_963969495.1. Classification (NCBI taxonomy): domain Eukaryota; kingdom Metazoa; phylum Arthropoda; class Malacostraca; order Isopoda; family Cymothoidae; genus Ceratothoa; species Ceratothoa steindachneri. Next base: position 104,047,657 of record OZ018332.1, read on the forward strand.
GATGGTTCAAGAATTGAACCAAGCAGACTTTGCCCTCGCCAAAATCTGTGTGAAAACATGCTTGCACAGGTCGCTCCCAAGGCAGCTTTCTTCAGTAGCGACGAGGCACATTTTTACCTATGTGGGGCTGTGAATAAGAAAAAATTTTGTTACTGGACTTAAAATAACTCCAAATTATACAGAAATAACGCTATATTCCCCTAAACTAACGCTGTGGTGTGCTATATCACAATATGGCGTGATAGGCCTGTATTTCTTCGAGGAGGAAGGAATGAACGTGACCGTGAATTCTGATCGTTATGTGTCAATGTTGCACAATTTTCTGCAGCCCAGAATGGAGTAAATTGTTGAAGATGAGGGACTGGTGGACGTGTGTTTGTAGCAGTATGAGGCTACAGCTCACACAGCCTGAAATTTACTCAATGATTTGAGACGAATGTTTTCCGGACGTCTGGTGTTTCTGAGGGGTGATTTAGGGTGGCCTGCGCGGTCACCTGATTTGAGCATTTGTGACTTTTTTCTTTGGGGATATCTGAAGATTATTGAAGAAGTTAACGCCATACCCCGAAGTGTGTGCGAAGGTGCTGTACGAAACTTCAGAGATTGACTCCCACAGTGTGTTGCTGTTAACAGCTGCCATCTTCATGACATTTCTTCTCTATATACCCCCCTTACCTTTTTATAACTCCTTAAATCTGCTCAAACGGTTCTGCCGTACCCTGTATAACCTGAAGAATATATGTACCTGAACTGATGAGCAGGTATCTGACCTAACTTATAAGCACAGACATAACTACTCAGTTGATCGAAAACTTTAATCCTTCATAAGATAAGCGCCTTCTGAAGCGTATGCTAGCTTTCTTTACACTGGCTCAAAACTCTTCAGTCAGCATTCTTTATCGCACGGCGTTAATTGTTTGCAAATCAAGAACTCTTCCGAGGAATTTTGGGGTTGAGGAACAACCATAAATCTGACAGAGTAATGACTTGATGACTTTTAAGTAGATTTTCTAGGTTATATTTTAATACTAATCCTAGGACAGAAATCAGCTAAATAGCAAAAACTCTAGTATGGTTAAGCTCTTGTATCTTAAGCATTTTGTTAGTATTTCCAGGATTCTAGCGGTCCTACCATAGTCATTAGTCACCCTTCCTATCTTTAAGATTAGTAGCCCTGGGCCAGAGTGGCGTATTGTTTATTCATTTTGTTAAGTGATAACCACCTTTTAAACAAAATGGCTGCAAATGAAGTTAGAAGAAAATACGATTGCATTATTAAAAAGTTATTAAAAAGGAAGTTCAGTGCGATGACTTATAATGAAAGAGAAACTATTATTAAAACAGGTAGGCCTACGCCAACACTATATCTGTCATCCCAAACTGTTGCACTCGTCAATGCAATGTAGGCCAATAGGATAGAACATCTTGGCTAGATTGTTGTGCATACTTACAGAAGATATTTTAAAATTTAAATGAAGTTTAAAAAAATAACAGCTAAATAGCTGTTAAAGAAACTGAGTAGTTTACGATTTTATAGTTATTTTTAATGAACAACAGATTTGCTTCAATTAGCATATTTACTTTTGTAAAACTTGAATTTCTTCCTTATCTTTAAAGGTCAACGCACGCAACTGATATATATATATATATATATATATATATATATATATATATATATATATATATATATATATATAAACAATCATGACTCAAGCTCACATATAAAATTTCAAAAATTTGCTGATGATACGAAGTGACTGAAAACCATCAAACACAAATAGAGTCGTCAATTCTTCGGATAAATGACAGATGCAATTCAATCTGTACTCATATTAGGTAAAGCACATATGTTAAAATAATCTGCGAAGAGATTATTTCCCTAGAGCTTGTCAACTTTTGAAAACAGTCAACATGAAAAATGTTTGAGGTGTCTCAATTTCGATTGATCTAAAATTCTCGAAACAATGTATGTATCGCCAGACAAGGCCATTAGGGTTCTAAAATATGTAAAGAGACATTTTGTTTCAAATTTGAAAGTATGCATTGCATTTGTTGTCTCCATATATGCGAAAGGACATTGTAGTACAGTAAGGCATCTATTGTCAAACGACGAAAATATTTCCAGAACTTGAGAATAAACCGTACGAAGAAAGACTGAGGAACCCCAATTTACTTCCATTGAAATATCTACGAGAGCAAGATATTGAAGTCTTTTTGATAGTAAAACGTGTTCCGAATATAAATAATTAATAATCCTATCAGTTAAATAACTGAGCATTAGAATTAACAATTTCGTGCTAGTAAAAAAGATTTAACACTGCGATAGCCCCAAATTTCTTAACATATGAAATAACACAAACTTGGAATAACTTGCCTTGCAATGCCATTTAAAGCACTACAGTATATATTTTTAGGAAGTGAATCGATTATATTCATTAAAATTAGGATTTTAAAGCATCCTCTTTTTTTATCTGTTTTTACCTCTTCTCCACTCTCTCTCTTCGTTCTTGAAATAGCATCGAGTGGATCTTGAGATTTCTATTGGTTTATGGAGGAGCCACGATGAGGCTCTATTAACCCGCTTTCTCAGCAACAATCTAAATACGACCAGCTATTTATCAGCCAGCATTACGCTGCTCTATACGTGTCCGTTCAAGTGTTATTTATTTCTCTCTACTCTTTTATACATATGCAATATTGTATACAATGTTTTCTGCGTTCAAATTCCTGCTTAAAAATATAGAATAAATGATACGAGTAAATGCAGCCAGAAACGAATGGTGAGGAATTATGATTTGCTGAGAGTTTTGTAGGCTCGGTGCTATGCATTGCGTAGCTAATGCATCTCTTTAAATAAATTAACCGAGCTGTCGTAGCCATACTGGCATAGTTAAATATTTATAGCATTAAAAAAATTAACCGAATTTACTTAGTCATAGAAACTAAATAGCCTACTCCTAGCGTTAAATAAATCCACCGAATTTCCTTAGTCATAGACATCATAATTACAGGAATATCTGGTTTTATTTACCTTCAAAATTTTTTTGACACTTCTATAGTTTATCTAGTACATTTTGCGGCACTTTATTTAATCTTCAAAAGCCAAACTTCGACGTCGCACAATCAAGGAGTATATTTGAGCTGTTGACGTCTAAAGATTTATCTCGCAACTACGTCTGCGCCTTTGGAGTTACCAAGGTTTAGAGTTGCATATATTCATCTGTTATTTCTGCAATCTTCAATCGATCCACTGAGTGCGAAATCTTTAATCTCTATACTACTACTCACCGCATAGTTTTCTTCGGTGATCCTCCTCTGCCACCACAAAACCTTTTTATTTCGCTTTGTTTTCCGCTTACCACACTGTCATTCCTCTCTTAAGGGAAACATGAATCTCCCCACGCACCATGGAAGCGTCAGCCTGCGTAATTAAGGTGTAATTTCTTCTGTGTGGAAAACCTAACTTGTATAACTTGATCTATCACCTCGTCAAATTGCTAATTTGTAATTATTGTGTCCGTATAATATAATTACCTTTCTGTCTCTCCATTCGCTGAACTCTTATCAATTACTCAATAAATGTGTATTACCCACAAATAACCTCCTGATCCCAGTTATAGATTTGATTCGATTTTTGTGTAATAATACATTAAAACTTTTATACACTTTACTTAATTTGTATGAGAAATTCACGTTTCATTAATTATCTTCTTTATATGATTACCGACAAAACGTAAACGAATTTAAGTTATGATTGGCCTTTCACTCCCAATAAATCAGACGTTATAATCGTTGTAATAGTTTCACTAAAACTGGATTCAGAATTCCACGAGTCCTGTGTCGTCAGGTTATTAACTAGGAACTTACCTAATTACTCATTCCAAGGTCACTCCTTTGTGTGTTGTCTCGCCATAAATTTGGTATTTCTTGTTTGTGTAATTTTGAGAAGTAATGATAGGTAATGAATCTGCCCACATGCTTAGAGTTTTCATCTCCAAATGATACTTCATCTTTATCTTCGCTCATTGATGATGGCGTTTATTCTCTCGATGTCCTGATATATAATCGCACAAGAAAAGAGATTTTATTTCTGTCTGCTATTCTCCATTGTCCCAGTCTTTTTTATGAATGAGACATTTTCGTATGGTACAGCTTCAACTACTAACAGTTTAGGCGATAATATTTGGTCTGCCAACGTCGGAAAGGATTTTCTCAAAACATCACCGGACACTTTTCTCTGGCACCGTTTTAAATCTTTGCATTTATTTCCCTATCCTCTTTTTCAATCTCAGAAATTAACCGATTTCGAAGTCTCCAATCTCTCTTGACCTCTCTGTAAGGCTTAGTATTCTCTTCTGCCGGTCTTCTACTACCCTTCAATGTCGTAGAATGGCCCTTTCTGATCACCCCATACCTGTCACCTCTTTTGTCGTGGTATTTTTTGTGGTCGTGAAATACTTCTTTGATGAAGTAGGCTTTGTTCTAAGAGTGCTAATATTGTTATTTTAAAGAAGAGCCGTCTTAAATACGTAAGGATATAGAGAAACGCACAATAATTCCCAAAATAAACTTATATTTTAACTTTAACAATTTAATACACAAAAACTAAACATTAACCACAGAAATACTCCGAATATTATAATACACAATAATTACTTTAATTAGCTTGCCCCTCTAAAATTGACTAAATTCGCTACGCACTTCAATATATAAGATTTAGGGTTATTGACTCTACTGGAGTTTAAATACCTCAGGAATGTTATTGCCTCCACGACGCGTGCCGACCGGCCAGAGGGAGGTGGTGGAGATCACGAGGTATTTTGGCGAGGGTAGCAGATGGGGGGTCCACACGGTATTCAATGGGGGGGGGTCTTCAAATGACGAGAACAATCACGGTGCTTTAGGCGGCACCAAGGTAGGCGAGGTCTCTCTGGCAAGAGTAAGTTGAACTTGGCTCGTAAACCAAGTTAACTTAGAGTTCAGTGTGATCACCGGGTAACGGGCTCGAGGAGGAGCTTTTCTCCTTCGTTACTTAATTCTTCATGAGCGAGGACTATACTTGGGGAGGGTCTTCTTCAATGGCGAGGATCGAGGAGAGGGGGGGTTTGCTCTGACAAGAATAAGTTAAACTTGAATGAGTTAAATTAAAGGTTGGTTTGGTAACCAGGAACTAGCTTGAGGATGAGCTTTTCTTAGTTACACTCTTCTTCAAGGGCGAGGATAACGGTGGAGGGTTTCTCTGACGAGAATAAGTTGAACTTGGTTCCTAAACCAAGTTAACTTATGAGTTTGGTGTGTCCACCGGGTAATGGGCTCGAGGGGGAGCCTTTTCTTTCTTCTTTTCTTAATTCCTCAAGGACGAGTAATACCCCTGGTGTTTAAGATACACCAGGATATGAGGAGTCTCTCTGACGAGAGTAAGTTTAACTTAACAAAGTTAACTTAACGTTCAGTTTGATAACCAGGGACTAGCTCGAGGATGAGCTGCTTCTTAGCTCCTAAAGTAGGTAGCCCTGCCTCTCTTGCAGGGGACTTCGTAGTCTGGCGACCCAAGTAATCTACCTGCCCAGTCTCGGTAGCCCAATCTTAATCCGAGGACTTCGTCACCTGGAGACTGACGTATTCTAACTATCCAGTCACGGTAGCCCGTGGCTTAATCCGGGGACTTCGTCAACTGGAGACTGACGTATTCTACCTATCGAGTCTCGGTAGCCCGGGGTCTTAATCCGGGGACTTCGTAACCTGGAGACTGACGTATTCTACCCCGATTTTCCTAAGTGTTTCTTATTTATACCTCGTCACCCCACTGGGGGAGGGGGAGGACGGGGGGGGGCTTGGGGACGGGTCCAGGAGGGTTCTTATTAGCCTTCGTTAGCCTTCGAGCTTGAGAAAAACGTTTCTCCAATTTCTTACTTGAGGTGAAATTGAATATCACTCTCGTAGGAGAGATCTTGCATTTTAACCTTTAGACCTTTCATAGCGACGAGTGGCGAGGCGCGCTGGTTACGAGTTTGACCCGCGTTGCCTGGCAGGATGTTCTTGCGGTTACCATCTCGGGTCTCCACTGAGAGAGAACGGGAGGGTGCCGATTCCCCTACACACCTCTATTCGAAGAACTTAAGGGGGGGGGACTCCCGGGAACTCAAAACAACTAACTCAACCTAGTCGAGTTCAGCCAAGTTGTATATCTTTGAGCCCTCTCTTACATTAAGTTTCTTTGAATTTGAGCACACACGCACGCGTTTACACAGGTAATGTGTCGAACTAGACCTCGCGAGCCTACTGGGGGGGAGGGGTATTTAACCAGCCAACTTAACAGACTCGCAATACAATTTAACCTTCATATAAAAAACACCTAATGCATCGATTATACGCAACAAAACAGAAACACAAAAAAAAACAAGCTACTTCCTTACATTTCTAAGGTTTTAACAACTTAAATCCTACCGATAACTACTAACACGAAAAATAAATGAAGACATGGTTTCACGCTTATTAAGTACTGACATAACCCTCAATGGTATTTTGTCTCAGCTTATAGAGCAGCTGTACTTCATCGGCTCCTTTGATGTAGCTAATATTAAAATGGTACTTTGTGACCATTACCTTACCGTTCCTGAGTCGGCCGTTCGGGTTATTGAGTCTACCCAAGTATGTCACTAAATAGAAGTGGTATTTCAACCTACTCGAATTACCCTTCTTATGGTTCTTGACTAACTTTAAACTGAACCTGTTGCAGCGGGGCATAATTGATGGGAGCGTGGGTCCCATAGGTCTCCTTTAACTAGCTACACGGGAAGATCGTGTCTGGGTTCGATCTTTGGGGATCGAAAAAATTTTTCCTTGCGCGGTCGTTAATGGGCGTGGCGCTCACTACGACTTGGAGTATTAGTGGTAACTCCGTGTACGTTTAATTCGGGGAGGAGACTAATACGGGTAGGGGATACTCATCCGCGTCCACCACCCGACTAGTTTTATCTGGGTGTATCGCATTAACACATGTTTCCTCCTTCCTTATCAACTCATTTGACTCAGTACTCTTCGTAGGTAGTTCCACAGGTACACCTGCTCGTACCTCTACCCTACTTTTTTCTTCGTCCATCATTTCCCCATTTGACTGAGTTCTCCTCGTAGGTTTATCCTTAGGTACTCCTGCTAGTACCTTATCCCTACTTTCTACTTCGTCGATCGTTTACCCTTTTGGCTGGGTTTCCCTTGATGGTCCTTTCTTAGGTCCAGGCCGAGCTAGAACTTCCTCGACCTCTATCTGATTCTCGATAGATGCAATTTCGAGTGCGATCAATCTTTCCTCCACTCTTGTTCCCCCTTCATTCTCCTTTCCTCGGCTTCTTTTTCCGCTTTCGCTATTTCATTTTCCCGCCAGGTTTTTTTTCTTTATCTTCAAGCTTTATCTTAATTTTCTTGCATCATCTCGTTTTATCTTTATTCTCCTTTCTTCATCTTCCCTTTCTATCCTTATTCTGAATTCTTTTGCTTCTCTTTTCAACAGTATTATTCTTTCGCTTGTTTTACCTCCTCTCAGCATTCTTCTTTCCTCTGTTTCTATTTTCCACTGTATTCTGTCTTTCTCTAATTTTAAGTCGCTCATGATTTTTATTGCTTCGCATTCTCTTTTCCCCTCTCTTATTATATTTTCCCTCTCTCTATCAAACTCTATTATTTCTTCTTCTTCTTCTCTTTGTATTCTCAATTCTGACAGGATGTAGGCATCCATATCCTCGCCTTCAAGTACCAGAATTTGGGCTTGTAGGTTGAATCTTTCGACTGGATCCATTTTGTGTTTGTCCGTCGATTTTTCCTTGCTGTACTCTCAGGTACTTATGCTGTCACTCACCAGGTAGCGCGCGGCCTAACTTACCCTTAATTCCACTACTATGCTGATTGCAATACCACTCCGACAACAAATTTACCACTTGGCCAGACAATTACATTCAGATTGTTTACACCCCTAACTCTACCAATTTTCCTCTCGTCAATTATTCTCTTATTCTTGGTATTCCTTTACGTGTTGGCTCTCCCTTAATTAGACACTGCTGGGTTCTTTCTAATAAAAACCCTACAGACCTGGCACCAATTTTGTCGTAAAATGCCCTTTTTATCACCCCACACCTGACACCACTTTTAATGTCTCTCTTGGCCTCTCTGTAAGGCTTAGTATTCTCTTCTGTCCGTCTTCTACTACCCTTCAACTTAGAAAGTGTATTCATACATTCCTTTCTTCGTACGTTACCGATGATTAGTACGGAACTTAATAATGCACTTTGCATTGTAAAAGGTACGGAAGAGAAACACACAATAAGTTTAGGAGGAAGAAAGAAGGTCTAACGTAAGGGAGAGATAGGGTTGTGAACGGGTAAGCCACAGTGTCTTCTTTCAATAAGAAGCTCTTGAGTGACAGTACCCAGTCAGAGTCACGATTAATGCATCAATGAATCGAGTGAATATTCGCATCAATGAAATAAAGATAAGAGATCTGATATAACTTCTAGACTGTCATATCTGACCAGATATTTATAAAACCGTTGGTGAAACAGAAATTCGAAAAACTCTGAAAGAGAACGAAAGAATACTGATGTCTGAGGTGTTGGACTGCTCATAGCAGCGGTTTTCTTTCTGCTCAATCCTTTTGGGTTGCCCTCAGATATAAAATACGAGTTATTACTAAATATGCCACATAGTTGTATAAGAACCCCAGGTTTCTGCTTTTTAATACTTATTCTCTTAGTAAAATCTTTCTTAGCATTTTATTATGCAATTCCGCTCGCAAATTTATTATGCACGATGTATGATTTTGCAGCCTTTTTATCGTTAAACTTTTTCTAGCCACTTTTTTTATTTAATTATCTTTTCATCTATTTGTGTCCACCTAATGTATATTATATTGATCACTAAAATAATTCCAGGCCTCTGTACACTACAACCCATTTCATGGACCTCCATTCTTTTCTCATCTGCCCGTGAATGATCTACAGGCTCCCTTTGTTCTGTGACGTGAAGTTGCATTTAATTTTAATTTTAGTTAATACAAATTCTCAGTTTTCATTGTTTTTTTTTATTATAGGTTTTCATCCTGGGCATTATACTTTATTTTTTTGTTCTCTGTAAATAACTTTTAGAAACATTTAATATCATTTTTACATCACCTCTCCAAACTATTTTTCTATCCATCCAAATACTTTTTTGCCTTTTGTATCTTTAATGTAATTTTTTTTTTTTTTTCCCTAGCAATTTCTTAGCGTTGAAGATGAAATTATCGTCATAAGGTTGCCAAAATTAACCACATATTATTCCAAAGAATTAAACTAACCGAGAAATTCCTTCGGCCTCAAATCGGATTTGCATAAGAATTCCTACCATGTAAACTTTTTCGAGGAGACATTCCCAATTGATCGCTATGGGATTCTTTCGATGTTCCTTTTTCCACATATTAGATGTGGCTGATCATTAAAATGAAAAGAATCCAACTAACTTCTCTCTTAAAAGGAATAAAACTCCAGATAGAAATGGAATTCGAACCTTTGAGTTTTAGATCGAGAAGCATCAGAACTACATTAAATCCATAGATCCAAGATTAGAATGCATACCTGAATGAATAACATAACGCCACACATATGAGAATTTGATAATATTAGGTTTCTTTTAGAAATATATATTTATATCATAATCTATATGTTACATTAATACTACTCATATTTTCTACTAATATTTATACATATATAGCGTCTTTAGCAATATAAGGGTTGTGTTCATAAATGATTATTATGCATTTATTATAAAACATTAGTAAAAGTTTGATTATTAAGCAAGTACTCTTTTTTTTTAATTCTCTGGGTATTTTCTTCTTTTATTTCAGTCTTATAATGAAGATGTCTACTAACGTTCTGTTATTGGATAATTTAATTAATTAGAAGATAAAACATAATGTTTAGAAGTAATTAACTCAGCTTTTCCACCCGCATCTTTTTACTATCCACTGTGCAGTCAGTATAAATTCCGCCAACGCATTATCAAGTTCACTAGATAGAATATGAATGTACGTGACCGCACCCATTGCATCATATGATCGAAGATGCTTGGTTGGGAAGCCCATATATAATTAAAAATACCATGGATTAATTGAATGCCTTAGATTAAAGATTGAGATTCTAGGGCTAGAACTAACTTTCAGTGACCTATTTATATCTCTATTATCTCTATTTATTACATCTTTATCCAAATTTCTTTACTGGGCAAAGTGGAAAATCTATAGTTAGTTTTTTGACACAGATTTATTCCTTAAAGTTTTCTTTAATTACACCGTACAACAAATTTAAGCATCAAGAAAAAAAACATATATCCTACTTATGTATATTTTATTATGAAGTTGAGTGTGCTGAATTCGAATTTGCTAACAAATATTTCCCATCACGTAATATTTTCTTGTAAATTTCCTATTTAATAATTATACAACTAATACCTATTTCCACGATACCATAAGTGTATTTCACTCGCAAAGTCAGATTAAATGTATCCATGGTAATTAATTCAGGAATATATAATGAATCAGCATGCATGTTAGCATTATATAATATATTAACCTACATTTTAGTATTTACTTCTTCGTTTGTAAGAAGTCTCAGGTGTGTCACGTTTTAGGTTCCAGCAGAGGTTAGCCAGCATAGCAGGACTCCATTTTCCCTTATACCTGTTTCTCATTGACGCTTTAATTTTATTAAACGTATCTCCATGTTAATTCCTCATATCTCTTGCATTTTCTGGGAAGAAGGACAGGTGAGACTGAAGAAAGTGTATCTTCAGTGACATATTGCTTCCCAGATCTTGGGAGCACTTGATTAGGCTCCCCACTATATGCTCTCGCTGGGCCCCTTGGTGCTTTCACAGAATTCCTTTGAATACATTTTTGAATGCATGCCCGGCCGCTAACTTAGTTTCATACATTGTCGCCTCAAAGTCCTCATTAGCTATAAGTTGACGAATCTGAGGGCCTACGAATATACCTTCTGTGAACTTGGCATCACTTATTTTAAGGAAGATCGCTTTGAGGTACTGGAAACATGCCTTTTGTGTTGCAGTGCTTTTGTATATTGCTTCATTAGGCCTATTTTTCTATGCAGTGGTGGCAATAGGATATTCTCCTTCTTAACTACTGGCTCATGAATTATATTATGGCATTCAAGTGTCATAGCTTTCCGAGCTGACCATTCTGAGCGTACATAATGTTCTAGATCAGAACATTATGCACTTGCAAAGAAAGCATATAAACTTGGTGTATCCAGTTTTTAGACCATAAAGTAGGGCTACTACGTTTAAGTCCACACAAATCAGACACTCATGCTCCTTGTAACTTATGCGGTCTAGAATAAAAGTAAAGTTCTCATATGTATCTCTTAAAATGACTGAGTGAGCAACTGGACCTGAAGGCATGGTGCTCCCAATGGGCAATAAAACTGCTTCTTTGCTATAAAAGGATGCATCTGTGCATAACCTTAACCACTCATTTGGTTCATAAGTCAGCTCAAGGGCATTGAATAAGCTTTTGATATCATTACAATAAGTCAAGTTGTTTTCAAAGGTGAAAAATTGCTGTAGATCTGTAGAACGCTCTCTAAATACTGTAATTTGAGCATGTTCATCCAATAAGTTACAGTGTTACAGCCATGAGGCCAAGAGTTCACTCAGTTGCTTAGTAGGGTTAGATCACGAACTACATAATTGAGTTTCGTTTGGGTGATGAAATGTGGTTTCTTGTCAGATTCACGCTGTGCCATATATGGTGTATCTTGAGAGTCTGATTCTTCTGAGTTACTCTGCCATCGCTTGTTAGTTCATAGGGCGGCCGTGGTAAATGAATAGCACTTGAAGGTCCTATTGGGAAAATATCATGCTAAAGAACTGGATACCTAATATAATTCTTGCCTTTCCTTTTGTGAACTGCAGTGAAATAAAATAAAATCAGACTAAAAAATTATATTACTGGCTGTGATCACTTGCAGAAATAGTGGAAGTACAACATAGTATGTATTTTGATCTTTTTAATTGATACATCTCTTTAAAATATATTAAAGACCAAGAAATAAAAAACATTGAATACCCACCATTAATATATGTTAAGCAGAAGTAGCAAGCCGTTGAATGGTCCTTTGGCTTCCTTCAAAAGATTTCACTTGGACAGAAAGGGCACTTCTACACCTAACACAACATATATAAGGGGCCCAGCGTTTGTCCTAGTCACCCACTTTACTTACATCCAAAATACAGCTCATAAAATTTCTTCACATGTTTAGTTAACTGTCTCTTGTATTGTATTAACGTAACTGATCCACATATATAACAGAAACTGTCTGGTGAATCTTTGCATACTCTAGGCATTTTCGCTCTGTCTCCTCTAACAGAAAAACACTGTAGTATCTGAGAAAAATATAAATAGTAACAGCAACAAATATTAAATCAAAAAGTAATACTAGATAGCATTTATAGTAAGTTATAAAATTATCAAGCGTTACGTAAGAGTTACCACGGATTTGGACCCATATAACTAAAACAATATTAAGTATACTTTCATAAATTTCATAATTTAGGTTGAGAAATACCTTAGGATCACCCCCATTAATATTATGTGAAAATCGGTTTATAACTTTAAAAGTTGTCAGTTTTAGCCCAATTCTGTTTGCATTAAATCCTTATGGAACGATCAGTGTATTTAACGTAAGTAAGATCGTAATTTCTAAGAAAATGGAGGGTCGCTAAAAAAGACGTGTTATAGTCTTGATTCAGGCAAAATATCTCCCTAGAAAAGGTTATTCTTATTTCCGTTTTTTTTCATTGTTGTACAGAGTTACTATTTTCATTTTTCCTTATCTCCCAACTTTATCCATTCTTGCCACTTTTATTCATTCAGGCTATTTTATTTCCCTAATTTAGTGGATCACTCTTATATCATTGGAGCAATCACTAAATTACATTACTCTACTGCATATTTCTAGCTCGCTTTGATTATTCACAGAATGAATGTTCAATGCTTGGAACGAGTGCAGACCAAAACTTCCATTACAGATGCGATGCAATTTGATCCATTTAGCAACCACAAATCTACGAGGATTACGTTTTACTAACATAAATACGACTTTGAAAATGGAAAATGATCTTCGAAAGCTTCTTTAATAATAAAGCTTTCACTGGAACTTGAGGAAATATGGCAAAATAAATGATGTTGCTTATGGGAGTTGGCTTATTGTGGAGCTAGAAGTTGTGTGAAAATACTTATATCCAAATGTGCAAAGTCGTGGATATAAAAGATTATACAATAGTGACGATTAATAAGTATTAATGGACAGTAGGTATATGAAATGTTAATATTTGGTGATAGATTAAGGATTAGAAAGGCTGTTAGGATGATAATTGAGGATTTATTTTGAAACGAAAGTTGACTCTTAGTTTAGCATTAATTAACGTAAGATTATGTGACTACTATCAATAAAATGAGTTGTTTGAAGTCTTTTATTGATATTTGTTTAAATAAAGGTGGTGTGAGGGAACAAGCAAGTGATGGTAAAATAACGTTGCTTTTAAGCATTGCCTCCACGGGTGGGCCTCGTTGTCGTTTACAAACAATTTTCGAAGCTCAAAAGCGCGAAAAAGTATAGGAGTGAGCTCATGGAATGCAGCCCTTATCAATCCTAGTATTGGGAGTGGTTGAGTCAAACGCCCCCCTGGCCGCGTTCGCCATTACTACAACGTCGGGTGACAGTCCCCCCCCCTTTTATGGGGCAAGCTCCCACACTGGCAGGCGTCCATATGTACCCGTGTGAGGAGGATTTGAAAGAGATTTGTGCGAGAGAAGCTCATGAGAGCAGACGATCTTACTCCTCCTCGATTCGGGTTGTCATGCGCCGAAGGCAAGGAAACGTTGTAGGATAAAACCGAGTATCCCTCCTTGGATAAAACAAATATCGACCCTAGAACTAATTAAAAACTCCCCTTAAGAATACCCGTCCGACTCCGCTCAACGACGCCATCTCCAGACAAGAACCAAATCTTATCTCACAAGGCTTTAGTGAGGATTAATCTTAGCGTAATACCCCCTTGATTTACGCATAGTCGACCAACCAAACCGATTGACGTCTCGGAAAACTCACCCTCCGTTTTTTTCAAAGGAATTTACACCGGAAGAATTCCCAGCCTCCATTGTCGAAGGCTTCCCCCCCCCCGTCATCTCAAAGGGATACTTCAACTACAAGCAAACTGACCCTAGACCCCGTTTAAGTGACCCAACCATCATCTCACCGCCTTACCAGAAACGACCATCGTCTTCCTCAACTCTTCCATTTTGTGCAAGGTATTGTAACAAATATTTTAGCTTCCCCAAAATTTTAAAATTACCATCTACCGTTCCCCCATTATCATTTGTGTGCTTGCCATGTTCCCGTGTAAAGCTCAAATCTTAATTCCATCCAGCCTACCCAATTTTATTGCATTTTAGAATACCTAGTCTTCGTACTAGCCCGTTTACCACTGTACCTATTTGTCTTATTATATGTCTGTTTATTGTTGCACCATTTAACTGAAATTATTAATATTTATTAAAGTTTATTTCTGCCGACTCCTTTACTTTCCGACCCTTGAGCTCATCATAGCCGTGTAACAGCCTGCAACTGAGTGAGATTTTGAACCCTCAGCCAATACAAAGACTTAAAGTAGCATCTATTGGACTAGCCCTCCCTTACGAGAATCTAACCTCGTAACCGGACCTTGGCCTACCCAAAGTTATTAAAAGGAAACCCCCGTGCACTCTAAAATCAAATATAATAGATGTATTTTGGGTATATAGAGCTATACCAGGGCAAGTGGTAACTAGCGGGTGTATCTCGAGCAGACAAAAAAGCTTCAAAAGAGTTGATTAGAGGGTGGCGAAATTAGGGAAATTGAAAATTTGGGCAAATGCTAAAGGTAAGACAAGAGGGACAAAGTTTATTGAAACATAAGCCTGAAAGTTTAGAAAATTGGGTTAAAAACCGTAAAGTTGACAACAACAAACTTTTCATTACAGGACAGAGGAGGAAAAATTACATAAAAGCAATGAAGATAAAGAAGCGACGAGCATCAGTACACAACAGATCTATCAATTCTCAGTGTACTAGTCATAATTTCATACCAAATCCCCAAGATCAGGTTCCAAGATATACCTTAAGCCTTGGAAAAGAAATCATCTCAGCATTAAGCAAAAATATTCAAAAAGTATCAATTTTGAGCATTCTTATAAGACGAACAGAGTGCGACTAAAACTAGTTCACTAAAACTCCTTTGCTAAACTTCTGTATGTGGCATCGGTATAAATTATTATAGATTATTACCACAAAATAAACCATTTACGGTCCCGTGAATTTCTTCCTAAGCACTAGTATATTTAGTTTTGATTTCGTTTTGTCTAGTTTTTAAAAAATATTTTCAATGCCTCATCTATTGTCTTTACCGTTATTCCTTCTCTCCTTTCTCTGCCCCAATCGACCCAAATCAACATAGACCTTCATATCATAAGAATTGAGCCTCGGTAATTAATTGTACAACTCATATAATTTCACTACCTTTATCTTTAATTATCTTCTGTTAATTGATACAAATGCATGGTAACATAAGGTTTATTTCAAGTTGTTTCAAGTTATTTCAAGTTCATTTCAAGTTGCTTTCTGAAAAATTTGACGATCCTAACTCCTCTCGCCATCTTGATAATGAATTATGCATTCATCAATTGGCGAGAGTTGTTTTATACATTAATATTAGTCTACATTAAGATATCCGTAAAAGTGATCCAGGTAAATAACCTTCGTAGGATATTTGAACCCGGTCAATTACCCCCATAAAAGTTAAAATAAAATTAATTACTTAAAACGCTTTATTGAAATTAAAACAAACAAATCCCAATTGAAAATTTAATCCGTTTATTAAAAAAGTAAAACCAGTTATATTGTGATTTTTATAGTTTTTAACAAGACATCTTATTGTTCCAAAAGATATCTTCGCCTTGCGCTTTTCGGACATTCTTCGTACTTTTCAGCCATCTGCTGAATTGCTATGTCCTTCAGGCTCCTCTCACTGCAAAAATTTAGATTAAAAAATATAAAAATTGGACTATTCCCGATTTCCTATAGGATTTAGCCTATTACTTAAAGTTTGTTTTTAATATATCAATTGATTTTTTTCAATTTCCGTTCTTATGTTTTAATTTGAATAAATTGTTGTTAGCAACCAATTTTTTTATTTTGACCCTTTATTGTATGGTTTGTTTTTTCATGAAGCTCAACTATCTACGGGAATTTCTCAAGGGGCACTTGTCCTAGCATCCTTCAAAACACGTGAGATAGTGTTGCCATACTTACGTTACGAATTTTTACTTTAAGCTGAAAGTTTTCGTTATTGTCTAGTTTTATACGCTGCCTTTCTTCAAATACTACTAAATATGTCTTTCTTTTTTTAGCCGCTGTTCTATCAACTGAATCTTAAAAACTACGAGAGGCAAATTTAAAAAAATATTGTTCAATTTTCAATAAAATTAAACGAGTATAAAAAAGAACCTGTAGATTTTAGTAGATTTTGAGTTTTTAACGATAATTTCTGTTTGTTTTTGACGATAATTTCTGTTATTTAATAGATATTTTGACACTTTAGTAATAATCAAACAAGATCTTAGTACAAACAAAGTGATAAAGGTACCACTTCCGAAGGTATATAAAAACCCTGTGTCGGAACAAACTTTTAAAAAGAGATATTGATAATAACTTCAATGATTAATGATTTAGATTTGAAATGTTCGACCGCAATGATTCTTCTTAACTTTCATTAACAGAAAGGAAACCATAAAAACTGTATTTATCTATTTGTAAAAATTAAAACTCACGGGAATATCTCGTTGGGAAGTTTTTTTTTAATAGGTTTACGAGTAAAGTGCTGAAGTTAGGAGAAATAAAAATATCACAAAGGTACATATAGTTCGAATATGGAAAAAAGGAAGTCGCTGTTTAGAATGTTTTAATTTTGTATAAAACAATCTATAATTATATAATTCTTTACTTAAGAGACAGGTTTCGGAAATGACTGATGATGATAGCCAGTCAATTCTGAAACCTGTCTTCTAAGTAAAGAATTATATAATTATAGATTGTTTGATACAAAATAAACAAAATGTAAACAGAGTCTTCCTACTCATTTGAAAACCCGATATTGACTTTCGAATATGGAAAAGCCTATTTGGCAGCTTTCGACCAAGAATGATTGAGCGAAGACAAGCCACACTGTGAGGTAGCAAAAAAACGTTTGTGTTTCTATCACCATGAATTAAGCAATAAAAAAAAAGAAGTAAATTTAACATGTAGCAACTACTGGATAAAAATATAAAAAACCTGAAAATGAAGTCAACATCGAAAAATCCCTTCAGCTTAGGAAAAAAAACTATGTTGGCAGTATTCCAAGGCAGTGTTTTATATGTTATTCAATGAAGTGTTCTTCGAGAGGTTTTAGTGTTCTCTATTCTCTTGAGTACTCTCCGAGAAGCGACAGTATCAGTTTCAAGATAGACAGAATGAAATAAATGTACGAGTAACACTTCAACGATTTTATTCTTATAGTTTGGTTTGACGTCATAAAATCACGTTTTCTGCCATCTCCGAATAAATTAGAAGAGAATTTTTGGAAGAATAATTATTCAGTTGGGCTAAAGTTTCAAACATACAGAGATAATTATTATTTATATTCATCTTTTCACACTTTATTTACCAAATTACTAAAATTATTTTAAAATAAGCCATCCTTCAAAAATCCGTAAGATTAGGGTACATATTTTTTTTTGGGGGGGGGGTTTCTTCTAAAACAACTGCGTACAACAAGGACTTGAGTAACGGAAAAAGTGCGCAACTCTCCTACATCTGAAACCGTTGAAGATTAGGAGACAAATATAAATAAATTCTTAACCTATGAGCTATATAAAGCGATGCCGATTTTCTAGGAAGAAACGTGAAACGTCCAACTAGAGTGTCACAAATCAAACATGATTATATTTTGTTTATTATTATTGATTTGTTATGAATTATGTAATATGACTACCAGGCAATGGCTTCGCCACTCCACCCCCTCCCCGCTACGGGGGGAGCTTGCACTTCGCTACTAAGATTAAAATTTAAAACCTCAAAAAAGCAGCCATTGTTAAATTTTTATAAATTTTCTGAATTCGCCAATTATAATCATTTTAAAAAAGAACTCTAAACTAAATTTCCCCTCTTTCAAAATTTCCCCTTTCTAAAATATAGTTATAGAAGAAGATATATAAAAATAAATTTTCTGAACTTCACCATTTGTAATTATTTGGGTTTTAAATAATTCACAAAATTTGGATACTTATATTTATTTCTGAACTTCACCATTTTGTTTTTTGATATTATAAAAGAATTATTAGAAATAACTTTGATAAAAAACATAAGTCATAACCAAACTAAGATGAAATTATTATGCAAATACTCAAAAGAGAATATGAAATTATTATTGAAATTATTATTAAAAGCCACGAGACTGCCTAAATTGGAATGTCCATATAAATAGAGGCCGAGAGCTTTGATGAAACGTATGGCATTAAATCGAGGGAATGTGACTGATTTCAATTCCATTGAGTTGAAAGTAATGGACAAAATCAAGGTGGTCGCCTCAGTAAATAGGAGGGAAGGAGGAAGTAAGATTCATTTGAGGTTATGTTATGTAGGTCGGCAGAGGATTCCCTCAGCCTGATGCAAGTCTTCAAGGATGCCTCCCTTCTTTGAGGACTAGAGAGAGGTTGAGGAGGGTTTCATGACTTCGTGGTCTTTAGCGTTACAATCTATCTTTCTCGGCGTTACAGATTTACTATACATTTTCACCTCCTTTTACTTCATTCCTCAGTGTATGAACATCCTTCATAGTACTTCAGGTATAGTAAATGTAAATACCAACGCTTAGTCGCGCTTTCTTGCATCACCACTAGAGGTGGTGATGCAGACGCTACAACGACTGTTCTTGGTATTGTTTCTGCTATACCAGAGAAAAAAATGATTGCATTAAATATAGAAATCTAGTATAAATCTATTGATTGCAATATGATGATCATCTTACTTAAAGTTCGTGGAATCTATCGCTTTAAAACCTCCCTATTAATTAAATCATCGTACTCGAACTCATATATTTTTTATCCTTCTGTCATCATCTTGACCTGCATTCGAATTGCTTATCAATTTCGCTTTCTATTACACATTCTATTATCTCTAAGCACTAGAGGGCGTGTCACAACTCCCCATCACCCCACTAAAAAAGAATTGTGGATCTTGAAGGGAAAAATTTCATCTACAGATTCCACAATGCGCAAATTTCTAACAAATTTTGAGAAGCTGAATTCGTTGTGATTTTTTTTTTGATTTTTAGTAGGATAAAAGCAACAATTATCTTAAAATTTTCAGAAAGAAATTGGAGAATTTGAATTTTCTAGTTTAATTATAATTAAATTAGCCAAGTAGTTTTTGTCATTTACCAAGTAGTTTTGATTTCTATTTTAATTATTCCTAAAGTAAAAAAAACACAAAGTTTTAAGTTGGACTGTGGCTAATTTCATAGTTTGTTATTGGATTCCGGGTATTTGGGGTAAAACTTTGTTGTTTTTAATTCAACCTTGCAGTGTCTTAATTTTGATATTGAAAACCAATTGATAACTATCTTTTAATTGGCAGATCCGCCCTATTTTGAATGTAGCTAAATCTTAAAAAAGAAGCAGAAAAAAATCGCCTTTAAAACGAGAATTTTGATACCTCTTAGATATAAAAAGCCATTCCTCCTCCCCTGGAGTGACGGAGTAAGAAAACTACCAACATAGAATCAGCTGAACGTCGTAAAATGCAACAAAATTTGACCACACTCTTTGGTGAAAGAGGAGGAATCTGTCTGTGTCTTGTGCATAATAATTCAATGAATACGTTCGTTAAAATTAGATAACGACTGTGCACACGACGGCCCTATTTACTACTGGCAGGGGAGCTCTCCTTGTATGTTGTTACACCTGACACCTGGAAAAGCGCTGGCCCCAGTGTCCCCTCTAATCTCAAAACTAGATTGCGACTACCAGGGCTTTATTTCTTCTAAAAATTTCTATTTGGCTCTTTTTGACACTTCTTTTACATGCCTCCTCTCCTCATTCATTTTCTTGAACGGCACCTAATTTTGCAGGTTAGTCGCCGACCAGTTTTCGTCCATTTATTAGGAATTCCAGACCATAAGTGGGGGATGATAACCCCATTCCTCTTGGCTCCGATTTGGATGTTTTTTTTAAACGTTTCTGTAAACTTTATTTACACACCTCTCTTTACAAACTATCTGTGTGTTACGCCTTCGTTGTTCTTGCCCTTTAAATTTGGCTTAGCGAATGAAAAGGCCGCTTCCGATTACAGCGAGGTTAAGCGACATCGGGTAAGGTAAGTCGCCGGATGGAGTTCGAGTCGAGTAGGGTAGAAAAAGAAGCCATAAATTGTAGGTCCACTTGATCGGATCCCTCGTTAAGCTGTAGGTCACTACTCAGAAATGTAAGGCGTTTTGAATAAGTTATAATGGGGTATGTGGGGGTGGGAGTGGGGATGGGGGGTGTAAAACCTATACCAATATTTTTATCTCTTCTTCCTCCCACACCCCTGTCTCTTACGTTTGATTAAATCCTAGATTAAAGATGGATATCCACATATAAATATTTGGTTGTGTGGTGATGAAGAGAATGAATCTTTACTCATATATATATAGTAATCCCTGTACACAAAAGTTGCACACACTCATGTACTCGTTCTCTACAACAGTGGACCGACCATTGATTTAGCCTTGATTATGTATCATCCTTGGGTCAAAACAAACTCCATTCCCATAAAGCTGTCATTTTGCCTTTTAATTCCATTTATTTATTAACGCCAGTCTGTAAGATTAAAATCTTATTTCCCAAACTTTGTTAACATAAATGGCTTTTTTCACTACCTATCTCTAGAATTCTTTTAATAGATAGCCTCTGCTCTATCTCTCTCTCTTTCTCTCAAATACACATCAACAAACATTCACTTTACACAAAGTTTCTCCCCAAACCTCATTAAGCACACCTACCTTCTTACATACCTTCTTACACATATAAAACAACACATATTATTCATACAAGTTAGATTCACATTATCCACATAGTCGATCTAATCTCTTCATCTTCGTCGTTGTGATTCATCTACCTCGGTGGAGAGAATCCACAAGCTCCAGCCATTCATTTTATGAAACCTTCAAACGTTATTTTTCCTCAAGTTGTTTGTAAAATTCCAAATACACAACATGGAAAATATATCACACCGGAGTTAGCACCAATTCACTAACATCTGAATTTTTTCCACACATCAGAAAATTATGAATTGCAGTGATTGGACGTCAGCTAAGGTATAATACTGAATTTAATAATTATTTTCAAAATTTACCCATATTTTAGACGTGTATCATATAAAGTACATTCGATCGTAACAGTTTAAAACACTTATATATATATTCTATATCATTACATAACTTTCTGAGTAACGGAATAAAAATATGGCTAAAAAAAATATAAACATAAACAGATCTTAACTTTATGGGAGGCTTCATGCCCCTCAATCTCCCCCTGGATCTGCGCCTGATTCATATTGTTGATGGACATCGCATCATATTGTATTATATAGAATATCCAGCCAACGATTTATAGCAAATTTTATGATTCAAAGAAATGAACATTGTCAGGAAACCGCATTTGAATTCGAATCCTAAGGTAATTATTTCGAAACGGGAGGGTTCGTCCGCCTTCTAATGGTGAGTGATTGCACCCTCTACACCCCTCGCTCTTTTTAATCATCTAGTAGTATATTTATTTCGAAAGCATGGCATTAGGTTCGAATTCAAATGTCATTGCCAGAAGTCTTTAGGCGTTCTAATGTTTAATGCTTTTATGCAGTGCTTCTTGACTTCAGAAATATAAACTCCATACACTAATGCTATTTAAATCAATCATATTTTCTTTAATATTCAATAATATAAATATCCATATCATATTTTAATTCAGAAAGCAATTCCCTTGAAAATGATATATAATGCAATATGATGCGATTCCATTTGACAATGTGACTGTTTATTCCATGTTTAGCAAAGTTATTTTAATTATTTTTGTAATTATATGGAAATTATACATTAAACTTAATATTGAAGAAAATATGAATGGTCTTATTAATATCTAATATCTAGAGTGAAGAATTGTATTTAACCACATCTGGCAACCGCCTTTTAATTCGAACCTAATGTTCGGCTTTTTAATTTGGTATACTACGAGTCAGTTACCAATAGCAGGGGTGGTTGTAAGTGCAATCCACCACTATAAAAGGAGGGTATGGGGATACAGCCTCCCATTTCGAAAAGAATAACCTAATGGTTAGAATTCCAATGCAGTTGCCAAACGTTGTTAGGTGTTACACTGTTTTTTTATGCGGTCTTTAGGCAGGTGATAGGTATTTTATGGTGACTCTATTTCCTTGAAATGAGTCTAGTGGGACAGTTCCCTCAAATTGAGATTATGACCATTTTTTAGCTAAAGATGAAGTACTAAATTTTCTTTTGGCAGCTGATTGAGTATTTTAGTGTGACTATTCTTAACTCCGCCGCGAATTCAGGGTGGAGTTAGAAATGGACTCATTAAATTTTCTTGAAATGGGTGACGCAATATTCCAAATTTACTCTCCTTTTCATCCTTGGTCGTTTACTTAGTAAATATTAACTTAACATAAATACTTTATTCACAAACTCTGAACAGTTTTCCTTCGTGGTGATGTTGTCCTAAGTCTTCGCCTCTTAGTTTTGTGGAGCTATAATAATGGTAATAAAAATAAGAGGAATATCCGGAACTCCATCTTTTGCTATACACATCCCTCTCTATTTTTAATAAATAATTAAAGTTATGAAAGTCATAAGGGAACAAATAATATAGTCAAAGTGACAACCCCTGAAATCTTAAATTATTCTTAAAGAAGCTGATAGGTAATTAACAATTTGGTTCTATTTCGGAACAGGTCCGGCAGCGAATTAGGCATTCAAGGCTATCGCAAGGTTTGTGTCAGGCTAAGATTAGGCTATAGTGTTTGAGGATCGTAGTGTGAATACAGCCTTCAGTCAGTCAGTCAGTCAGTCAGTTACGTTGATAGATAGCTCAATAGTTAGTATCTCATTAATTCATTATTTTTCTCCATTTTAAATCCTTAAAAGATGATGTCAATTTACGAACTTCCAATAGAAGTTAAAAACACAAAAGACGCTGTGGAGTAATTTCACTCAAAAAAGGAGGTCTTTTGCATGAAGAGCGACTCTGCAAAATGGCTGTATTAAGAAACTTTCATTAGCATCTTTGCGTTGCCGTTGGTGTTGTAATAAGCGGGATTGCAATTAGTTGTTTTAATTACGAAAAGACACTTTGCATTGTGCAAATGGTTGACAGCGTTTGTTCTTTGTATTCAAGAGTCTAAAATGTCAACAAAAGCCATAACTGATTGGACAAACTTTCTCTGAGAAGTTTGCCGCATGTCTTTGCTCCAAAACCCAATTAAAATTGGTGGTTAAAGGTTTATGGTTGAAATCGATTAAGCCTATTTCTCAAGGCGAAAATATAATGTAGAAATAGCTACTCGTATTTTTAGTAATACCTTACCATATTTAGGAATCAAATCAATATCCTCCATTATGATTGGTCATCATTGGTCAGGGGACAAGTCTTTTTTAATGGAACATCGAATCAAATGAACGCAAGAAGGACGAAATCGGATATGAAAACTAAAAACAAAAGAGGAAAAAGGCCCAGATTAAGATTGACAAGGTGTTACAAAAGTAAAGAAGTAAACAAAGAGGCGAAGTGCCCAAAACTAAAAGAAAGAAGAAAAATAACAAAACAAGAAAAGCGTAAATAGAAGATCCGAAGTGCCCAAAATAAAAAAAAACTAAGGAAAAAACAAGAAAAGGGGGAAAAAAGAGGCGAAATGCCCAAGTAAAAATCGAACTATAACAAAGATAAGAAAGAAAATAAAGTCTTGGCGTGTGCTACAGATCTCACTACTGATTGGCTCGGTTCGAATTTCAAGATTCCCATGCTCCAATCAGAGCTAGAGTTTAAGATAACACGTGAATATGACACGTAGCAAGAATCTTTGAGCCTAACCTTGCACTGTTATTTTTAATCGCCTCTATGTTTATAATTACTTTATAATCTCGTTTTTTTTCTCACTTACGATAGTACAAATGTTCATCCTAATGATTTCTATATACGATATCTCACAATTTTGACTTTGCCCCCCCTCCCCTATTGGGTATTTGATGGGATTTGTAGCGATAAAAGTGACTTTTTTATATATGCAGTACCCGATATATCAGCGGAAAAAATATTAACTATACTGAATGAATGCGTTCTACCAGGAACAGCAATTACTTCAGTCAGTCGGCGTGCTTATAGTGCCACAGTCTCACTGCGGAAATGCACTATAAACATATGATGTGGACCAATCGAAGAATTTTAAGGATCCATTGCCAGGGGACATACAAACATAATAGAATTCCTTTGGCCTCTCGCAAATATGTGAAACAAAAAAGAAGCGGGCACCGCACGGTTTTTAATCGACTCTTATTTATGTGAATTTCTATGGCGGAGGAGAAATAAAGTTTTGTCATACGATGACATTGTAGCAAATTTTGCTATAAATTAATAAATTGTTTTCTTTAGATATCTTTAACCTAACCTAACCTAGCCTAACTTTAAAAGAACTTTTACTTAGTGATAGCTTCTAATGTCCAATTCGCTGCCAGGCCTGTTCTGAAAAAGAACAAAAAAATCTTTCCTTCATTAGAAGATAAATAATTAAGTGATGAAAATTTGGAAACTATACACAATATATTATCAGGCAAATGCCGACTTTATAAATGATATTGAAATAGAAATCTAAATAAATCAATAAATAATTAATTTTATTGGTTTAAACGTAACTTCCTAATCAGAATTCGCGTTTACTAATGTGGAGCTTTCTTTTATAAAGTTTGTAAAATACTACTGACGAATTAAAGAGGGAAATAAACTTTTTTTTAACTTCCTTATCAAACATTTACAATCAGTTTAATATTTTTTTAGTAAAAAAACTAAGGATTAAGCTCAGATTATTTAGGAATTAAAAACAACAAACAATTTTGGAGAAAACATCACAAAAACAATAAACAATTACTTTCCTCCTCAAGTGTTAACGATAGAAAAAACGGCAAATAGTTGGAAATAATTGTTTAAATTATTATTTAACTTATTGTTTAACTTAACTTTAAATAAACCCCCAAAATCAATTGGTTTGGTTTTAGAATATTCTTAGTTTCCATTGAATTTTCTCGCATGTGTCAAATGCGTAGGTATATACCAAATGCAAATACCATCAAAGTAAATAGATCTTCTTTCTATCGAACTTTCTTTGGCTTTAAATAAACAAATTTAGGGATTTGTCTTATTCAATTATCTACATCAAAGCTTCTCTTGCAGAGAATTTTCAGTCCGTTAACATATTTTCTTCTAAATTCGCTTAATTCAACCTTTTCACATTCTCTTATATGATAAACTCTTTTCTGAAAGTTTAACTAAGTAAAACAGAATAAAGACTGGGAAATTAAGCAAAACCTGTTTAAGCGGTGGGTAAATACGGATGAAAAATAGAAATATTAAATACATCTTTGACCCCTAATTTTGAAAGTGAGAATCATAGTGTATTGAAGTTAGGAGTAGAACAAGGTCTGCCGACCAGAGTCATGTGCTCTCACTTATTTTAATTCATAACCTTAGTATCATCAAAACGTTCAATAAAGAGAATGTAAAACAACATGAGGGTTTCGAATTTCGTTAGAATTGGCTGAATAGTAATGAAGTTATTGCCAAACAATTCTCCGGCTAACCTTAGGAGGACTTAGACAATTATATCATTCGGAAGAAAATGTAAAACAACATTTGGGTTTCATATTTCGTTAAAATCGGCCAAATAGTTGCAATGTTTTTACCAAAATCACAAAAATGCAAAACAGAGAGCGACGGACCGACATAGCAAGATATTGAGTCACACGCGACTAAAAATACACAATATGTATATGTGCAACCAGAGAAGCCCAAAGTGTCGATTCAGTAATAACTATTTGATTTTATAAAATAAACATCATTAAGAGGGCTAATTACCCTACTTTCAGAATGTGACGTATAAATAAATGTTACCGACGTTTTCCACAGCTCAAAATCGACCAAATTTATGAACGCTTCATAAAAATATAAACTAATCCGAAGACAAATAAGTAATCCAAAGATAAATATCGTAAGGCAATCCAATATAAGGTATTCCAATATAATTTTTATTCGCGGGTGACTCTAAATCTCACTATTTAGGGATGTCGGTCCCCGATTTGCTTTTTTGCTGTTTTGGTAATAACATTGTAATTATTCGGTCGATTCAAGCGCAATTTCAAACTTTAATGTTGTTTTACATTTATTTCAAATTATATAATTACCTGTGTCCTCCCAAGATAGCCAGGGAATTATTTTTGGGGAGGCGATAACATTGTAACTATTCGGCTGATTCTAACAAAATTTGAAACCTTTATGTTTTTTTACATACTTTTTCGAATGATATAATTGCCAAGGCCCTCCCAAGGTTAATCCTAGAATTATTGAAAGTTTTGAAGGTCGTAAGGTCAGCAGAGCTTGTTTGGTGGGCAAAAAGAGAATTTCCATTCCTAATTATTGAGAGACATAAAATAGGTTCAGTATTGTGTATACCAACATAAACATATTCACCAGGTATGGAAAGAGTGATTGAATGTGCTTCCAAAAGAAGGAAAATGAAATTTAAGCCGAGTCCCTTATCATTAATTGGATATCTAATGTCATACATTCAGATCTTATTCTATCAAATAAATATACATGATTTCTACTAGAGAATGTCGGCAAGGGAATTTTTTACCTCTAGAACAGGTGTAGGTATTGGAATATTCTCATCTCTGAGCTAATTGTGAATATACCTTCTACACATTTTCGCTTACTCTAACTCCATCTCATTCTTTACGATCGACTTTGATAAACTCGGGCGTAAAATCCCTGGTTTGTTTTTTACCCCCCAAAATCAAATTATTTCCAAATGATGATCAAAATTTGATTTTATTTATGGATTGACGTTTAGGAATTGACGTGATATTTTACAGCACCTTGCCATTTTATTTTTTAACCAATTAGTTTCCTTTTTTTCTTCTCGAGAAGGACAAGATAATAAGAGGCCTAGAGTAGGAAAAGTATCATATGACTGTATGTTGCGAGAAACTTCAGCCCCCAAAGTGCTTAACAACCACAATTTATTTAAGATTTCTTTCAATGGAAATAAATGAAGAATAAGGATGGTATTTATATTTAATGGGCAAGGTATTAGCGAAAGGACAGCGATTTTTGTGAAGTGGTCTGCGCTTTTTATACATTCATATTTCATATATCCTTACTCCTTTCTTTGCAAATACCTTTTTTAAAAAACCCTGGCGTAAGTTCCTTGTTTGTTTTTCAAATGAATAGAAATAATAAATATTTTCTCTAAATTCCAAAGCCAATGATGGCTAAACATTTGGTTTATGATATGGTTTGCCACCTGCTGCACGATAGGAACTCTCTCCATAACTGTTCCGTCATTACGTTATATATATTCACTTGAGCGCGTGTGTAAGTAAATACAATTACATATTGACAGCCATAATGTTGAGGTTTTTCAAAAGGCATAATTGTTTGGCTTAGATTAGAATTTTAGATATCAATTCCAAGGAGACTTCGCTACCATTTTGCTATTTAAAAACCTTCCCGACCTTAATTACTTCTTTTATTTCTTTTTAACGTTGAGCTGTACATATAAATTGTAATTATGAAATTCCATTATGATGTAAGGAGAAGGATAGTGTCTTTAATTGAACTTATTCGACAAGAGAATATTTATGATTTACTAGCAATTTTTCAAAAGGTTTAAACAAGTAGGGGAATTTTATTTGATGTGTCGTAAAACTCAATTTCAGACAATATTATGGCGGTATGTGAAAAATAAGAGAATAAGAATGAACTGAAAATTACAAAATAAATTACAAAAAAAGATATTAATTTAGCGAGGTGTGGAAACAAGGAATGTAATGTATGCCATCTAATATAGTCGATTTTAATGATTTTGTGTCTAAATAGATATTACATATTCTAGTCGAACTTAGATATTGTACTATACATATTTAATTAGCTACCAAATAACATTTTATATCTTAGGATTTTCTGTATAAAAAAAAGAAACGATAGAGATCCATTTTAAAATGAAAGAGGCAGTAGACATTAACAATTCATGGTCAATAGAGTAGAAATAAATTGTAAAAAAGCAATTCCTTAAAGAGATATAGAGATAATTTTCTGATTTGGCGATAAGAAATAAGTTTATCATAGTGCAAATAAACTGAAAATGCAAAATATATATCCAATATAACGATACTTATTAGCAAAAAGTTGCTTATAAAAATTCTGAAGTTTTTCATACAATCTATCTCTACGATAATCGGAAATTGGCTGTTGATATTTGCTTTGTTCACTCTGGAGTTTGATCTTATATACATTTCAAAAAGATTGGTGAGAGTGGGAATAAATTAATTTTATGCCGGGAATAATGGTGTACTTAAAGTTAATTATAAAAGAAATTTGAGAATTTCGACTTGTGCAATTTTCGGCATGAAAGTTAATGCAAACTAAAAGGTTTAAAATTACTTGTGGATTTTTTTTAAAAACTAGCACAGTCTTAGATTAATTTTACCTCAGAAATTAAGAAAAAAAAGATATTCAATACGAATAATGTTAAAGAAAATTACAATCATGATATCTCGAAAATAATCACGTGATGAAAAATAGTCATCCATATTACGAAATATACTGCAATAAATAGTGAAACGTTAGTCGAAAAGAGTCTCTAGGGTCTGCTTTCAGACATTATCTGACACGATTTTATGAAGATATCCTGAGACCCATTAAAAGAGAAACCAAACAAAGAAAATCTGCTTGCTCTCTATGATGATATTAATATTCTGAAAATCTAATGGTTTATAAAAACAAATATCGGCCCAAAGATTTAGTACAAAGAGCGGAGTTTGCGAATAAGACAGCTCAATGCTAGATAAAAATAAATAATATAAAGAAATAACAATAGATCAAAGTTAAACGCAATGTAGCGGGAATTGATCCAAATTAATGAAGTGCCTTACAATGATAAAGTTAAAATCTTAAGCGTACGCTATCCTCCAGGGTAATGGAATTAGAGCTACCTATCGGAATATAGTCCGAATGAAACCAAAATTAATGAGTAAAAAATGGCAAAGTTTAACAACGGATTCTCGGCGATGCGTTGATAACGGCAAAGGAGAGATTAATAACAAAGTTCTTGGCTGACAATAAAATCTAACTTTTGGGACCTTGGCCAGGGAATTTGCTAGATTTGAACCCAATAAAGAATTTAGGGACAATAATCAAACTGGCGGTTGATAAAGAGAAGTTATACAATTTTCCGCAGTTGCCGGTGATAGGTGAACAAAAAAATGGAGCAATTGCAGTCGAGACATTATCACAAATTTGGTCTTTTAACATGCCAAAACAAATTTAAGCACTCCAAAAGAACACATGAAATCATTGTAAGTAATGCCATACAAGATAAATAACATTGCGTAGTCATGGTAACATTCCGCCTGAAAAAACATCCCAACTAATTCTCATCTATAGGAGGGATATAGCGAGTGAAAGTCCGATGAATTAGTTAGAAAGTGAATGATCAATCTGAATTCATCTCAAATTGGATGTGCATTTATTTACCTTTTCCAATATTTCATTCACTTTGTTTACGTATCAACAAAAAATTACAGATACTTTCATGAGAGAGATATTTAGAAGGATTCGGATAGAAGATGAAGGTGGTAGAAAGATGAAAGGTGACAATACCATTTGGTGAAGGAAAGATAATCGGCTCATCTCTTCTAAATCTTTTTCTAGTTGACAACAAAGGTCGGCCATTTGCTAAAAAACTGTTATAGTTCTTTCTTAAGAAAATTAAAATGAAATTTCCCTGTTAGCTTCCGAGTTGCTTGATAGCTATTTTAAAAAATTACGACCAAATTATTCCGCGAGAGCAAAATGGTAATTTATTTTAAATTTGACAACATTCTTTCATTATTAAAATGAACCTTGCTCGATTTAATACCTCTAGAAAGAATAAAAGGTACCTTGCCGTAAAATTCTTTAATTAAAGTGAAAAATTTAACTAAGAAACAAAAATTTAATTTGGGCTTTATTCTTTGCATGCTTCCCATTTTTAGCATTGTCGGATGAAAATCTTTCTTTTTCATTTTTTCCAGCAGTTTACTGTCGCTTTGTCAAAACGGCTTTTGCATTTCATTCGGGTTTGCGAATTTAATAAATATTATCATTTTTAGAGTCGATGATTGTACTTGACTGTAGGGAGGTGTGACAGTAGGTGGATGTATATTTTCAAGTGAAAACGAATTTAATTATTCTTTTTTAACTTGGGTTACAACAGGTTTCATAAGCCTTTGTGCAAATGATTTTGGTTTAGACATTCAAGTCGGAAGATAAATAGACTCCCTTCAGACTCTTTTCGAAGGAGTTCCTGTGATTAGCCTAAGAAACTGACTGAAAAATAATATTCTTCTTCGTAGACTCACTTTATTTTTGTATAATAAATAGTTATAAATATGCAAGGTGGCTCGTATTTTGTATTCCTAAGAGCTTTTGGCTTTTATTTTCGTATTTATTCCGAATACTTTTTCTCAGATTGAATCTTATATTTTAAAATATTTCCTCTTTTCATTACTTTTCTTTAGGAAACAATTTCAAATGATGAATTAATTCAAATATAGAGTACACAAGGATGAACTGAGCCATAGGATCGTCCCTTACTACTTACCCTACAAATTCCGAACTCGCCGAATTATCCCAAACTTATCCTTTTTTACCCACCCTTCAATATTACAGCACCTTTTTATATACAGGATTTTCTGAAAAGTTTTATCTGATAATTTTATAACATTTAGGAAAAAAACAAAGATAATTAATGAAATTTCATTAGAAAAAAGTCAATTAAACCTTGGTAGCCAAAGGGAACATAATATAGCTTTTGAAGCTTTAAATAAATCACTTGAATTTCCCATGTCACAAACGCCCTAAAATAAGATAAATAGCATCATTTATTGACTGGAAAATACTTTGTATACAATTCTGGCTACATCCATCAGGTAATCTGGAATTTCCATTGTACTGTGGCGTATTGGCTTTAGTATGGCTAAGTTTGAGTGAAGAGAACTCTGAGCCAGGTAATACTATTCGGAAACTAGCTTCTTATCCATCTATAATATATGGAGCGGTTGGTTATGAAACACGCTCCAATTGAATATTATCTTTATTTACAACTTCAGGTAAAAATACTTCTTGATTTTTTAAGCCATGTGATTGCAGCTTGCGTGAATGAAGAGCCTTGGAGGTTGACGTGTGAAGCTGCCACTTGGCGGGAACCAGCAAGAGATTTGAACGAGTCACAAGGCGATGGAAATGAAATATGATTCGCATCTCTTCTCAGTTCTACTAAATAGGCCCAAATGGTGTAAGTTTGCCAGGTGTCACCTACTAAGCCATTTATGAGAAAAATATATCCATTTATTTATTCTATTTAGTAATTAAGTTTAGCTCGAGTAAATATTTTGTTTTGTTATTTAATTAAATCAATAAAGGCAAATGTTTGACTGATATTTTGTATTTTCTTGCGAAGAGTGAATGTAAACATATGCGTGGTAACATAAATACAAGGAAAAACTACTAATGAGAGAATAATAACTCTCTGAGTACGGCTGGAAGAAATTATTTCCTTTCTAACCTGGATTACGGACTTAAGATTGCAAAAGCTCCTAATTGACGCGAAAAGAAATTGCATTCCGCGCTTTTGAGATCCTTTCCCTTTGGTGCGAGCTTGAACTGGGATCAATTTAAGAGCTTTGCACTCCCTAGGTTGTCTCCACTTTTAACTAGTTGTGCTAGTTTTTTCAGCACCCCCTCCCCCCCTCCTTCCTTTCCAATCGAGTTTTTTTCAATTCTGACAGAACTGATCCTGTTTGCAGTCCGTTATTTACATAAAAAGGAGGAAAAAGAAAACTAATGAGGAAAAAAACAAAGCAAAAATAAAAAGAAAAAGGTAAGGAAAATAGAAGAATAAAGAAAATAAAGGAATAAAAACTAGTGAATAAAGACGAGTGAAGACTTTAAAATACAATTAAAGCCAACCCTAGAAGGAAAAGAGTAAGTTAAAATCTTTAGCAAACCAAACTTCATCAATAAATAAGCCAATTTAGATATCCTAAAAGTTATTTAATCACTAATCACAAGCCATTAACTCTAATGTTTGGTCTGTAACTTCTAGGGCACATTTTTTTATTTACATGTGTAACCAAAATAAATTTATGATCCTTTCTATTGGCTTTTTAAATTATATGTTTAGGGCAAAAGGTACATCTAAGATTCATACAAGTTGGATCGATTGAAACCCAAACTAAATTACATACCATCGAATACACTCTCTTAACGCAGAAGAAAGAGAAAAGATCTACTTCTTTGCGGTATTATCGCCTTATATCTGGCAAAAGAAATAAAATGCGAGAAAAAATGCAGAAGGAGTACTGGATTAAATGGTCTAATCGCCGGCATCATTTTTTCCATATATTCCTCACTACTCTTCTTGCTCGTTCTGGCAGCATTCTCTTCTGTGCTTCCTACTTTTTAATAACGACCTTCCACAACTCGATAAGGTAGGCTAAGACTAGTTTGTGTGATTTTATAACTGAGGCAATTTTAAGTGATGGCCGTGTTAAAACGCTTGTGTTGCAAATTTATATCCATTTTCATCATTGTTTGCTCTGTCATCTATCTAAAATATTGGGATATAATTCATTTTACTAAATTCTTTAAGTATTTAAAAAAAATAAAATTTTGTACAGATATCGCCTACTTATGATTAATAATTTAGGCACAGGGATTGATATCTTTGTTGTATGGTTTATAAACCCTGATTTTGTTTAGTTGTTCTACGCCGCACCAATTCTATGATCGCTACGCCGTTATCCATATAGGAAAACCAAAATTAAACAAAGTAATTAGGATAAGGACGGTTTAGAGATTATTATAGAGGCTAATCATATATTTTGACGAATATAACCCAAAATCCTATTATCCTTCTCAGTAGTTTCGAAGCATTGTTTCAAGTCCAAGAACCCTTTCTACGATAACCGTCACTATGTAGAATGTGGCCATTCATTTTGTAATCCGCTTTTAAATTTACACATTCTAAGGGCATGACCTTGCTTATACGTATTTAAAACATCTTCCATTACCAGACCACTCAAAAGTTTAATCATTTTGTAGCTAAATGTTCAGCTACAATGCATGTAACAAAGGGCCTCATGTTCTAATTCCAGATATTATTAAGTAAACCATTACCAAAGACAAATTATATTTACTATGAAAAAGAGTGGACCAAGTAAAGTTCCTTAAAATACCCCAGTATTAAAGGAGTCCAGTTCCAATTGGCTGCCCTTTAGAATGACAACATGTTGGAAATAATTTAAGGCAATTTTCCATTCACTTAAGAATTTTCCTTATTCTTGAGTGCAATTTAAGTTTCAGTAATTGTCGCTTAGGTACTACATTATTAAAATCTTTTTGAAATTCAAAGTAAATAATTTCTACTGATTCGTGCTCATTACAGATAAAAATCATTTCATGAAATTATTTCAATAAGATTTATGAACAACAACCTATTAACCTAAATTCATTTTGGTTGTATAACTAAAGCCGTGGACAAAGGTTTTCGGACATCAGGGAAATTTTAGAAATTTAGATAAATGCCGAGTGGTAAAGTTTTTATTTGCATCTCAATATGACAGTGGAATAAGGACTAATAAACAGCAATAAGTTTCATATGCCCCAAATTCAAATTTGCTACAAAATGTGACATCAGCACAATAGAGCAAATAAGCGGATGAAGCACTGTAAAAATTTCAGTAACACCAAACTGAGACAGGAAGCTCAGTAGCACCACAATAGTTCCTTGGCAGTGATGAGAGCATTTATTCTTCGAGGCAACCTCTCCACGAGGGGGCGACTCCAAGTGGGTGTGATGCTGGCCCACTCTTTGGTGATGACTGCCATCAGTTATTCATTGGAAGCTGCCACCGGAGGTTGCACAGTGGATTTATATCCGGAGACTGGGGTGGTCAGGCCATCACCGTTATATTGTTGCCTCAAAACCACTGTATGGTGGATGCAGACTTGTAACATGGGTCATTGTCCTGCTGGTAAATCATAATCTTGGTCTTTCTGAAAATATCTCGAGACTAAGACAGTATTTGATATCTTAGGAAACCTTAGTACTTCTCTGAATTCATGGTACAATCAAAAACGGTGAACCGACGCACACTTGAACTTGATATACAACCCTCTACCATTACAGAGCTGCCACCATTATTTACTCTTTGCACGAAACACTCATTGTTCTACTGCTTTCTTGGCCTCCTGTGGGTTATAACATTCCCTGGGGTCGATATCAACTTGAACGTAGACTTATCGGAGCATAAGACACGTCCTCATTGACGCATGGTCAGGTTGCGGTGAGTCGACGTCGACGTCACTTTGACGAATGCCGATCAGCGGCTTCAGTCGAGATTTACTTAACTTCAACCCTTTTGCGGCTTCTGGCTGGATTTACTTGACTTCAACCCTTTTGCGGCTCTGGCGAGATTTACTTGACTTCAACCCTTTTGCAACAGTCTGTGACAGATTGTTCTGACGAAAGCCCTAACCTGGTTGGTCTCTGTCCATTGATGATGTAGCCGGAGTGCAGTTTCTTATGATCCAGAAAGCTCATGTGACGCAGAGATCGGAATTCACATTTCGTACTGACCAAGTGTGGTCCAGAACGAGGTTGGTCTTAAATTTTCTCACTATCTCCGATCCTCTTTAAAGATTCTACAACACTGGAATGTGATCCACTGACTCTCCAGACAATTTGTCGAGGGCTGAGACACTCCTCGTGTAGTGTTGGCGTATGAGACTTCTTCTTATCCACGTAATAGCTAAGTTTTTCATCCATTATCATATCGTTATCAAATCCTGTAGCCTAAAAATATCATAGTAATCAACAAATATGACTTGTTATATGCAAACATTTTGACTGTAGCATACCGCATACTGGTAGCACGATTATATACATTTCAATTTTTCGCTATTTTAAATATTTAAAAATAGTTATTAGGTAACTTATACATTTATTTTGCTTTGCAGATTTATTGGGCACTTGCTTTCAAGACCTACACCAACTTATTCATAAACATACCCAAGGAATAAAAAAAATCAGCTACCGTTGTAGATTATTTGAGTCGCGAATATCAACTATCCTTTCTTTAATTTGAAATTCTAAAATTCTACCCACAAAATATCAAAATTACTACTCACCAAATGAAGTATTATTTGCGGGGGGATGGGGGAGGCTAATTTGCTGCTAGGCTTCCGTTTATTTGCAATCTAAAGTATGTTCACTTCTCTGCAGTGGTTCACCGACTTGGACGTTTTTCACTAAATATTCGTAATAAATGAATCAAATAAATACGTTTGAGCCATGCGTAAGTTCCTCAATATATAAAATAAAAATTTTCTCCGGATATAGTTGAACAATCTCCATCGGCAACGGATGTATTCTCTCGAAATTCAACATTCGTAAGTTAAAATCTTCGCGTATTACCACAGTATTTAACAAAATAACAAAGGGGATACAGTAAAAAAGCTGTTTTAATTGTTACTAGATGGAATCCATGATATGTGAACAATTGAGATATTAATTTTATGGTTGGCTGACTCTTACTCTGTGATAACGTTTTCTCCTCCATACATCTTACCACATACGTTTATGATTACTCAATTTAAATCTTTCATCTGCATTCAGTTATGACAATTACATCTAAGTTTTCTTAAAAGTTCTAATACTATCAAAACGTTAAATTCACTTAATTTGTTTCTCAAACTTCTCGAGTTTGTGTAAATGCAATTTAGATAGGATTTTAAGAAGTCGTCTCCATTTTATTATGGTCCCACCATTTCCCTGATTCGTATAATGTTCTGTCTCACCGTCACAGTTGCAACTGTAGGAGATTCCTCTGTAACATGATAAC
Source organism: Ceratothoa steindachneri (assembly GCA_963969495.1). NCBI lineage: Eukaryota > Metazoa > Arthropoda > Malacostraca > Isopoda > Cymothoidae > Ceratothoa > Ceratothoa steindachneri. The sequence goes on from OZ018332.1 coordinate 104,084,041, forward strand.
TTTCCTTTCCTTTGGTATATATTTTTGGAATATTTATCTATCAATAGACCAAGATGAGACTATACTATTTGATTTAGGTGAATGCAGTCGTCAAAAAATAGGGGCGGGACGTGAAATTTGTACCAGTTATTTTCAACTTTATTCTTAATTCTTCTCAAATCCTTCTCGTGGATAAATTCGGAGTAGTTACAATTATTGCAATAGTTGTTTTCGCCTTTCCTGATTCAGTAAGTCGCAATAGGGATGAACCTGATCGTTCGATGTGGTGTCAAAACCAATCCACATCGTCGCCCTCAACAACGGTTAATGCTAAAAAGATCTCCTTGAATTCCTCATCCCTCTTCAGGAGCGCCACCCATACAACTGAGCTACAATCCATTTCACTAAAAAAAATAGAAATTACAAGAACATTTTGTACGGGTAGGCGTTGGAAATTTTAACGGAACTCGAGAAAATATCGAATGTTCTCTCGGCTCTTCACCCATCTAATATTTAGATAATGAACTCTAACGCCCATGAAGAGGGCTGCGATAACGTTTAGAGGGGGGAAGAAAGGAACCACTTTATAGGGGCTGCTGACAGGTTTATAGGTGGCCTGTTTATACGTGAATGAGGATAGATTTATGAATGATGAAAAAGGGATGGTTAAAGGTGGCTTATCTTATAGGGAAGTGGAAGTAAAAGTTACCAGTTAATGGGAGCTTGGTCGTTAGTCAGAATTGCGAGAACATATTGAAGAGTTCTCGTTGCTATTGCGCACGGTGAGTGGTGAATAAATTAGGCAAATGGGCTTACTTTATACCTCCGTCGAATTGTTTCTGACTCCTTAATTATTCTTCCAGATTGTTATGATTTAGGCTGGGCTTACCGAAGGTTTCCTAGTAATCAGCGTAAAGAAGGACTTGGGAGAGGAAATAGCAAAAAAAATATAATTTTTTTCTTGCACTGGCCTATTAAACGGGCAAGCGGCACGCCACGAGTACTATGCGGTCAATAAGTAGGTTTTCTATTCTACGCGAAGTATTGGGTTCAAAGGCTGACGGACATAGGCGAATTAAACGGTTTCCGTAACGCTACCAAAGAAGTAAACGATGTTAACGAATAATGATTCTCTTTCTCTGACTCTGGTTGTCTTTCTGACTTTCTGTAAATCTTTAAATAATAAATATCTGACTAAATATGTGTTCATTCTTAAGGGATGCGACCTAGACTTGTCCATAGGGGACGATCAAAGTGGTTTGGTTCGTTAATTTTTACCCCTAGGGTGGAGCTACCTACAGCTGTGTGTGTAAAATATATCTACAGATTTCCAGTTTTATATTTATTATAGGAAAACCTTGTTATAGATCGGTGTTAAAATTTATCTTGGTCAAAGTTTGTATTTGCTCAGCTGCTTTGTAGCCTTCCGTTTTCTGATAAAACTTTCCCAAGACGCGAATATTTGTTTATGCGTGACCTCATTAGGACTCAGGTTTCCGACCTCATATTTGCTTTCCACGTTCGTATTTTGTGCGTTCCCGCGCGCAACTCTGCCAACCACTTGCCTCATCTCTATCTATATAAATTAACATATGTTTTTCATTTCCTTATTATCTATACAAATTAATATATATATATATATATATATATATATATATATATATATATATATATATATATATATATATATATTTTCCTCTCCTTATTCTCACATTAGACATATTTCTTCCGTTATTTACATCAAAGGAATTTTATTAGGATTTAATAAATCCACCGAGCGTCCATTTGTCGAGTTTCTTGCTGGGCATATTACATCCTGCAATTTGGTGCCAACAGCCTACCTTTATATAACATGAGCACCATAGAACTCCCCCGCTAGTAATGGAGTTGTGGAGAAAATAGCGCATTACGAATAGATAAGTAGATACATATCAAATACATAATTTTGGCGCACCTAATGTCTGACAGCCTTTTTACATACGCATAGGTACATACACAATACAATAATATATAATTCAATACATTTATATATAATTTATTTCACAATTTGGTCCTATCCTCTTTAGATTGCAATAGAGATGTTATAATTACGACATTGAAAGCTATAGAGCAGCGAGGCGTGTTTATATTTATGTCTCTTCCTCTTTCATTAAAATGTACCCGTCTAGGAAAGCTAACGCAACCGTTACGGCACTTATGTCTGGGATCGGTAGCACTTCGATCCATCTCGTCGCTTGGTCGATGCACGATAGTAAATACCGATTGTTTGAGTGGCAGGATTGTCCCGGTAGTGTAGACGGTGGGAGTGGTCCAACTATATCGGTATGCAGTGTTTCTAACCTTTAAGATGGAATATCACTGGGCAGGATCGGGGATTTTCTGTGGCGATTATTCATGAAAGATTGATAAGGGAGGCTCTCCCTCGGCCACGAGTGAATATTCCTGTCCTATTAGGCCAGAAATACCAAGATTTACTAAGAAGAAGTGAAGCCTTGACTCCAGTGTGCGAAAGATTATGTAATTGAATGAAGATAGACCTTCTGCACGCTATAGGGACAAACAGTTGTGGGTATTTTTATGTTACTTCACACTATAGTCGAGCTTCCCCGGGAAAGGTCAAAGGTTTTAATCGTGAGTGAAATTACTTCATTTCTTCGTCATTATCCTGCACTCTTACCGAAGCTCAGAGGTCAAACGAGTCAATTTGGACCGAAATGACGTTCCTTAAGGGAAAGGCAGTCAGCAACTACGTTGTCCTGACCAGGCAAGTAGGTAATAACGCTGATGTATTCCCAAATTGCTGTCCACTGTCAATCCTGACTGTCTGTTTTTGCACTAAATGGCGATGAAAAAGCCAATGATAATAGCGTTTGGGATCAGTGCACAAGGTTACATGGCCACCTTCAGCTGGTTTTTAACCTCCCGTTTTCTGATAAATCTTTCCCAAGACGCGAATGTTTGTTTATGCGTGACCTCATAAATTGACTCAGCTGTCCGACCTGATATTTACTTTCCGCGTTCTTGCGCGTCGCTCTGCCGACCGCTTGTCTTATCTCTATTTATACAAATTAACATATGTATTTTCATTTCCTTATTCTCTATACAAATTAATATATTAATATATATATATACAGTGGCGGCAACAAAAAAAGTGACATGTGACAATTCGGGGAAAATGAAACAGAAAAATGTAACTTACATATTTTATTATGAATATTTCATGAAAGTTAATACTTGGTCATGTTGCCTTTGCACTTGATGACCATTCTGAGTCGATTGGGCATTGATTCAGCGAGGTTTGCCAAGTAGGTGGGGTCGATCGTAACCCAGATCTTCTTCAGTGATTCTATCAGGTCCTTGATGATGCCGGGTGTTGTCTCTTGAACTTTGGTTTTCATGAGATTCCAAGCATTCTCAATATGATTTAGGTCCTGGGAATGACTAGGCCACTCCAAATTACTAATATTATTATCATTGAAGAACCTTTTTACTAACTGGGACCTGTGAGCAGGGGCACCATCATGCCTTAAAAATTTACACTGATGAATTTCCCAACATGGCATCATGTGCTGCCTCAAAACTTCAAGATAGTTAGTCCCCCTCATGGTTACATTCTTGGGAAGGAAGTACAGACCTCCTCTGCCCTTGTTTCCACTAAAGGAACCCCACACCATCACACTATCAGGGTGCTTCACAGTTTTCACAGTATATTTTGGGTCATACCGAGACACATTGCTGGGACAAGCACGATCTTTGACTCTCCTCTGACCAGCCTAAAGGTGCTCTCATCTCTGAACATGACCTTCCTCCAATGAGCAGCTGTCCAATGTTTATAGGTCTTGCAAAAATTGGGCCTTTTTATCTTCATAGCCTTGGTAAGAAGTGGCTTCTTGGCAGCGTGGCGAGCCGGTAGGCCTAGATCCTTCTTTAAGCGATGATGGATGGTCCTGAGGGCGACATTCTGGAGGAGGTCTGGGTGTTTTTTCTTGATTGGAGCGGAGGTTACAGAAGGGTCTGACATTACTTCACGCCTTAGGATATTATCAGTCCTTGGAGATGTCTTCCTAGCTGCACCAATGCCCTCCTTCCTCTTTTGTATGTTACCTGGTGGCAATAACTCAGCTGCCCGTTTAGGCGATAAATCGTATTTCTTGAGGTTCTTAAATCTGCTGATACATCAATAAAAGACTTTCCTTGCTCTAATAAGGTCAAGGCGCAGCTTTTCTCTGTCATATAAAGCTTTTACTGCCCCATTGTATCCACTTGCACAGAAGTTATAGCACGTCAAATGTAGGCACGAATGCAGGAAATCAGCACGCTGGAGCGTTGTACACTAAAACCTCACTGTACGAGCTCAAACGAGACAGTGAGTTCCAATAAAGCGCAGTTCTGTTGTCTTAGCTCGGGAGAGTCATCCACTCGCGGCATAAGCCCCTGCCCCTTTTCATTGGCTTGTTGGCAAGTAAAATCGTGAAAGCGATTTTGTGTATCGATTTCTGTTGCCAATATTCAATGTCACTTTTTTTGTGGCCGCCACTGTACATACATACTCATCTTATTCTCACATTAGACATATTATTTCCGTTATTTACTTGAAAGGCAGTTTGTTAGGATTTGATAAATCCACCGGACGTGCATTTGTTGAGTTTCTCGCTGGGCCTATTAAATCCGACAATTTGCGGCCAGCAGCCTACCTACATATTATATAACACGAGCAACACACATTTGATATGTTCTCGTTTTCTGGGCTCGTAACGCCACTAATTGGCTACTGGATGACTAGCAGTTTTTGGTCTGATCTGATGATTCACGGTTCCATTTGTGTCAGACTGATGAAATTGTTCGGGTGCGGCGCAGGACGCCATGGACTCAATATAGCACCGTGCAAGCTGGAGTTGGTTCCATGCCTGTGGGCTTTATTTTTATCCTGCATGATTTGGATCCACCTAAAGATATCATTGACCAGTGACTACTTTGCACTGTTTGGTAACCACATGAACTTCATGTACAGTCAAAAATGTAGGCTATCTCAGTAGGCTAATGCACCAAGTGCTTGGGCCTAAGTTTTCCCTAATTGTTTCGAGGAATATTCTGTAAAGTTCCTACAAATGGCGCAGACACCAGGTTCATCTTGCATAAACCCAATCGAGTATTTTGAGGACATGGTTGCCAGATCAATTCACACCCAAGATTCGGCATCTACAAGTATCATGGAAATATGGACAGCGATCAAGACGGCTTATGTTGCCCTCTCTTTAGAGATGTTCTGCCCACTTGTCAAATCGATGCCACTCAAATTGCTGCATTTCTCTGTGCTAAAGAGAATCCTACACGGAACTAACTACCTATCCATGACCTCTACACTTCAGTGTCAAAGCATTAACTTTAATGTTAAGTCGAGAACTGCTGATGCATACTTGTATGCATATATAAATAGATCCATAAATAGCTATATAATTAATTAATTGACTTGTGCACCTATGATTCATGCACGTTCAATCTAATATAAGGCAAACCCAGTTGCACTCCCATGAATACAGATTCACAACACAGGAGATGAAAGGAAATATCTTCTTCTTCCAGCAGGACATCGCCTGCTTGCGATGAAGACAAAATAGAGTAAAAGAATATAAAAAAAACACATTTATGCACATGCTTCTCAAGAGATTAGTCACTCATCATTTTTGTCTTTCACTTTCTTTGCCAGTATTTTGTTCGTTTAGTAGTCGTTCTTGTATATACTACTTACCAACTACTATATACATGAACAAGGTCTGCTGACCAAAAAGTCACGTGGTGTCACTTATTCTGATTTATGACTTTACAACTTTCAAAGTTTTAATGGTTCCTGGACTAACATTGGGATGGCTTGGTAATTCTATCATTTGAAAGAGAATGAATAAAATGCTCTTTGAATTGATTCTTAGATGCGTTAAATAATGTATCTTCCACTAGGCAGCATAAAATAGTTGCAACTTTATGGGATTTTATAACTAACAGATTTTTTAGCAAAGACAATTTTGAAGTCCTTTTTGACCAATTAAAATCCATTTTAACAAGTGTTCGCTCTGTCATTCATTTTGAAAAGCAGTCTACACTTAATATCACTGTACCTTTTTAGTATTTTAACTACTTCAATCAATTGTCCACTTAATCACTATTTTATTAGTAATAATAAGCCTAAAGATCAAGGCTTATCCTCGTAAAGCTTATTCCTATGCTTAGTAATTAGTTCATTTGCTCTAAGTTGCTTCCTTTCTAACAGGATTACGTCTTTCTTTATGTAGGGCAAAAAAAATAAAAATGCTTAGTCAAGTTGAAGTAATGATGGATGTCTCTAGAGGCATAATGATATCTTTTGACTTAGACATAAAAATTCGAGTATATATTCAAGCATTCTTTTAGATTTCTCAGTAACTTTGAGCCTTTTGTCTTCACTTTGAAATCTGTTGAAATTAAGTCCACAAGTAGCCTTTCTACGATAATTGACTTTAGACTGTGTTGGTTCAATTAATAATACGATTATAGATTTCTTCAATGACAAGTGTTAATTCAAATCCAATTTTAGGTTAAAATTAATCAACTCTATATCTGCACACGAGAGTTTTATCTATCTATCTGTAGTTTTCTAACATTGGATATAACATGTTATTTGCGAATTAGATTATTTTATAAAATAAACCGTTATTATATTAAAGTCATTTATTTATGCTAAGAACAAAAGCCGGCCAACTACACATCACTCAAGCACTTCTGCCAGTAACTCCATTCTAAATTTGACCGATATATGACAACCCTCCTTAAACACTTTGAATGCCAGTTTTCTATCCAAGTTACCTTCTTATTCCGATTGCTAAAGGTTTCAGAAAAAGCCCCTTTGGTATAAAATTAGCCAATGCTTTTCTAACTTCTATGTATATATTATCCACTGTTTTGTGCCTACCGCAAAACGAAATCATCTTTTAAGATAAATCAAAGAAATTAATCAGACAAGAACGTCTTCGCAAAACATGTTTTGTATTTATAGATCATTTTAATCGAGCTACCCTAATGCTCTTTCTCTAATTACGATGCTAAGAATGACGAAAGTTAAACTAAAAGGATTATGGTTACTATTATCGGTTCCCACCTTTAGAAAGGTTGCTTTACATTAACTCTTTAAATCTCTGCTTGAAATACTCTTCTCTTAATAGATGAGTTATGGAACCTTTTGATTTTGCCTTTTAATTAAACTTAGGAACAATTTAAAAAATCATACCTTGAAATGGCGGGAATTTCTTCCCATAGTAAAATATTACTATCTCTACTGTCATAAAAATTACTCATAAATAAGCCTCCTTTGACTTAATAGGCCATAAATATTAATAACAAAACTGAAATAAGCGAAAATGTGTTTTCTGATCGTTACTCATTCCCTTCCAACAAATAAATTGTTTCCCATTTAATTGAAAAGAAGACCTTCAAAATATAATAATATAAAATAATATTCAATATACTCGTAACGTAATAAAACTCAGTCCGATTCTTAAAACTTGATTAGCATAGCAGTATTAAACTTTTCGTGCTTAAACTTATAAAAGTTCCATAACTTTAGGCAAGAACGAGAAATGAAGGATCTTTATAAAATAATGAGCTGCAATTCATGCAGGATTTCGATGAAGCAGTTTCTCGAAGCGGAGCTAAGCTAATTACCTATTCTAACATATTAGGAAATTAATGAAAACTTCTGCCCTAAAGTGTACTCACTTGAACTCCACTGCTACTCAATTAAATCGTGAAATTAAATTAGCCATTTTCTTTAATATACTTCAACAATCCAAAAGATTTTCTACCAACATACACAAGATTAAGAGTCTTGCCTCACAGAGCACCTAAGTAAAATTGACTCTACATATGCAAATCAAAGTTTAATGACCAAATTCTTTGATTGATTGGGTATTGTTCTTTAACAATGACAAAAATTGCCAGATAAAAATAAAGAAACTTTGGTCAACTAATTTCATTCTATTCTTCTTTTATGCACTCACTATTTTTATATGAATTCTCATTCAAATGCTAATATTGTCTTTTTCATGAGTTCGCATACGAAGACTTCTCGGAACGGAAAATATGGGGTGAGAGTGGAAATTACTCTATATTTCTAGTTTTATTAAAAAATTAAACTTTGAATTATATTTCATATTCTAGGTCCCAGCTTTCGATGTCGTTTCTGCCTTGTATATTTCCTCAATTTTCTTCTTTGAAGATATGCCAATGCTGCGTATTTTAATATTCTTTCGCTCCTCCACACGATGTAAGTCTTTTTATTTCTGGCTTACATTTGACCGACTAAGCGCATTAATCTCAAACATAAGAGCAGTCTAAGGTGGATGTTATTCAATTATAATGTGTAATTTTTCTATGCTTACTATACTTGTTCTGGCTACCTTAAAACATGGGAGTTGCCGCATTGATTCGAATAGTCAGAGACTATTATTATTCGAATAGCTGGTTTTTACTCAAGAAGCAAATTTTCTTTCTATATTTTACTTGAAATTTTATTTTCTTATATCCATTTTAATGTACATTTTTACTTTACTGCTTGTATTTTCTAAACTTATCCTAAACCCAAGCTATTTCTTTTGTTTCATTTTTCTTCTCCTCCCCTTTTATCCCTATTACCTACACTTTTTCTAGTGCCATTGATTCATTGATGGAGAGCAAACATTCATTAATTACATATAATCTGGAATTTCACTCCTAAAAATGCAGCCTAATTCGCTCTACACAACTCAAAACTACCACCAAAATGTTGCCAGTTAGGAGAAGTCCAATTTTTTTTTTAGTAGGAAAAATGACACCGACTTCTTTTGATTTTTTCTAATTCCAAAGTCACCGTCTCCTGTTTTGAGAAAGCCCCCATTTGCATCTTTAAATTGGTTTTTCGAATATCCAAATTGCTTTTTGTGTCTTTCTTCTGCCTCTGCATTTCGAAACTGGACCCTTTAATAATTTCGGTCAGGCACGGCTGAGGTGCACATAATTCTATATTTCCACACATTAACATACTAATAGTTTTATAAATTTTATCATCAGGCGGAAGAATCTTGTGGACAATTAAAAAGGTGCGAATTAGACATAGCGCACGCATTTTACAACTAACAAATTAGCACCATTTTTACGGAAAGTTTAAAGTTCAATCATATTTGTTTAATACATAACTGTAAACCAGCCTTCTGTGCATCAAATTCCAAAATGAGACAGCCACTATATTTATATAATTTCACTTAATATCTCGCCTTCGAACGACTTGACTGGTGATGGACCAGAAGATGCCCAATCGTCGATACAATTTAGCGTTGAATTGGAAGTTTTCTGCCACCAGAGCGATGCCTAGAGAGCTAAAGGCAACACTAATAGAATAACTTCATGTTCTTTTAACGAACGTTAAATTAAGTTTATAAAAATGTTTTTTTAAAGGAGATATATTTAAGACACAAGATGTTAGCCTATGTCAAAAATTGTGTTTTCAGCATCTGAAGTAAAGAAAAACATGTGCAAGCCTTAAAAATAGAGACATAAGTGGTTTGTTCAATTTTAGTCTAGTCTAGAGATTTCTGTCTAAAAGATTGTACTCGATTAAGACGACCGATTTCGATCGACAGAGAAGCTCTTCTAATCATATGTAATAAAATTCTAAGCTAGTATCATAGAAGATTACATAACCTTTTTTCAAGAATCCAATACGACAATTCAAATTCAACATCCTGGGATCCATAAAGTATCAAATCTTGGGCAATTAGTTTCCCATAATCTGACTGATTCTCAGCTAAATCTGAAAATCACCATCTGTTCCTCATTAAGTACACGACATTCAACCGCAGAAAGAATCGGGGAAAAAATACGGATTTTATAACCATATCTGTTAAAATGAGACAAAGGTTATATATATATATATATATATATATATATATATATATATATATATATATATATATATATATATATATATATATATATATATGTATATATATATTGATGTTATTGTTAGATATATGATAATAATATGTATTTTGATAATATGTTTGAATTACTTAGTATTTACTAAATAGCGTGTAATTAATAAAATGGTAATTTCTAAAATCAGAATTTATCCAATTTTCCTTATGTTTCAGCTTAAAATTATAAATATTGTGTATTTAAAATGTCTTAATTAAGTAATATGACTAACACCACAGAACTGCTAAAGAAATTAAAGATACGCTACCTCAACCACTATGACACGATAAAGAGAGACAAATTGCTTTGTATCAATGAAGAGAACTGGCAGAAAAAATGACTTAAAACAGGTAGAGAAAATAGATCTATCTTCTGGCTTTCACTTCAGAATCAAAGAAAAATATATTCCAAACATGGTGGAGAGGTCAATGAAGCTTTGCGTTTAAAACTTCAAACAGAACAGTGAAAAGAAAACCTAATGATCAACAGCTTATAAAGATGCAAGGTGAGAAAGAAGGATTGATTATCTCAGATCAACATAAAAAAGTCTTCATTGGGCTAAAGATTACACAAATTTGACATATAATGGTTATCTAATCGGATGAAAATAATTATCATGTATGTAAGAAAGACTAGTGTTTTGTTGTATTATATATATTTGAATCTATTTTAATATATCTTGAAAGAAAATACTTTTAAAATTTACTTTTTATAACATTTTTGCAAATTTTTAACAGTTTTGAGGCTATCTTTTTTTAGAGGAATTCTTAGAGAGGCATTTCAACCGGCTTGTTTGATGCCAGCAGTGAAGCATGGAGGTATCTTTGCATGCAATAGGGCTATATGCCTAGAGCATAACTAGTACATGTTTGATGCCAGGGAAGAATGAACATCAGAACTTATACAACCATGTTAGAAGTTTTAGAGACATTTCTTCAGACGTTGCATCCCACAACACTATGAAACGAAGTTATATTTCAGCAAGACAATGCCCCATGCCTTACATCCAACTACATCAAGAATTGGCTTGAAGAAATGGAGATCACTCTTTTGGAGTGCCCAAAACAGAACCCAGACTTAAATACAATAGGACACTTGAAGAGAAATTTTGGAAACTCATTAAGAAGTACTACAATTACAAATAAAACAGAAATGTATGAAAAATTAAAGCTGATAAAAGAAAGATAGCCTCAATAATTTAAGAAAAATTTGGTGAAATACATGATACGAAAAGGTAATGCTCTAATTAAAGCAAAATGCTGGCCAAGTAAGTATTAAAATAATGAAAAACAAATAAAGATATGAAATATATAGTGAATTCATTTACCTCATATTATGGCCAATTAGATTTTATAAATATGGGTACAGAAAATATATAGAATGGTTAAGGGTGTGATGCTCAAGACCGAAGTATGTTCGAATATTTGTGTATGCTTCCCACTGGTCACTATGAATAACCGTTCCAGGCCTGACCACTTTTTTATTATTGTGAATAGGATCATAGACCTACAAGATTCTACTATCTCCATATAACCTAAAGAAGGTACTGTACTTATATCCAAAAGACAGAAAACCAATATAGTCTTAATTGGTGCTCGTCCTCTAAGGTAAGCTTATGGAAAAAACATGATTCGTTAATTTGAACAATCAGTACTGCACCACCAAGCTTAATGGAATGTTTTCCCAAGCGATTTGTGCATATTTCATGGAAAAAATTAATAATGTTTACTGCTGTTAATTTTGAAAGATCTAAGGAATTTACAGTCCGAGTAACACTTATAACTTCATACCAGAAAAATATTGCTCTTATCCATTTCCAAAGGGAAAAACTTGATCGGAAAAAGAATGAGTCCTTACAAATCGAAGTGTTTGATTATATTTTGCACAGACATTTTGTTTACCCTTACAAATGTATTTATCTTGTATTGACGAACATGTTGTCCAGTTCATTTCAATCTTACACTCTCCGTACTTCCTTTGATTCGTCAATAATCCATGTTGCTTCATTCAATTTAAACTGCCAGTGGATTTTCGACAGTAAGTGGATTGATAATGTCTTAGTTGTTGGACGACCCATAATAACCGGATTTGTTCTTAACAAATAAGTATGAAGTACTAAGCTCGTTATATATATATATATATATATATATATATATATATAAAAATATATATATATATATATATATATATATATATATATATATAAAAATTAATACTATTTTCTTTGATGAGCTACTGATGTCTACTTATCTCCATGCATTTACTATATTTTATATACTATTTTTTAATAGTATGGCTTGGTAAAAATGTTTTAATTCTTTCATTTTTAAAATTAGTTTAATGTAGTTGCTTATGTCGATTTATCTCTATAGATCTATTTTTTTATTCTTAGGAATAAATTGAGAAATTCAGCCATCCCAAATATTAGCTTGTAAAGATAAACAGCCCTCAAGTACATTGGGGTTGCCGATATTTTCAACAGCCCAAACATCTCCTATCGTAGCATCACAAAGCCATGCCCATTAATTCATCGAGGTAATTCTATCTCTGTCATCTCGTGTTGAAATATAAAATCTAAACTTAACTCTTTAGAGATAATTGACAGATTGAAGATCATTTATTACTTACTACCTCCTTATCATTACAGTTTCCAAATATACACGCATATATTGATTACAAAGTATTTCCAATTCTTACCAGTGTTTTTTTATTCGGGCTTCATACAGCATTGTACCTTATTAGAATTTAACATTCATAAAATGGTGGAATGGTCGGATCGATATTTTTAAATCATTTATATAGTTGTAATATTTATTCTTTGTTATTAAAAAGTTGTCGCCAAGATATAATTTCTATCGAATTGTGTTGAAAAAGGAAAGCTCGATTGAATTTATAGCAAAAAAGAGAGAAAGCTTACACTTAAAAGGCAGTAACCCCCTCAACTATATATATATATATATATATATATATATATATATATATATATATATATATATATATATATATATATATATATATATATATATATATTATATATATATATATATAATATATATATATATATATATATATATATATATATATATATATATATATATATGTGCAAAGAGAGAGAGAAAGAGAGAACAGGAAAAACCGAAGACACTTTGTAACATAATTGCGTACGTTTCAAGATTATAACAAATCCCATCATCAGCGCGAAAAAAAACATTAAAAAAAAGATTAAAATATGTGTATAAATGTTTCAAAATAGATGATAATTGAAATCAGCTTTGATGTCCAGATTTTGTTTACTAACAGTCCTCCTTCTGAAACGATTCAGATTTGAACCAATTTTCTCTTCCTAATTCTATGCTCGTAATACTTATGCCTTATAAATTCTAATGTATTGCATTGCCTTAAATCTTATTATATTTTCATATTATTCTACTAGTTTTTCTCTCCTATACTATTCAAAATAACTCCTTCTTTGCCTCCATTACCGCACCTCCATTAGGAGGTGGTTGGCGGGCTGGTTACCCCTTTACCAGCCGCAACCAAAGTAAATAAAGAGCAATGTCCAGATACAAGATCACATACCCAGCCAATATTACCCATCCTCCATAAGACTTACATCATACAAACCCACAACAAAAATACTAGGGGCTAAATTTGACAAGTACTTACACTTTCATACACACCAAATCACTACACAAGCCAAAGCCAAACGAATGAACAAGATACTGAAGAGTTTTTACTCCAGCAATAAAAATATGCCACTACACCTATACAAAACACTAATCATACTAATACTTACATATCCACCAATTACACTAATGGCAGCAAACCACCTTTGTCAAAGGAATGCCAGCGCATACAGAACTCCGCTCTGAAGCGCGCCTGTCTGTCGCTTTCCTCTGTACACGGGAATGTCGACACTTCACGACACAAACAAACTCACTCCTCTAAATACATACACCTTAATAAAACTAACTCGACAACTGGAGAAACTCGAGAGAGACCTCATTTACAACCGCGTTCACCACATACAGTATGGTGCTGCACGGGAACGCAAATTCCCAGCAGCAAGTATTCAACAGCTGCCAGAACCACTATACACCTAAATAGCAGCATAGCTATAAGTTTTCCTTGATTCTAAAGGACACAGCCGTGCAGAACTGTCCCAGACACTAAGCTACCACGTCTCGACGATCTAGGCCATTCGCCGATCTATCAAGACTTAGACCCTCTCAAACCGATCCTCCTATCTCGCCAGTCCAAACACCACACTATCACATAACATCGTCATATACTCCGCACCGGTGTATAGCCACCGGCCTTTAATCTCTTCATATCCCCTCTTAAGTTAACTTCCAAACCGGTTCTCTTCAAATGAAACGACCTCCTGGATATACACAGGAATCCCTTGCCTTTCCTTTATATACTACTTTGTTGTTGTTGTCAGATGATTATTCTCAGTTTGCCACTCACCTTGTTAACATCTCTCAATAATAGAATGAAAAAAGCTCCTCTGCTAGTTGACTTTTAATCTTTATTCCAGATCAATCTACGGTTTAATTTTCTTATCTGCCTATTTCCTTCACAGGCTCCATTGTTTATGCTAAATTTGTTCCATTCTATCCTTCTATCATTTATTAATCGTATTTTTTGTCTTAAGTGTTCAAGTGTTTCTTCTATATCAGATAAAGACATATGTAAGCAATCTTCATTCTTCATTCTATATCAGATAAAGACATATGTAAGCAATCTTCATTCTTCTGAATACTTCCATTTTCATGCTGCCATTAGAAGACACAAGCTGTCCTATGGAAAAATATTCTATAACCTGGTCTAAAATTTCATTTTGACTCCCATTATGAGAAAGGCAGTTAATACTCGTATTTCGGTTTTTAATGACAGCAATTCTTCTGAACTTCCTAAAATAATACATAATCATAAAAGGTTAAAATATCTCACAATAATATCGATTCTCCTTATTTAGTAGTGCCAAAACATGAAAACCTCTTCAAGTGTTGTATTCAGTATGGTGTGGCTTTCTTTCTCTCACTTCTTCATTACTCTTCCCCACATTTTTACATATGAATTCACCATTTTCGTTAAAAATCTACTTTCCAAAAGTTTAGGGGAAGAATCTTTTAATAGATTTTTTTAATTAAAAATCACTAACTTACGTATTTTATTCGTTAAGGCACCATCTTTTTGACAGAGATTTGTCTTGGAATTTAATGACGACGGATTTTGTGGCATTCTTTGCTCCCTTTCGATTGTCTTTTAAGATTCCTTGAGCTTCTTCCTCCCTCATAAGTTTTCCAATTTGGGAAGAAAAAAATCTCTTTAATCTTTGGCTCGCGAATAACCAAAATCTCATTGTTTTTATTCTGTCTTCGGTATCTTTGATCACTTCCAAAAATTCTTTGACGGTCATTAGAATAAAAAATTACTAATGATATTTAAAGTAAAGGGTGCCCCACAAAAGGAAGGAAATTTTAGATTTACATTATTTATTTTACACAAGTACAATTAACTAGCATATAACTTTTGCAAATGGCCCTCAAAAGTCTAGATCTCAACGTAATGGATTTTACCATGTGGGGCTTACTGTTACAGCAACTTTAATTCCAGATGAGAAAGGTCACAGACATACGAATTTTTAAAACTCTGTCGATGGAAGCTTGTAGGAATATCCCGCTTGTAAGTTGGCTAAACCATCTACATCTTTATTCTGTTGCCTATGGAAAGCATTTTGAACACCACATCTAACATTTTTGTTTTCTGTTTTAACAATGTTTCTGTTAACAACTCTTTTCTGTTTCCAGCAATTAAAAAAACGGTACTAAATTTCCTTGTTCTTTTGCGGCACCCAGTAGTTAAAAATGTTAAAGAAACTTTTCATTAAAATGCTAAACTAAACTCTTTGTATGATGGTAAAATTGAGTACATTCAAGTTGCTAATCTAAGATTAATGCCATAATATTTGGATTAACCCATTTATACCAAGAAATTCTCGGTAGTTCCAATAAAATTAGCCTCATTGGACTTCGATTTTCCAAGTATTCAGAGAAACAATGAAAGGTACTCATATATAACAAAGTATTTTACGCGTTCGTTTAGAAGTCTTAAAATGTCCGGCCATTTCATGTCAACTTCAAGTCATTGACTTTGTCCCAATAGTGAATCATCAAAGGAAAATGGACCTAGGGAGTGGTAGGATAGTGAACGCCGGTCACAATATCATAGAGCCTAAGCTAGAATTATCCTAGTTCTATCATAAACTGATAGTGGTCAAGAGTTTGCTGTATTTTTTAGACATGGAATATAAATCTACCGCAATGAGAGATGCCTATTTTTCTATTCTTTTAATCATGACAAACACCGCCTTGTTTGCGTTTAAGATAACTGTAGACCTCTTTTACACAATCGAGGCTATCCTGTACCATGATATTTTCACATTTTAGTGCTAATAAAACGGAAACCACTTAAATCAACTCTCTTTAAATGTACACATAAATGAAAAAAAAGAAAAGTCCCTAAAGTACAAGAAAACATAAAGTAAGGGCTGTGATGTAAATTTGATTGAACTCCAGGAACCAGAATGTAATAAATGCAGAATTGTAAATTTCTCTTTGAGGAGTATTCGGTTATAATATTCAACCCTTATGAATTATCACTAGCGTAAAAATGAAAGAAATTTAATCCTAGGCGCCTTTTAGTTACAATGTCCATCAAGTGCAGTCTTTTTTTAATTCATTTTAGGCAAAATGGAAGAAACTTCCAAATTAATATTTGTCTTCAAGGATATAATGTCCTTTATCCTGGAGCTATTTTCAGGTTCTGAGAATTTTAACGAAATAACTATATTTTTTTTTAATGTTTCAGGTGTACCCATTTTACCTCCGACAAAATGAATGAAATCGTCGTAAAGAAGAAAATCCAACAAAAGTCGAAACAAAAACTGACAAAATTACCTGGGTTGAAGAAATTAGGAAATTCTCTTAAAAAAGTTTTCCCTAACAAGAGGAGATTCTGCAAACAAAAAAGGAAATTTACCTAACAAGAGAGGATATTCTCCTGACACATGAGGAATGGATCGAAATACATTTAACACCTGTGTATTAATGACAAAATCAGCCGTGAAAAAAGTCAGTGAAAAGAAAGGAGCTACGCGTAAACAGGAAGAATGACTTTTCCAATTCGATTTCACTTGCGTGAATATTTAAGATAGGAAACTATTGGGGGCTTCCCTGATTGAAGTATTTTTGTAAACAAATTTTGGTGAATTTATTTCAAATAAAAATGTTTTAAGGAACATAGCCTGAGTAGCCACAATAAACACTTAAAAAAATGTAATAAAGTTCCTTCTCAAAAGATCAGAACGCCTGTATTTCTAATACATCATCTTCCATAACTTTTATTAGAGAAAGTCCAAGGTTTAAAAAATTGATCTACGATAACCGACATGTTCAAACTACAAATAAATGTTTTGCAAATTTTGGATTAATAAAACAAAAGTTATCAGCGCATAAGAAATTCACTAGAAAAAATGAATTGTCCGATAGACAAAGATTTCTATTGGAATATAACGATTAAATTATATTTTGAGCGGAAAACATTTGTACAAGTGATATGTAAGTAAATAGCATTTAGTGTGGAGACCTACTCGATGATGATTCGACATCTACCACATGAACTAACAAAATATGAACGTTCTTGCGCAGTAGTCTTGCTCCATTCACCTTGAAATATTTCCCAGACTTCTTGAACTCTTTCCGGATTCTTAGTTTTAAACTTCTCTCTGAGTGTCTTCCAAAGATTTTTAATAGGACTCAGGTCCATACTCATGCCAGTTCCTAACAATAGTGTGCTCGTTGTCCGTGGAGGTTTTTACCGACCTGGCTTGCATTTGGGGTAAAGCATCCATCGCAATAATTCCTTGTAAGCTTGTGCATTCACTGTGCCTCCTAAACGCACAAGTAGCTTAGTGCCTTCATTTGAAACCATGCTCCACATCATAAAACATCTTCCACCAAACTTCACACACCTTTGGTTAACTTTACAGACGATCTTTCGCCTGATCTACAAACAAAGAACCTACTGCTATTGGATCGGAATGAATTGAACTTAGACTCGTCACTGAAGTGAGTTGGCTCCATTACTTATCACTGAATTTGACGTGCTAAGTGACGAATGGAAGGCGAGCCTTCTTGTTCTTCGTATTGATCAATGGCTTGAACGCGGGTGTGCGAGTATGAAGATTATCTTGTTTCAGCCGACGTGGCACAGCCTACCCGAATAAACTAATAGCCAAAATCTCACTAATCTCTCGAGAAACTGCTGCAGCTGTCTTGAAACGGTCATCCATTTTAGATGTCTTCCGAGGCCTATTCCTTCATTAGCCACCTTATATTTACCTCATTGTTATAGGTTGAGAAAATAATATGGACCATACTTATGAAGCGCTTCATATTCTCTGCATAACTGTCGTTTTATTTATACAATTTGCATAAACCTTACCCATACATAGTTTATACTTATCGTATACTAATTTTGAAACCCTTTCGTTTTATCTGGCTAAAGTTATAGAAATTGTGATTGAAATCAGGTGTTCTGTAATAAGCGTAATAAACTTTCTTACTTTTTTCCCATCCTCCATGTTATTGCACAATTCCTTTAATATTGCAGTATTTTTCTAAAATATAAAAAGGATGAAAAATTAAAATTGGTGTAAGAATCAGACCATGAACATAGGCCCACAAAAGTAATAAATTAAACCCCTTTGGGGGAAACGTCTAAAAAACTTTCTCCTAGTTGTTAGTTGTTTTCTTTGCTCTTTTGTAAGTTTCACCTTTGGCGTTAACTAAATAATACAGAATATTGGTTTTGGAAACGTAAAAGTCCATATCTGAATATAGTTAGTTCTCTTCGTGCAATAACTCCACTTTTCTATCGAGACATATCCGTCAATGATTAGATATATCCTCCTTTTCTGTCGTCTATTTAACTTATTGATGGGGTAGGTGAAAATTGTGCACTTTAACAAGAAACAGAGACGGAAAATAACTAGAGATTAGGAATAAAGGTACGATTTAGAAAAAGAATGTTGCTGTGTTCTCAATTTTAAATACTTGAAGCAGAATTAATAGGCGTAATTTTTATATAGTTACTTATCCGATTTAGTTGAGAGTATGATTTATCTTAAAATTAACGTTTTCTTATAAAACCTTTAATGATGTATAAGAAATTCACAAAAAACATGCATGTACATATTATCAGGAAGAATAGGCATTATTATTTAGTATACACACCTTTTTATTAATCTAAACTAACCAACTTACCTAACCTAACTTATCTAACCTCCCATAACCTACCTATTTAACCTAATCTACTTAACCTATGTAGCACATACAAACCTTTATAAGTGTAAGGTTTACTCAGCCTAATTGAAAATCTCGATGTCGATACACTTTTACTGGCGTTTACAATAATGGAGTATGACTTCTTCGTTGGTTAATGATATTGACTAAAAGGTTATCTAATCATGTAATGTTGGTGATGTTTTTGATTACAACTACGAAAAGATTCAGCTATATTTTATCTATGACATAAAAGGCACAAGTTTGTGGAAAATTTCACACGAAACGCATTAGGAAAAACTCTTTGCGTCATAAGACTGTTAATGGAAGTTGGTTTGTCTGTATGAAATGCTTTAACATTGTCCAAGGGAGACGAAGAAAACAATTTGCATTGCCTTATTAAAAACCAAAATTTAAACAAGGATAAATGCAATAATTTTCCTTGTAGACAATTTAGCTATTGCAAAATGAAGTATGTACTTATGAGACGTTCGTAGGCCATTAAAACAGTAAGGACAGGTCTTAAAAACAAAGCCAGAATGGGTTTTTTATACGTAGCCCTTCGCCAAAGGTAATTATTTTTAAAAGTTTCCAAAATCATACTAATAAAGTTTTAAATATTGTTATAAGTAATTTTCATTTGTAGTTCATTTTCCTATAGAGTTTAACTTTCTAGTAAAATAGGTTACCCTTATATACATTATATCTATCTATTGTGTCCCTATGAAACACATCTAATTTTGTTGAGAGAAAAAATATATAAATCTTTATCACATACCAAAAAGAATGACACTTGTATAAGGTTGCATATAATTTTCATGTATTTAACTTCACTTCTATGGTTCTAAGTTAAATATTCCTCACAGATTTATATTTTTCATAAAACCAAATATCTAAAAGCTTCGAGATCAAAGATTTTTAACTGTAAACTCTTATCTCTCTGTCCATTTCGAAATTCAGATCTTGCACACAAAAAATATTCATCTCCATCTTTGACATTATTCTGATTCAATCATAACCTAATTCTTCAAAGGGAAGAAGAGACTTTGTACTTAGAAACCCATTTGATTTTCCCAAATCGCCCCTTTTTTTCATAGGTAAGATCTACATTTAATTAGGGATATTATGATATCCTTTTGTAACTCTTTCATATAGGAGAAATGACTTGGCTATTTAATGAATTAAATAAATGGTAATCACATGGTGCAAGTTCCGGTGAACATAAACAATATTTTCCCGACCTAACGCATTAATAATATCTTAGATCAAACAGGTCATATGTAGTCCTACATTGTCATGAAGAAAGGAAGTACCCTTTCGGTTGACGAGTAGCGGACAATCTCTTTGTTCAAGAGTTTCTGTTTAACGTCGCATTTGTTGGACATATATATATATATATATATATATATATATATATATATATATATATATATATATATATATATATATATATCTACATAAGCTGTTTGTAAAAGAACACGTCATGATAAATGATCCTTTCATATCCCACCAAATACCCAAGATCATTATAAACCCACTTCTTATCTGTCCATAAATGGTTTAAAGGCACTTTGAGGGAATAGCGAAGAAGTATTATGCATACGTAAAGATTGTCCTACAGACCAATGATGTGCCACCAAAACACCGTTTGTGTGGACCTCTACTATCTTTTTAACATTTTAATTCACTGTTTATGACTTACTTTCAAAGTTACTGTTATTCAGGAAGTGTCTTGTCGTTAATATGATTCCAAACTAAGTCTTATGCTCAGCAAGATCGATTGCAGTATGGTTGTCTCTACTCCCAGATTTATTTTAGAGCGAAATCACCTGACCGGAATGTTTTGAACCAACGATGACATTTACGAATATTTAACTTATTTCTAGACACTCCTGTAATGACTTTTACTGTTAATGTGACCCTATTCTTTCATTTTGGTATTGGTAATGAATGACATGACTTATGTGTGTTTCTCATGCAAGCTTAAAAGAGGCCTAGACAATACTACAGCCTAGAAAAGGAATAGACATTACTACAGCTTAAAAAAATGCATAAGCAATACTTTAACTTATAAAGACCGAGATATTATTACATCTTTAAAAAGGTCTAGTGATTAATACAGCTCGCAAAGGCATACACATTTTATTTATGTTTAAACAGCCTACAGCAAATTCGAAACAATGTAAACAAATCGAAAAATTATAAGGTTTCTAAAAATATTAATTTCTTGACTAATTTTTAGGGGCTTATGTTTTGGATTCCACGTTAAAAATAAATTAGGAAATTACTAATAAATATCGCAGATCAATTGTAAACCACCGACATATTTTAATACCCAGCCCTCATTTTCCTTCATCTATCTTCCTACTTATTTATTTCTCGTTTCAAAACAATTTTTATTAAATGATTTATCAGAAATAAAAATTCACATTGACCATTCATTTGCACTCGAACATTAAATGTTGCATTTTTAACATAAGCCGCTTCAACACCTATAATATGTCTCCATTAGTCAAGTCAATCAACAAGAATTTTATAGCGTTCAGCTGCTAACAATTCTATCAAAAATTAAGTGACACTAGCTTTTAGCTAAATTCCTCACAAAAATAACACTGTACAACAAATTTCAGTGTAAAGAAAAAATATAGATCACACGTGCATTTTATTATGAAGTTAAGTGTGTTGAATTCGAATTTTATAAAAGTTCGCATCACGTAACCTTTTCTTGGAAATTGACGATTTAATAATTATGCAATTAATACCGATTTCCCCAATACCATATAAGTATTTTGCTCCCAAAGTCAGATTAAATGGGTCCATTTAATTAATTCAGGAATATATAATGAATCATCAGGTTTTTTAGCATTATATAATGTATTAACCTACGTTTTAGTATTTACTTCTTCATTTGTAAGATGTCTCAGGTGAGTCACGCTTCAGGTTCCAGCAGAAGTCAGCCAGCAGAGCAGGGCTCCATTTACTATTCTACCTGTTTTTCATTAACCCTATATTTTGATGGAACCTCTCTCTATGTTCATCAATCACATCTCCTGCATTCTCTGAGAAGAAGGATGGATGACAAAGAAGAAAGTGTATCTTTAGTGACATATTGCATCCGAGATTTTTGGTAGCACTTGGTTAGGATCTCCACTATAAGCTCTCGCTGTGTCCCTTGGTGCTTTCCTAGAAGTCTTTTGTATACATCTTTAAATGCATGCCAGGCCGCTAACTCAGTTTCATCCATTGTCGTCTCTAAGTTTTCATCAGCTATAAGTTGACGAATCTGAGGGCCTACCAATATGCCTTTATTGATCTTGGCATCACTTATTTTAGAGAAGATTGCTTTGAGGTACTAGAAATATGGCTTTTATGTTGCCGTTCTTTGGTAAATTGCTTAATTAAACCTATTTTTCTATGCAGTGGTGGCAAAAGGATTTTCTCTTTTTTAACTAGTGGCTCATGAATTACATTATGGTACCCAGGCAGCATAGGTTCCCGAAGTGAGCATTCTGAGCATACATAATCTTCTGATCTGGCCCTACAGTCCCACTTACAAAGGAAACGCATAAACCTGGTGTAACCAGTTTGTAGCCCATTAAGTAGGGATACTACTTTCAAGTCAGCACAAATTAGCCACTCATGCTCCTTGTAACTTATATGTCTCTCTTAAAATGACTCAATGACCAACTGGAACTGAAGACATAGTGTTCCTAATGTGCAAGAGAACCGCTTTTATGCTGTAAATGGATGCATCTATGGATAGCCTCTACTCATTTGATTCGTAGTCCAGCTCAAGGGCATTGAATAAGCTCTTGATATCATTACAATAAGTCAAGTTGTTTTTTTAAAAGTTGATAATTACTGTAGATCTTCAGAATGCTCTCTAAATACTGTAATTGGAGCATGTTCATAAAACAGATTCCATTGTTGCAGACTTGAGGCCAGGAGTTCATTCTGTTGCTTAGTAAGTGTTAGATCGCAAACTAACTCATTGAGTTACGGTTGATTGATGAGATGTGGTTACTTGTCAGATTTAAGCTGTGGCGCATATGGTGTATCTTTAGAATCTGAAATTCTGAGTTGCTCGTGTCATCGCTTGGTAGTTCAGCGGGCGGCTGTGGTACAGGAATAGCACTTAAATATAAAACTGGGCTAATAGCAGACTGAATATCTGGATACATGATAGATTTCTTGCCTTTTCAGTTGCAACTAAAATCAGCCAAGTGGAAGTACAAAAAGTATGTATTTTGACCTTTTTAATTGATACAACTCTTGAAAATATATTAAATCCTAGGAAAGAAAACACATTCAATACCCATCTTTAATATCGGTTAAGCAGAAGTAGTGAGCCGTTGAATGTTTTTTTAGCTTCCTCCAGACCATTGGCACGCCAAACTTGAGGCCAAGCCCTTTGCCTTTCTACCAGGTAGAAAGTTAACTTGTACACCTGACATAACATATGTGAGGTGTCTAGTGTTTGTACTAGTCACCCACTTTACATCTAAAGTATAGCTCTAAAAGTTTTTCCACATGTCTAGTGAAATGTTGTTTCTTGTAACTGATCCACATATATAACAAAAAAGGTCTGGGGAATTTTTCTATTCTCTAGGCATTTTATCTCTATCTCCTGTAGATTAAAAACACTGCAATATGTGAAAAATAATATCAATAGTAACGGCAACAACTATTAAATAAAAATTAAAAATAGGAAGCATTTATGGTAAGTTACATAATTATCAAGCGTTACGTATGACTTACCACAGATTTGGGCCCATATAACTAAAGAAATATTGAGTATAATTTCATAAATTTCGAGGTTAGGTTGATAAATACCTTATGAATTCCCCTTTAAAATTATATCTGAATCCATTTATAAGTTTTAGAGTTGTCAATTTCGGCCTAATCCTATTTGCATTCAACCCCTACGGAACCATCAGTGTATTTAACGTAAGTAAGATGGTATTTTGCGAAAAACTGGACGCTCTCGGAAAGAGACAGATGTTATATTCGTAATTAACGCAAAAAATACACCTAAAAAGTTATTGTGATTTGCTTTATGTCATATTTTTAAACTTAGAAAAAACGCTGAAATAAGGGAAAAATTGAACATTGGCCGAAAAATACAATGATTATCCATTTTAGATTACCTGTGCTAAGTATGCTCTACGCATTTTTACTTTTATTAGCATACTTATAATTTCTTATCGTAGAGATTCCTATGTCTGTTCGCTTCTTGGTTCTAAATGAGAATAAGATTTATAATCACAAAATAAAGTATGTTACGATAAATGAGCATTTGTGGAAGATACATTACTAGAGAAGCCAGAAGCACATAGTACTATTGGAGCACTAGATATCGGGAGGGAGCGCAACTCTCTACAACTGCCTCCCTACGGCAGTGATCTCGTTTCCAATGCCCAAATAATAAAATAATTAAATACGAAAAAATCAATGAATATTCGATTTTATAATATTTTTGCAATAAAGTATCAGAAACCTTACTCAAAATAAAATTAAT
The DNA here is from genome assembly GCA_963969495.1 of Ceratothoa steindachneri. NCBI lineage: Eukaryota > Metazoa > Arthropoda > Malacostraca > Isopoda > Cymothoidae > Ceratothoa > Ceratothoa steindachneri. Next base: position 104,108,866 of record OZ018332.1, read on the forward strand.
TAACGAAGTTATATTTCTAATGTTCTTGGACAAAGTTTGGCGAGGACAAATTTATCTTTTCAATAAATCCACTGTATGGTATTAATTAACACTAAAAATTTAAAATATTTATCCCTCTATTAATTAAGGAAATTGTAAAAGATTGTTCTGCAATCTCCACGAAAGGAGGTTATTTATCCTAGTAAAATGTCCGGTTGCTATTCCAATTGTTATTCCCACTATCCCTTGTCTTTTTGTTTAATGAAAAATAAATAATGACAGATTACCATAACCTCCTGCCATTTTTCAATAAAAAATACACTTTATTGGCTTCAGTGAATCGTATCAAACGTATTTCCCTATTTCCTTCGAAATGAATTACTTAGATTTGTTTTTAAACTATTTCTTTCATCTGGAGAACATCCTCCCAGCGAAAGAAAAATAAAAGCAACTTTACAACTCTGAAGAAAATCCTTAGATCGAAATGGTCTGTTGATTCGTTCAATTTATCCCGCGTTAACTCCAGGAGTATTTTTGGCGAGAATATGAGGTGCTTATATTACTAAAAGGCTACGTATATCTGTTTTTCAGAGCTTCGCTGATTTTTTAGCCTTGAGATGTTTTTCTTTTAAGGATAGGAACTTTTAAAGAGCGAGGAAAGAAACAGACCTTTCAGGGGGAAAAGGGGCTTATTTATAAAAGTAAAAGACTGCTGGATTTAGTGAAGAGAAATGATAGAGATTAGAGGTGCTCTAATTAAAATTACGGTGGAGAATCCATCCCATTTTATCTCGAGTCGAAGATAAATAAAAGTTTTAAAATAAAAAAGGTAGTATATTTAGCTAATTGGATGTTCTAAGTTAAATTGTTCTGTTTCAACTTAGTTGGGTGTAGTTAAAGGAAAGTGGCATCTAGTTTAACATCGTTGGATGTCAGGATAATTAAAAAACTCAAAACCCTAGCGATGATCTGGATTTCCAATAAACTTATAATATACTCGACATAACTGGTAATTTTGTATATTTTTTTTAATTTCTCTAAATATGTAAATTGTGACAAGAGGTTAGGTTTGAACTGAAATTGTTTCATAAAAAGTCGTCATACACAAGAATGTTTCCCTGATTGAATCCTCATAAACAATCCTCGTTTCGTCATTTTGTAATAATAATAATACTAATAATGTACATTTTGTCCTGGCGCTCTTCAAGATCAGAGGCCTTCACAGAGCGCTTGTTTATCACGACTGTAAAAGCTCGAGATGACGTCTTTCTCTCTCTCTCTCTCTCTCTTTTTCTCTATTCCTTTTTATCCGTGTATATTTATATTCATAATTTCTTCTATTAAAACTCCTCTACTGAAACCCCGTAATCGTTTTCTTTTAAGAAACTCTTGTTTCTATGAAAACTGCCTGAAAATAGATAGTAACAGTTTCCGAACGAAAACGAACTTTCGCACAGTGGCAGAGTTGGAAGGGTTTTTGAATTAGGCGGCATATTTTCGAGGGTGGCCTTGAATATTAACGACAGCTAAGCGGTCATTCCGTTTTGCTGGGATTCCTTAAAAGTTTCTTACGAGCAAGCGCGATTTGCATGCATGATTTGGAGAAAAGAACCATATATACAAGAAAAAGGAATGTCAAGGGATAAACAAGAAGAAAAAAGTCTAATCGCTCGTAAAGAATCACAAATGCAAAAAAGACAGTTTTGGGTGGGTGATGATCTACTCGAATTCTTTACTATGGTACTAGAAATAATACAGAATTGTCTTTACGGCAGAAATAGGTTGCAAGTTTATTAGTTACAAAGTTCTATACGAATTTTCAGTTTTGGTTTATTCGTAGATTATAACCAGCCTAATATCAGGTTCATAATATTTAGAATTTGAATTTCATGACAGTCATCTAATATGAACCACATACATGAAACTATGCAACCTTAGGTCTGTACTATACACCTTATCGTGTTCACATATTTATAATAAACTCGCTAAATTCTATGATCAAATTTTCTTACCATTTCGAAGTAAGCAAAGGAATTATATATAATTTTTCACTTATATAAAAAGAGAACAACACCTGCTATAATCAACGAGAGCTTTTTCATTAAAGGCCACAGAATAATGGAATAGATAGTTTATAAATAGAAAGGACATAAATAAAAAAGAAATACTAAAAATAAATATCTGCATTGCCAAGGTATCAAACTAGAGATACTGGGGCTGGAAAGCGGTATTATTAAATCTTAAAACCAACTTTGAATGAAGAGCTGAGCCAATTAAAACTAAAAACTTAATCCTTTTAGAGAGGTGTAGTGGATAATCATAGCCACCATGGGAGACAAACCTTCATCTGTAGGAACTAAAACCAAACAGACGATAATGAAACACAGGGCAATTTAAAGTCACACGCGGTAAAGTATTTCTTTTAACGCCAAAGTGCCCTTTCATAACTTTTTTTACCTAATTTGTATTTTCTTAATGAATTTGTAATAGAAATAAAAGGTTTACTGACCAGAAAACCATTTATCGAACCACAGGAGTTTAATTAACGCAAATTTAATAAAGTAGTTTCTTTTTTAGCATACTTGTATTTGAACTTAAATCGTATCTAATAATAACTTTAAAACATTCTTAGTATTGCTCTTCGTAGTTTGAACTGCAAGAAGGAAAAAAGTAAGATAAATCTAAATTAAATCAAAACGACGAAATGTATCTTTATGTCTAATTTCTAAGTCTCTTAAAGGAAAAAATGGAAATATTTTTTATTGCCAGAAAAATCTATAATATAAATAAACAGATCATGAAATCAAAAGGACAAAATTTAATCTTGAAACGAAGAAGAAAAGCTGAATATATAAAAATAAACGAATAAGAAAGGAATATTCACGATTTAAAGAAATTACGAAAATAATTATATATATAAATTAGCTATTTATATACTTCAACTGCATTTATTTATTTAACATAAGGCAAAATAGAAGTGATTATTTAAGAAGTTTGAAAAGAGGTACTTTAAGTATTTTTTATAAAGGTACCTTGGGCGGTATGACTCTAGGGCACTGGTCAAAACCTAATTGAAAGTGTGAAGTGTTAGGAGTTGAGAATGAGTAAAAAGTATAAAGGTAAACCACATAACTCTACTAAACCTAAACCTTCCACAAAGAAGACTGGAGCTGTTGTGGAGTAAATGGGTGCTAGAATATTTGGTTATTGCCTCAAGGAAAAAGTAAAGATGATTGTAAATTTGGAATTCACATTTTCCTATTTAGTGTTATCTAGTGTGGGTAATTTCAAAGCATTCTAGGCATTTTAGGCACTCAAGTCATGCTCATACTACACGTAGAGGGCATTAAGGTGATAGTTGAAGCCGATAAAAAGAAACACCCTTTACACCTTCACTGAAACTTACATAACAATATTTACGTGTTTTTGTGTTATGGAAACGCCATTTCCAAGCTACTTTCTTCATTAATCTTTTTTTCTTCAGGGATCGACATTTGCCATGAATTACACCGTTACATCCGGAATGTTTCGGAAAGGGAGTAAAGAATTATCTGATCGTGGTGCCATAATTTTGAATTTCGATTATTTTACCAACAAGAGGATTTGAGGGCAAAAGAGCAAAAGAACATTTAGATTCTATAATCTAATCAATGATATAGAGATTAAAGTCTAAAGCGACCCTTTTGAAATCGAAAAAAGGGGAATTGGCGCATAATATTACGTGCCAGTAAAAAGGCTTACATTTACCGTTATGAGTAACTCTGGTAACAATGGTCATGAGATCTTTTACTGCATTATGGTTTAGTTTATCTACGAGTCCTCATCATGCATGATCTTATATTCATTATTTCATTATTCCTTCCTGAGTTTATTCTCCTAACTTTTCGATTTTTCTTTATCACTCTTACATAGATTCAAACGCGAGCTAGGGAAAGCATTATAGAGCTTAATATAGAAACTTTAAACGGATTATTTAGAACCATAATTAACTATATTGATATTTTACTAAGTACAATGACCACATTTATTATCTAAAAATTAATTAACTTTATTATAATGTGGCAGGTCATTCGTCTTTTTCACACAACATATTTTTACTTTGACAGAAAATAAAACTTTGATCCTCCATAGACTACCCGGAACCCAAGTTACAATATCCTTTTGTCTCTGCTGCTTTGAATCCATTATATGCATCTGTAGTTCAATTACTTTTAAATGGATCATGCTAAACAATGGCGAAAAGAATATATTTTCCACTTTTAGAATATTGCTCAATGTATATGAACCAGATGTGTTCATGTATAAAATTAAATGGATAACTAAAACTTGAAAAAGGCTACAAACCTCGGATTTCTTCCAAGGGAATTGAATTTGCATTCTGCATAAGCAAAATGGTTAAGACCAAAGCAAATTCAAGATATAAAAATTTTCAAATCCTGATAAATTCAGAGCAGACTGTTCAAATTTTATTAAATCGTCCTGAACCTATTGAGAGAGCAAGAGTTGGATTTAGAGTTTCTCGCATGATTCGAATTTCAAAGAACAAAAGAAAATTACTCCAATAAATTATAAATTAATGAAAATGATTATCCGAAAAGTATCGAGGATAAAATCACTTGATTATTTTTTCTTTGAATTTAAATAGTGTCTTTTGAAGATTAAACAATTAATTAACTTTGGCTGCTCTAAAAAAATATATCTTTGTTTACTGGCGTTTCTTAAAATTTAAATTAATTAGGCAGGGATAAAATGAGTTCTATAAATGGCTTACGAAAATAAGTACGTTCTCAGGAGACGTAATTTTCTTTTCTAAGCTTGCAATACCTCGAAAATAACAAATCCTTTTGAATTTTTTAAACTTATTTCTTAGAAATTGAAGTTATGATTCGGTCAAAAACGTATTTAGGGTGAGAAGGGAATAGAATTGGAAAATTTCTTTCTAAGAATAAATATATGGACGAAGGAAAAATGGTATTTCTAGTAATCATATATTTATTTTGAACAAAATACAAAATAAAATAACGTTTTATTTGGAATGACAGCGTAAACTTGTCTATGCGTATCGATTTAATTAACAAGGACTTAATTAGGCAACGTTGCATCTTGCCTCATTTATTTTAATTGAATCGTCCTATTAAGAATCAAATTTAACCAACGTTGCAGAACGAAAATTTGTAATCACCTTTTCATAAAAAAGAGGTTTTAAATGGCTCTATTATTTTCATTAAAAGTTATTAAAATCCAATGAGTTTTTATAGGTTATTATAGTTGTTATGATTATAAAAGTTTAATTTGGATGTGAAAGGAATATTGATCCTGAAGCGTGCGAAAATTAACTTCTGAAGAGCAAAATCTCTACAAAGTTTATAACTATCTGCAAATAAGTTTAATTGAATTAGCTAGCTTTACCAGAGGAATTTGTTTAAAAATTTTCATTATTTAATTTGAACTAAATTTTAGTTAGTTGAAATATTAATATATATCATCTTCAATGTGATTTTCACCGTTTGTAATGCAAAGTTTGATGCACTCACGAGTTCCACATGATGCCGATTCATTAACTCGAAATTTCTGTCAATTTGAGCACATTCATTTATGATGCACTGTTCCGTCAGGCGTTTTGTATCTTTAATTTCCATTCTGGTGAACGAAGAGACCATTGTGATATATATATTTTGTGTCCAGACTTTTGGGACGCCAGGTAGATTGAAATATTTTATAAATATATTCAATATTTGTTTCATTTCTTTGATTTTTCGAACGAACCGCATAGTAAATTTTAATTCTTGACCTACTCTTTTACCAAGGATTTCTCCTGACAACACTTTCGATACCAATGATTCGTTTGAACTCACTAATAATATTATTTCTGAATATGATGTGAAAAACATTTGCTTCTTTATATTAACTGCATAAAGAATTAACCATTGAACAAGGTTTTTATATAATTTAGAATTTCATTCCATCCTAATCTTTAGTTACTTCCATCCACGGTTTTAAATTCACGAAAATAATACATATATCACATATCCCTGAATAGGTCTTTTAGAATAAAGACAAAAGCGCTCGGAATCGTTTTTCCATTTTCCTTGTGGGTGTTATTTATCATAATAAAGGTTATTTAACCCTCTACAACAAACAGCCTGCGGAACTTTAGTATTAAATAATTGACAATTTGTTCCATCTTGTTTAGTAGTAATGGTTGGTTTATTTCAAGTAACTAACCTACACTTAACCGCTTGATTTAATTACATTGACATTGAAGTTAGAATATCAAACCGCTTATTATCATCATCTATTTGAATCGTAATCTCAAAAATATCTTTCTTAAATGATCTCCGGAGACAGAACTAGAAATCTTTACTTCATTAGTCATCCTCTTCTAGCTATTTAATTAGAATTATTTTCCTTTCGAAAATATGGGTTAAGGAATATATTCCCACGGCTCTTTAAAGAATAGAAGTGAATTCTTAGAAGAATTAAGGAATATATTTCGGTTGATTTAGGCAAGATTTTGCACATTGCAATGGCTTACCAGCTGTGTTTATTGAATAAAGTATCACTTTTTCACAATGCATTTCAATCAAAATAAATAAAGGTCAACATGTAATAACATCTAATAACAATTTCTAATTCTATGTTAGCCAACATTTTGTAAGCTATGCTAGAAAATTTAAAATGCCGACATATCAAACACGGTCCACTCATTCAAGGTACTCACTCAAGTCTGCCATTACTAAATAAGACATTTAATAAATAATGTCAAAGATAGCAATTTAGAGGAGTTCACATTAGAGCGTCAGTCTTGTTAAGAAAAATCAGAGATCACATTAAAGAGTCAGTCTCGTCAAGAAAATCAGAGACCCTAGTAGAACGTGAGTCTCGTCAAAAAATCAGAGAAACCCTATTACAGAGAAAGTCTTGTCAAGAAAAATCAGAGACCACATAATAAAGTCTGTCTCGTCAGAAAAATCATAGAACTCGTTAGATGTTTTATCTCAACCAAAATAAGAAATATCCATTTAGAAACTTAGTCGCGTTAAGGAAATTAGAGAGACGTCATTGAAGACTAGGTCTGGTCGAAAAGATCAGTCTCAATTAGAGAGTCAGTATCCTTTATAAAAATAAGAGAATCTGGTAAAAAAAGTCAGACCTCATTAGAGAGTCCGTTTCTTTGAATAAAATTAGAGACCCTACTAACTGGTATTTTCGTCAATAAAAATCTTTGAGACCTCAGTAGAGAGGGACTTCCTTCAAAAAATAAAGGAGGCACCAATTGAGAGTCATTCTAGTCAAGAAAAATTAGAGAGGCCTGAATAGATTGTTAGATTTGTCAAGAAAAATAAGAGATCCACAACTAGAGAATTAGTCTCCCCAAGAAAAGTTAGCCACTCAATTCATCAAGCAAAATAAGAGAGACTCCTTTAGCGAACCATCTCGAGAATATATTTCACAGACACTCCATTTGAAAGTCATTCTCGTTAAAAAAAATTATAATGTCTTACCTCATTGAGAACATTTAAAGACACTCAAAAATTTACTCTCATTAAGAAAAATCAGGGACACTCCATTGCAGATTTATGCAATAAAAATCAGGGGCAGTCTCATTAAGAGCATTCAGAAAGACCTCATTATAGAGTCAGTCTTGTCAAGAAATATTAAAGATACACTACTAGAGAATTAGTCTCCCCAAGAAAAATCAGTCACTCAATTCATGATTGACACCATTAATGAAATAAGCGTAACATGACAGAAATGAACTTCTTCACAATGACTGCTTATCCCCCAAATTACCCTAACAAGAGGGTGTTAAGTTTACCCTATGTAACCAAGCTTCACCTGACATTTTGAGGCTTGAGTACTCTGGAGATCACCGCCCTCAGATGGATCTGTTGTTATGTATCTTTCACAGATTTTCCCTCCCTTTATCTGTACCACATCCTTTATAAATTCGTTAATTAAATTTTCTGGTTGAGAAGTCCTTCTTTGTTTTCTCACTTAGTTTTAACTAATAACATCTAAGTTGCGCCATGCATCATACAGTGAAAGTATCATGCATCAAATTAAAAATCGCACGTTCCTATCATTAGCATTACCCTTTGTCTGTATGTCACTGTAAATATCAAATGGAAAAAATACAAATGTTGCACAGAGATAAACAAAAACTATCCAAAATATTCTAACACACGGATGCCAAATAGAACGAGAGAGTGAACTATAAGTGAAGCACTACCTTATGAATGTAATGTTGTGTATGGTGAGACCGTATCTTTAAAAAACACTACCAAGTTCAATCAAGGTAGGATCTCTATAGAAACCAAACCTTTCGATTTTTTAAATATCATAAAATATTAATCTATTTATGAATTTTCGCTCCAGCTCTTTTGGGTCGTTTTTTCCCAAATTATGACCATTGAATAAGAATTTATGAATGCCCCAACTACGTTTGGATTGGTTCATGATTTTGCGGGAAACTAAAGTAGATGTACGTATTTTTTTATTGTACATAGACAATCGAAATTCGTATATTCTTTTCTTAGCAGAAATTCTTTATATCCCATTAACTTAAAATTCTTAACTTCTTTATAACTTATAGTTCATTTTTCCATCCTTTCTAAATTTATTATTACGTAAAACGTTCTTTTTTCTGGTTAGTCCAGATCCAGAGGAGTTCTAAGGATATTCATCATTTTGCTAACAAAAATAACATAAAAAAGAGGAATTTCGATGTTCACCTAAAATTTGGCATATATACCAAAGTTTTTGAGACTAATATCTATTTTTTTTTTATTCTTTTTAAAATTTACCTCATAAGAATAAGTATTCTAATATTTGAATTATTGAAGGCTTATTAAAAAGTCAGCATTTAAAAAAAAAGTTCAAATGATGACAAATATGAGTGAAATAAATGATTAGTAATAATAATCTATTTCGTAATATTTCTTTGTCAAAACAAATGTTTGATTGTTTTTCATATTTCACAATTATTATTACTCTTTACGACCTGAAATACAAGGAGATAGTTGCTAAGGATATTGCAGCAAGTAACACCATTTATAAAATCATTTAAAATTTTAAAAGACCGGTTAAATTCGTACTAAGAAGTCTTCTGAACGTCCAAGAACTTGAAATGAACGTCAATATCGCACCCCGGTAATGTGCCAGGTCAAGGATCGGGTTGTCTCTATTACTAATCTTGTTCACCATTGGAGAGAATCAGCCTGAAACGCTTCAGCGCCCACACTAAGGTGGAAACTTTTCTACGAGGCTCTCAAGTTAAGAAGTGTTGCATCCAGATATCTCTCCAATAGGAAGCTTACAGATAGGCTCCACTTTTGTAGGAAATATAAAGAATGGCCTTTTTAAGACTGGGAAAAAGTAATATTCTCTGATGAAACCCCTTACGCCAGCACTTTCGAGAGTCCTGTGTTGTACCTAATGTGAAGCATCTGGACACTCTCCATTTCTTGGGCTGGTTCTCATCTAAGAGAACTGAAAGACTAATCATTTTGCCTAAGAACGCTGCCATGAAATCAAAATCGTACCAAAAACGTGATTCATAAGAAGTTTTACCAACAAATCAGGACAAATTTGGGGATGAAAACTTTATTTTTCAGCATGATTCCGCATTTTGTCACAAAGCAAAAATCAAAAACAAAGTTATTTACTGAAAGTAACATCAAACCTTTGGGACCTTACTCCGTGAATCCGCCAGACTTGAACCCATAGGGAGAATTTGTGGACGATAAGCAAACTGGCGATTGTTAAACATAGCCATATAATTGTGAGTAGTTGTGGTGCTTATTGAACAAAAATGGAACAAAATCATTCGAGATATCATCACAAATTTTGTCCTGAAGAACAAGAGTATCATTGTAATTATTGACGGCCCGCATCAATTGACTGTATTTATTAATAAAATGAGTTTAGGTACTAGATTTTTGCATATCCTTCATATTATAATACAAATATATTAAAATAAAATTAAATGTTCAATTATATCTATTTATTATCTTATATGACAAAATATAGATGTCTTTAAACTTCTGATCATGACTGTACAGCCATTTTTGACTGAAACTACATCAATAAAAAATTAATATGGTATCGATACTCTGCTTATGAATTTTTACAAGTCCTTCTTCATAACTATTGTCTAACCAGCTCGTTGTTGGGTTAGAAAACACCAAGATAAGTTAACACGCCCTGGCTTGTAGAATTACTTGAGTAAAATGCCATTCAATTCATGCCCGCAGATTTTGACAGAAAAATTAAACTCAGGTTCCTTTTTCGGATATTTGTGAAGGAATTAAAAAAAAATTAAATCATATCCAATATTCACCTGAAAACTAATCAAATATCTGTAGTCAAAATTATTTCTGGAAATATGTTTACTTAATTCTGTCTAGTCCATACATAAGAAACGTGTTATTTGACAAAAAGGGATATGTTGCACGGAAAAGTCTTTGGGAATCTCAAGGATAAAAACTAGTTATACGATGTTGGGTCACACAGAATTTCTCTTAAATATCCATTTTGGATACCACTGATAGATATGAACGGTACCGAATATGAAAATCAGCCATTTTAAATTGGTGGAAAGTTGCTATTTGGTATATCTTGGACCTGGTAGGTAAATAAGGCAAATTGTGTCAGATGCATCCATCTTACGCGTCACTTATAATTTTGGCATTTTGCCTTTCACAAGCTATGAATATCACTCTCTTCTTTCCAGCTATTAAGATCTTCACATCAAACTATATTTACCTACTATAATTAATCCGATATCATCAAGTACTCAACAATACAGAAGAATTCAAAGAAGTAACTATCTCTGATATCACGAGGTGCATCACACCTCTACCAGATTTCTTTAACAGATTACTGCCCAAGCCCATGCTCATCTAAACTATTCTGTTATATCATTTGAAACCTTAGATTCTTCACGTCATTTTTACCTTGAATACATCGTAACAAATTTAAGCTATCCTCGATCAATTTCTCCAGATGACGAAATCAACAACGAAATTTATTTATTAAAAAACGGAAAATCACCTAGGCAACTTTACTGCATTTTTTAAAAAATAAATTGGTTAAAAAGTGATTTGCCTAAGTAAATTCTGGTTGGGATTAAATACCAAAGTAGGCAAAAAACAATAATGCAGATTTTAAGGAGCTAGAGGAGGTGCATCCTTTCTTGTACTGACCCCTGTTTTGTCATGAAAATTGACCCTTTTTATGGTTCACTACTGAAAGAGAAAAATAGGTATCAAGTAAATGAATATTTGTTTTTCATGTTATTTTTCTCAATTTCCAATTAATTCCTGTCAGATAGCCTTTTTCTGCCAACACGGTTGGCAATTTACTGCCTTCTATGTCACTACAAAGATAATTTATTACTAGTGACTCCTTTTACTCTTTTAGCTGCTTAAGTAAATATTACAGTGTCATTTTTCATTGTTTCACTGTTTAAGCAATTACTTACAAAGGGATTTCATATCCATAGATCAACTTTCACTATATATAATTATACACAGTATAAGTTGATCTATGCTTGTGAAATTGCCCATTACAAGGTGTATGTAGGTTTATATTCTAAATCGAAGTAACATAAAAAGATTTATTATATAAGTAACGTCTTGTATGTTTCTATCTACTAATAAGAGCGTTTAAAGTTTGGAAACATTTTATCAACAATCAAAAACTGATGTGTAACTTACTACCTCTTTGATTGATTAGATCAAAATTTATTAGACAATATCAACCGCCATGTGCAACTCTGTCAAGTAAATAAGTTTGTATACATCTGATAACCATAATGCCTCCACCAAGCGAAGTATAAATTAATGCTATCAACTTAGATGTAAAATTGTTATTCCTTGATGAATATTTTCCTCCAACTAAAACTTATGTACTCACAACGACACAGGCTGACAAAAGTTCAAATTCTTATCGCTACTCAGTTTTAAAAACAGGCTTATAAAATATTCCCGAAATTTTTCAGCAGTTTATATCTGCGATTTATTTTCACAAGTTACAAAAGGGCAAATACTATCCTGCAAATGCAAGAGGTGTTGTTTATTAACCAAAAAAATAGAAAGGCATCGATTGGAGGAAGCAAATAGACTAAATCAGTTAAAAATTAAGGTTAATAAATTATTTTACGGAACAAGGCAGAATATTCGTAAAAAGAATTGCCTTAGTTTTGTTCTAACATAGATCAGTAGGTGAGATAAAATAGAGAGAATATAGATTGCCTTTTGTGAGTATCGATTTTTAATAAGCTATGTGGTTAGACTTCTTTAAACTCCATCTGTTCCAGAAAGTTTTGTATAACCCCTGAAATAGTGAATTGTTCAAATAAGACTTCTTTTTAGAAGGATAAACTTTAGAAAATGAAAAGATATTTTGGATATAAAAAAAAATAGGAAACCAAATAATATTTTATAGATGAAACTAAAACAACTATCTTTCAAAGCAATAACGTAAAGGATGAGGCGGATTAACCAAAGGGAACGTCTTAGTTCAAGGTTTCCAAACTGTAAGGAAGAATAGAGAGTGTGAAGGGTGTGGGCGGGTATGCCTATGAGTGTGTTGAGTAATTATATTTACAATTCACTTACGATAAAAAAAATACTTTCAAACAGAACCTAAAAATCGATTGGAAAATAAATGGATTAGCCATTTGATGATTGGAGGAAAATATGTGCGGTTGAAAGTAGAAAGTATTGAGCATTTTGGAGATTGTACTATTAAATATAGAATAATCTAAAAAGTGGCTTGTTTTTGCAAAGGCAAGAGTTAAATTGTTCTTAGCAAAAGTAAATTTTTACATCTTAACATTTTGAAGTATTTCAGGATTTCTAAAGCTATATCAAATCCTCCTTTATTTGTCCTGTTTCCAGCGATGCTAATTTTTTTCATTCATTTTATTTTCAAAGTATTTGTTTTTTAAACCAAGAATATGCAAGGTGCGAATGGAATTCGTTCGCATGATGAGTGTCTCAAGAAAAAATCATTTTTTTTATTATTATTTGATATATAGTCGTCAAATTTGGGTCACTTTGTCTTCATGAGATATTCTGACGATCTCATTCGATGACCCCGCCTGGGGTCTCGATAAAAGCCTACAGGCGAGCTTGAAACTTGTCATAGGCCTCTATCACTATATCCCGTTTTAATCCGCTGAAGGCGCTTGTTATCTCGCCCTTCATTTCCTCCTTCGTGTTACAGCTGTATTTTTTATTTCTCCTTCACCCACAAAATAAAGTCAAGGTGGTTGCAGTCAGGCGTGTTGGTAGGCCACACGTGAGGTTCTTTGTGATCTAAGTAATTCTCCTGCGTGTAGCAGTGTCTTGCTGGCACAGGTATGGCTTCTCTGCAGCTACCCAATCGATCTAGGGAGTTACTATCAGGCCTAGAATACGGGTGTAGCCGTGTTCAGCCTGAGGCCCGCATGTAACAAGTCGAGTGCTGATGTCACTTTCACTGCTGGTTATTGTTTTAAAGAAGAAAAAGACCGACAACGAATCTAAAATTAGCAGTTGAAAATTGCGAACGAATGCAGTCCGCAACCTGTACGGTAGAATATCAATGCAATAGATTTAAAGTTATATCTATTGAGGTAAATTCTGTACTAAAATTAAACTAGGACCAAATTGCCTCTACAAATCTTAAGAACCCTGAAAAAAGTGGATCTCGAGACAGATTAATTTAATAGTAACTTGAAAGTCTCCTATTCTTTATTTACAACCAAAAGGCATTTAAAAAATATAAATAATATTCTTCCGCTCCAGTAACTGTACGACTTTGCAGTAAACATTCAAGGAGACGAGGTAAGAAGGGGAAGATGAGCTAAATATGACGTATCTCGAGATTTAAGACCAACAGATTAGCCAAAGTCCAAAGCAAAAGTTTTGGCATCGGCAGATTTTGCGGTTTCAAAGATCTATTACCTCAGATGATTTAACTAGAGTATCAATAAAATCATATAGCAGCTTACAGGACAATCAAAATGATATGTATATATTTCATATGTTTTGCGCCCCCCCCCTTGCCATAAATATATATATATATATATATATATATATATATATATATATATATATATATGCGTCCATCTAGCAGCTTTCTACAAGGAAATAAGTGGCCCTAATCATCTTATAGCCTAATGTTCGGCTAAATGAAAAAAACAATAATAACAAACAAACACAAAACAAAGAAAGATTCTAAACAAAAACAAAAAGCAAGAAGAGGGAAGCACTCTCCGGGGTCGGGCAGAGGCCCGCCTCCCTTCGTCGTGGGAGCATGCGACCAACATCAAAGAGATTAAATAGATCACAAGGCTGTGTGCTTCAACTCCGCCAAATATATAAAAGAAACATCAAGAAAAAATCCTTAGCGATGACTCCCCATTCTTCGCTCAATAATAGACAGAGGTAGTCGTAAATTAGGGCGCTTCCTCTTCTCGACCCGTCTTTTCGAGGCTCTCTCCACATTCTTGACTAAATTAATATACTGTACTCTTAAGACCATGGAACCATATATTTGGCGGTGGCTACAAAGCCGCTTCGTCACTTCTTTCCAAAGACACCTGGCTCTCTATCATGTTAGTAAACGCATGGTTCACAACCATGATGGTTATGTGGTGTTCGTAGTTGTTCTTAGGCTACATATTATCGCTATTGATCCTTTGAACGAGTGTTCTTGGGACCATATTTCTCTCTGTTAACTCTTTTGGCACTGACTCTATCCGTTCAAAATTTTAAAGCGCGAGAAACAGGGTTTGGTTGGCCACGGAAGAAAAGTGCAAATTGAATGAGAGGAGATTGGTTCTGAGGCGCAGAATTCAGGTATAATTAGTGGCAGAAAAATGGAGACTATTTTGGATTAATTGCTTTCCAAAGGTAACAAAAAATTGTATAAGCTAATGTACAAATAAAGTTGCTGAAAGAATCTCACGCTTGTTAAAGAAAATAGCATTCCGTAAAAGTGAATGAGCTGAAAGAACTTAACACAACGATGTTTTCAAGTGAAAATGGTGAAATAATAGATTTCCAAAAGCGCAATTATGAAAGAAATGGTCGCAATTTTTACCTAGCTATAATGAAGTTGACATAGCTGGAATGCGCCCTTCGAAAAATAAAACATAGTCTTGTGGCAACATGAGAAACATTGTCCTGTAAAGAGTATCACAGTACTGTGACGAGTTATTATAATAGAAGAAATACCTAAATACAAGTTAGACTTAGAGATAGGATGAGAACTTCCCAGAAAAATAAATTTACAGACCATAGTGAAACTGAATATTGAATAAAGTGTAAAAGAACATAAAAGGTTTCATTTTAATAAAGTAACTTAAAGTAAATTAAAAATTAGCTAATTCACTAAGGAGATTTTGGATCAAGCTTATTTTGAAATGAGTGTCCGTAGGGATTTTTTCTTACTATAATTAAGGGCTTTAAAGGCATGTTCACCAAATACAGCATTATAAAAGAACGTTAGCTTAGTATAAATAACAAATATTCACATTTTTACAGAATATAGATGCATTTATTTATATTTTAATATAAGAAATAAGTAGCTAAATAATTTGTGATGGATTTACAATTTATGAGTAGTGTCAAAAATGCACTATACGACCCAGACGCTTTCTTCCTAATAATAATGTGCCCCTTGGTGCCCTTGGGCTCACTAATGATTGACATTCTTATCTTTATTTTTATTCAATTATTTGGCGTGTGATCTTGTCCACAATGGGAATAAGGAATGCTGTTAGGTATCTAGATACTATTCATTTGATTTCAATTAATAATGCCACCATGTAAATAAATGTATATGCCAAGAGTTTATTATGGCTCAATATTTTTATAGCTATATATACGAATACACACATCTTACATACCGCTAAATGAATAAACAGAATTCCATTTGCAATTGTCTCATCAATGTTCAGGCCATCAGTTTAATTCCTTAACATTCCAAGCAAGAAACTGCCGCTAATTACTCGAATAGCTTGGGGGCAACAAGTCTAATTCACAGTTTGGAAGTTTCGGTAAGCTGCATATCAATAGAAGATGTGTATCTGCATATGTCCATAATTGGGCGGCTGCTATGTGCATATAAAGTAAATATCTTGGACTGGTTTATCACTGCAAGTGGATCAAAGGGAAATCTGTTGTCTCTGTCAATAATCATTCGTTTTTCCGATAGATGTCGCTCTCTTATATCCTAGGCAATTTCGAAATTACAAACAGTCGAAGCAATTTTCTCATTCAAACCTTATTTATTTTGATATTTCAAAAGCTTATAAATTGAAAATAATGATGGTAAATGTTTTCAATGGGTAAATAAATTATTTTACTGGATACAAATTGCAATCCAATGTAATTGCAAGCTGAAAACTCTGAGGCTATGAATGACTATTCCAAAGGACGAGTGTTGGCATTTGTATACTCGATCGAGTCTCTTGTATATATTTGTCTAAAGATTTTTAGTGACTTTTCTACAGACCACCAATTATGGATAGAGGTAGAGAATAGATGTATTCTTTACATGCTCCTTGTATTTTCTAATATTTTTCTCTGTATTCCTTTTTATATCCTATGGATTAAAGATTTAACTATAGTTCTAGGTCCACACTTTGAGTATTTATCATGGCTCCCTCAGAGGAGAAAATATCAAGTTTGTGCTGTTATGTAGCTCTAGATTTTAGAAAATTATTCTAATGGTTTTAAAATACATAACCACGAATCCAGTAATTAATTTTTGCCAAGATTTCCTCACACTTTTGCTTATCAATGAATTTCTTTTCACTATTCCTCTTCTTTATATTTCTGTACGTATTTCCTTCGCTTGTTTTAACTGCCTCTTATCCTTTTTTAGAGAGTACAATTTTCTTCCTTTCTCTCTTCGATAAACAAGATAAGATTTATATAATATCAGTATTAAATCAATGAATATACCAGTTATTTTAAAATGCTAGATGACAGAATGTTGATCAACTTCCTTAAAAACGAGAGGAGCTTTCTCTACTGTTTCATGAGCTCTAATAAACATGCGATGAACGAGATAGCCAAAAATCTCATTTCCACAGGTATAAATACTAAAATCAGAAACGAAATAAATATTCAATAACGCTGTATGTGTTGATTAATAGTCTAGAATCATTGTATTTTGAACTTATCAGTAGCATTAAAATGAAGAATAAAGCGTGTGAAGTTATGCATACTTACAATGTTAAAGTATATTCTCCCAATTCAAAATTTCCATGCAAGAAATATATCATATTGGCTAATGCAGAAACACTTGAACTTTTAGTATATCCAAGATGACTCCTATATCATAAATAAATAAATTTATATTCTTTTGACGAGTCTCTTATATTCATATTTTTTATACATCTTCAAAAGTATAGAGAGAATATTTGTTTACAAAAAACACACACATGTCACCAACATCTAATACATACCAGACACTCGAGCTACACATTAAGTGACTATGAAGTGCGAATTTTAAGTTTCTTTTTACAGTATTTAGGATAACTAAAAAAAAAGGAAATATAGAAATAATATTTCATAAAAGGACATAGAGAAAGAAAATAAAGGGTTCGAACACCAGGAGAGATTCGAATGGAAGTGAAAAATAAATTAATATTACCAATGTATGAATCATGGCATTTTGAGAGCAGTAACTATAAAGTTTAAAAGTGAAAAATCAACATAATTTAGCGTAATGACTTTACGTATAAGGAAATAGTATTTTTTTCTTCGAACTTGAAGCATAATAGCAACGAAGCTGCATCACGGAGAGATCTGTAAAGGATAGAGTGAAGTGAGAAAAAATGGAAAATATGTGGAAGATATATTGCAAGAGAATCTCCTTCTGGGAAGCCAAGCATCGAGTGTTTGGGCCTGGAGGGCGCGTAGTCTTCCAAATTTCACTTTACTACCCCTTGTGGGTTTAGAACTCTCATAGACTTAATCACAACAAAGTGATTAAGACGCAAAAATATCCAGTAAAATATTAAATATTTTATTGTGAATCAATTTGTGACCATTTATTAAAAGAGGCAACTAACGAGGGCATCTCAACCGTAATGTGTCCGGAAATGCTTCGTAAAGACATTGGTGAATTTATAAAAGGGAAAATGCGTGAAACTTAGCTTAAGAACCGAAAAATAAGAAACTATTTGAGGGTGCTAGAAACTCGAAGGTTTCGAACTCCAACAGCCTTTTTTGTCGTAACCATTCTAAAAACAATAGATAATTCCAGTAGAGTTCAATAGATTCAATGAATATCATTTAATTATTTGTAGGCCATAAAACGAGAAATATTGCCACCATAATAAAAACCATATTCTATGAATCAATTTGATTCTCTTTGTGAAGGGCTATATCAGACTGGCGATCATGAGGCAGAAAAAAGAAACTATTTGGGTGCATTTCTGGAACTTTGCAAAACATGACTTACTCGTAAACTCGGAGAAACAAAGGAAGCCTTTATGAATACCGTTACTAAAAGCGTGAATTCAATGGAACTAATCTAATTAAAATATTATCGAATGCTCGAAAAAAAGGTAATCTAATTAAATATATATGCGCCTTTGGAAGCAAATAATATTCTAGGATTTGTTCTAAACTCTGCCAATTATTTTGTGTTTTTATGATAGGAAGAAAGAAAATGAGGTATTGTGAAGGAGTGAAAGTTTGAAAGGGTCGAACTAAGCAAAGTCTCACTGCCAATTTTCCGCGACTTTTGCCACGACTTTGAACAGGAACAAAGACGATTTTTTTGAAAGAAATTGCCGCGGCTGTTTTATATATGTGTTTTCTGCCTTATAAAAGCATGTTTCTGTTATCGCGCTAAAGCTTACTTTGTAATTTAGCAGTCACAAAGTCGCAAGTATCACTGTGGGGACGGGGGCAAAAATAGAGCAGCGGTCGCACCAGATCCGGCGGTAAAGTCGCAAAGTCAAAGTCGTACCTGAAAAAATTAAAGTCGCGCCCAGTTATGAGTATTTGTAAAGTTGACATATCCTGATAACATCAGTTATAAAAGCTTTTATTTCATCATTGATTTATTGATCTAAACGTAGAAAAGCACCGCTTTTGCTGGTATTCAAAATTATTGCGCTTGTTGCTATTAAAAATGATTTCTTCTTTTGAGGGTGTTAAACGAATAAAAGCCTGGTGTTTCTTTTAAACGATACCGAATACCTTCCTATTAAGTTGATCAAAAACCAGATAGAAAATAAAGCAGTGGATAAAGATGAAAACACAGAAAGAACTACTAAAATCTTTTATAAAACTGAATATATTCAGTGTCGTATTTGATACCCGCAACAGTGAACCCTGAATATTGAAGAGAGAATGAATTTACATTGTCTTTTCCCTAACCTCTTTACAAGGATATTTGTATACACTATTCCCGGGAATAATATATAAAAGGAAGGAATGGGATAAAACCACCTTCTTAATATTAATGAATGAATATATTTGTGTTAATTAAAAGGATTTAGATGCCCTTAAGCATAAATCTAAAATCAATAGTGGTTTATTATTTAATGTCTTATATATACAAATTCATGGTCTGCTAATTTAAGCTTGCGAAATATTATTTCATTTGGTTTAAAATGAATGAACAAACGAATGCGATATCCCCTACCCCTCATCCATCACAAATTTCAGAGAAGAGGTTAGTAGAGAATGCATTGATGTTATGGAATAAGAAAATTTATGGAAAGTAGGGAGTCGATGATTTCAAAAATGGCAAAAAAGATTTGAGTGTCTTTGATTGGTAGGAGGCAAAATTCATGAACTTTCTACTCTTCTGTAATAGTAGTAGTAGTTTGTCAACCTGCCTTTATCCAGGCCGATACCAACAGCATAATGAAATCTACATAAATGTCAATATGACAATCGCTGATGAGCCTGAGGGCACCAGTGGCCAGTCCTATATGGGGACAAGCGCCAGAAAGTATTATGTTTTGACACAAAACAGTATTCAGGTGGAACCTTCATCGCCCCGGAGCAGAGGAACCTGTTCCACGTCAGAGCTATGTGGAAATCTTTTCATCAAAGATTGGCTGCATTCATTTTTCGGTCCCTTCATTCTAGTTGTTTAATACCGTTGACATAGAGTTATTCCTTTTCAGTCTGCCAGAATTAGGTAACTGATACGTGGAAACTCATCATAGTAAAGTACACAGACTTTGGGGGGATTGTGACGTGACACTTGGTAATTCGTTAAACCTCATATCTTGCCAAAATTGGCTACATAAAAATGGTGGACAAATCTGATTCTCAGTTTTGCTTTCTCTTCACGAGGGGTAGGGACTACATTTCTCATACCACGCCCTGCTAGCACCTTGGTCGAAGAAAACGACTCTTTTTACCTCAACTCGGTTTTAGATTACCCCAAGGGACTAATATTAAAATCCTCTAATTTCATAAACACATACCTTTCTGAATTCCAAACTAATACACCAGTGGAGGGGGGGAAATCAGGTTAATGCATTGACCTTCAAAGTTTGGAGCACTGTAAAAGACGTTTTGTCAAATTGTTTATTTACTTGATCCAAAGTTTGAAGTTGGAAAAGTTTCCTAGGTTTGCTTGAATTCCCTACGAATCAGAATTGAAGTCATGCTAACAAATTACTTGAATATCTTAAATTTTGAAAATATTAAAATACTCCTTTTCACGTTATGCAAAATGAAAAAATTCATAATAGGAAATATAGTTATAGAATAATGTGTGGCCTAACACCCATAATTCTTATAAAATGTGATATGTAAAGATTTCTGTTTTACGTATATTATGCACTTTCGGGAAAACTTTAGAAATAACACTCATTTGTTTTATTATCCTTTCTAAAAAAAAAAATATTTGAAATAATATCGTTTTTGCAACACGTGTTGATTCGTGAAGAAACTTGGGTTTAAACACAACACCCATGACGATTGTACCATAAACTAGTCCAAGGTCTTCATAGGACGATAATAACCAGAAAAATCGCTCCCTTACCTGCGCGGACTCTGACAGGGCGCGATAGAATAGTGCCTTCGGACGAAGATGCTTGGCAAGTGTAGGTAGTGGCGTGGATAGAAGCTTTGTAGGCGGATGGAGGGAAAGGTAGTAGATGTAGTGAGCCATTTCGGTGAACTTTTCGTACACCAACCACATCATTTACCCCTTCCCCTGAGACTGCTAGTCAGGATACCTCCTGAAAACAAAATAAACGATATTTTAGAAAATTTGGAATAGACTTGTAATAAAATTATTTTGATGTTTTAAGGGAACAATTATTTTTCTTCGCTCAATGTTTGCTATAAATAAGAAAGTCCAAAGAAAATAATCACATCCTGCAACCTAAATATGTAGAACTTTAACTATGCTCTCTAAAAGTCTAGATAATAACCATTATTTAATTACAGACAAATTATATATTCAAGAATAGTTGCGCAAAAGTAACTAACAGAATTTAAAAGAAATTTCTCTTCAATTATTGATGAACGGGACGTAAATTCAAAGTACTAAGGGCACGTAATAAATTCAGGTTCAGGACCAATTGTTTAATTAAAAGTTGTGGGAAATTTAAAAAAATGTTTTTTAGAAAAATCAACTTAATTTGTCTGGTTGAAATTATCCTACATGCAAAAGGAATCTTCTGAATGTTTGTCATTAGGCAAATATCATCCTCCGCTATTATTTTTTAAAGGAATCACTCACATTCAAAACATTCTGAAAGTTTTGCCCACAAAAATTAAGAATAGGGACAAACTTTATAAGTGCTATTGGAATGATGGTTAAAGTGTGTAATAATTATTAATCTGAAAATACTTGTTCCTTTCTTATTATATATAAAACATTTATATCTTTCATGAACGAGAGAGAATGATGAAATGAATCAGAAATACCATAAAGAAAGAGAAGATAAACGCAATCATTTTTTCTCCGGGAAGATATTTTTATTTTGGGGAAGAACTTTTGTTTTTCTGCATAGCCAAGTGGTCTAGGGTTCACAGGAATTCAAATCAAAGCGATGGCTTGCTGCCTTAGTGTACTTGGTTCTTTCTTCACCCCTGCACGGATTTATTTGCAATTAGAAAAAAAAGCATTTTCCCTAATAAATAATTATTCCGTTTTTCTTCTCTTTCTTTTCCGTATGAAAGATTCATTTATAAAACCTAAACACGTGTTTATTGTTCTATGCAGTACAATTCCCTCTATGGAAAATGCTTTTCCACTATACTGTAAATTTTCCCTTTGATACCATTCTCAATCATGTGTAAGCATTTGTGTGTAAAGGGGTTTGTGTTTTTAACGTTGTACAGCAAAACACCGTTTAGATTAAATGCTTCTTCAATAAAACATTTTTTTCCCTTAAAAGGTTTTCAATCTTTTGTAAACTTTGTGTGCAACGGCAGAAATGTAGGAGGGAAAGCTTCTACTCCACGCACACTCTTACCCTATTCACTGATCTCCATAACTTGTGTAGATCTAAAAGCTTTAGTTTATCATCGAATTTGTTAAATGATTTTTTTTTATGTCTGACTTTTAATTTCTATTATTTTCTCTTTTATATTTTTTTCACTATTCACACTTTCTCTAAGTTTCAACTGAGGGTATTTTTTAGAGCAAGATTGTCTTCAGAGGTAAATATATGGTTGGGCAGAAAGTCCTGACTCAATTAAAGAGCGAAAAGAAAAGAAAATAATTTATGGAGTAACACCAACATTTATTCTTCAAGACAAAGTCCATCATTCTCTACTATCTTCTTCCAGCGATCAGCCAGCATCCAAATCTGTCTCAGATACCAGTCAACTTTGAATGCAAACAGTGTACAGATGCTTCCTTTACTCCATCAAAAGTGTGGAATCGCTGGTCGCGAAGCAGCATCGAGACTAAATGGTGAATGTGGAAGAATCTCAAGACCATCCATCTGTTTGAACTCCTCTATAGTTAACTTGGCAGTACGTGACCTCGCATTGTCTTGCTGAAACAAAGCCTTGCCTCGATTGATCAAAGCAAGAGTCTCATTCTTTAGTTTGTCTTACACGCGGTCTTGCTGCTTGAAATACAGTTTAGCGTTGATGGCGCAACCATGTGGAACAAGCTCTAAATGCAGTGTTCCTTTAAAATTCCACCAGACGAAGATAATACCATTCTTGTCAAATAGATTCTGTTATCGAACGGATGCCGGTTTTTACCTCGCAGAATCTATTTTCTCTTCCGATCGTGATTATCCAAGTACACCCACTTCTCATCTGATGTGACAATTCGCCTCCAGAATCGGTCGTCCATTGGTTTATTGAGAAGTTGGCTGAAAATCTCTAATATACAGGCAGCTTGTGCTTCGGTGAGATTATATGTATCTAATCGGGCCTTCTTGTGAACAAGAACCCCCGATGACACCCAAACAACTTTCGCAAGATCAAGGCTGCTTGAAAAGGGTTTAACTTTCAATGCTGGCTATAAAGCCTGGCTGTCAAAGGTCGATGGTCGGCTAGAACGTAGTTCATCTGCAAGGGTAAGATCAGCGGAGTTGAAATGTCTGTACCACTAGAGATCTTCGCCTAAATGACTGCATCTTCTCCTTCAGTATCGCAAATTTCCTTCACAGCAACTCCTGTAGAAATATTTCGCTTGTAACAGTAGCTAATCAAAACTCTACTTCCACTTTCTTCCAAACTCATTTCTGTCAATTGGAGCTTACGGAAAGAGAAACGAACTTTCTATGAGCGAAAAATAACAGTAGCTTACGGATGCTATAGTTGAATGAGTAAGGCTAACCTAATTTAATTTAGTCAAATGAGTAAGGCTAACCTAATTTAATTTAGTCGAATGAGTAAGGATAACCTGACCTAATTAGTCGAATGAGTAAGGCTAAGAGGTAAAGTATTTCGAATTAATCAATCATAGCGTTTACTTCTTATTTTTTATACTAATATTTTCCTTTGAAATCTTTATTTCTCTCCAGCCCAGTGTTTTTAACAAAGGTGTATTTGTATATGTTTGTTTGTAAAAAAAATAGTAATGGCCAAAACATTTGAGACTGTTTTTTATATAGTAAAAATTAATACAAAATAATCAAACCTTGCATTTTGTTTTAGTATATTTTATAATAATTTAAAGGTGGAGTATACAAAAATTTAAAGCACAAACCCATTTTATTAATAAATAGTCAATATTTACAATGACGTATCTTGTTCTTCAGGCCTGCTTTAATTCATTTTAGCATGCTGAAGACCAAATTTTCTATGTTATCATTACTGATAATCAATTATTGTTCACTAAGCACCTGAAACTGTTCACCATGGATGGCTTCTGTTTAGCAACGGCCAGTTTGATTATAATCACCCATAAATTCTCTTTTGGGTTCAAATCTAGTGGTTTTCCAGGTTAATGGTACCAAAATAATTGCTTTTACTTTGTGTAAGGGCGCGCGATCATCTTAAAATGTATTTTATCTTCCACAAATTGGTCTGGAACTGTTGAGAAAGGTGGGGATGAAGCATGTTATGTGCAATTTTAAGTTCCTGGAAGTGTTCATGGGCAAAATTGTTAGTGGTCCAGTTCCCTTAAATGAGAGGCTTCCCAGACATGGAGAGTGCCCGGATGTCTCCCGTTTATACGACTAAAGAATCGTGAGAGCATTTCCTTTTTCTCCTCCATAAAAGTGGCGGAAGCTTCACCAGAGAATATCATTTTGTCACAGTTTTTAACAATACATTCTTTATATTTCGCAAAAGTAGAGTCTATCCATAAATTTCTTCCATGTGAGATGAAGCTTGTTAGCAGCCCTTCTCGACCTGAGACCTACATCGAAAACTCTTCGCTTCAGTGTGCGCGCTAAAGTTTTCGCACCTGATTCTTTCCAATCGTTAGCAAAGTTGGTACCGGAGACAAACCGATACCTAAATGAAACCTTAGCAGAATGCGATGTTGGCGTTCATTTAAAGCTCGAAAGTGCCCAAAAAACCGCTTCACAGGAGTATAACAAAATTTTTAAAGCCATTAATGAGGTTAAATATGGTGCTCCTTGATACAATACCCTTGTCAACTATCGCCTTGCATTTCAGGTTACTTTGTTAGAAAGCAACATTGGTTGCACGCTTGGAAAGATCTATTTCTGGAATTGAAAATGATTCATACTTCATTTATAAAAAAATATTATGAAATTGCGTATAATTAAATATCATTCATTTAAACCATATTTGTGAGCATCTGACCCTTTTGATCTAATAGCAAACCTACAGGAAGAAAATTCACTTAATAGATAAATAGGACCAGAGCACGATTTTGGTTTCAACGAAGAATTGCATAGTTCTTGCTATTTTTTGAAATGCTTACTTTAAAAAAAAACTTGCAATAATTTAAATACAATCGTACGAGTCTTCCTTACAAGAGGAGCTTGCACTTCCAAGACAGACCTTCGGCCTGTAGCCTACAGCCTATCAGGGGTCTCTCTAATAATTTAACTTTAGTTTATTCGGTTTTAGGGGCTAAAGATTAAAAAAGGAAGTCTATTTTACAAATAACTTCGATAAATCCTTCGAATATACAATATAACACAAATAAAAAGCAGCCATGCGTTAATTTTAATATGTTTTCTCAATTTCTATCTGAATTTCACCATTTATATATTTTTAATTATTCCAAAACATGTAAGAATCATATTATTTTTCATAAAGTTTCATTTTTATTTAAAAAAAATTATAATAAAGTAACAAACATGGTTATTCTTAAACTTTAAATATTTCCCAAGTTAAAATAAATAGTTATTGATTATAATAACGGTCGAAACCTACTGTTCTTTTCGTTACAGGCCAACCATCTGCCTGTAGTTTATGGCCTATCCAGCTCTGGAAACGGGTTTATGGTCTAAAATATCACGAAATAGATTAAAATTACTCTACACCATTCAGTTGGTCCATATTTTTCATCATTTCTATACATTTTAATCCCTTTAATTTATTTTTTTGGCCTTTTATGCTTTATCATTTACCATTTAATATTTAGTTTTATTCTATTCACATTTTATCTATTATTTTACTTCTTCCATTCATTCTTTGAACTTTTCATTTATTCTCTAATATATGATCCTTCTCATTTATTCCATTTCGTTTGTTCGTGTGCATTTATTCCTTTAAATTCAATTTTTAATTTCTTCTTTGATTGTTTTCATTTTCATTACCTTTGATCCTTTTAAATTAGTTATCTTTGCTTAGGAAACTTTTCATTTATTCTATCTCTTTTGACCTTTTTGGTTTCCATTTATTCTCTGAACATTTACCGCTTTCATTTAATTTACCTTTTTATTTTCATCTTTGTATTCTTTTTCATTTGACCTTTATTATTTACAAATTGAGAGCTATTATTTTTATTTATTCTCTGACATTTGATATTCTAACTTTTTTAATTATTCTTCTTTTTTCCACCTTTATATTTAATTTCTTGTCAAATGTAGGAGATATTCTAAACAACATCAGCACACACATTATTCTCCACTCTCTACTCTGAAAACCACCACACCATGCATTTTTATATTCCTTAACTTTTACTCATGCAAAATCTTTTGGTGAGACTCCCACTTTGGGCGTTGCCTTAAAAGAAAAAGTAAAGATTTTTGGATCGTGTAATCTTATAATGGCATGAGACTTAATCATAAATATACGGGATTACGTCTTCATGATCGGGTTAATGGAATCGATGGAGAAATCTCAGATTCGCTGGGCGCTAAATCCGGCTTGATAAATCTCTCTTCTCTCAGATTTAGACTTCATTATCAGAAACACCTGGGCCCCCTGCCAAGATAGACGAATGAAACAAAGGAGAAAAAAAGTATTATGTAGATGGTAAAAATAAAATTCAAGATAATTGACCCAAAGAAAATGAGTAAAGAAAGAGACAATGGAAGAGATCGAGGCAAATTGTAAGGGCGATATAACAGGTTAACGATGTACCCTTCTTTCCTCAAATCTTGAATTTGAGATTTCTTATGGTAATTATATCTTTTACGAAAATTATTCATTCGTTTTCTTCATTCCTTTTCTTCGTTCTTACCAT
Organism: Ceratothoa steindachneri; assembly: GCA_963969495.1. NCBI lineage: Eukaryota > Metazoa > Arthropoda > Malacostraca > Isopoda > Cymothoidae > Ceratothoa > Ceratothoa steindachneri. The sequence goes on from OZ018332.1 coordinate 104,135,914, forward strand.
TTTGCCTGAATATTGATTAAATGCTAAATAGTAGACATATGTTTGCATATAATAATTTAAAATCACATAACACGTGATATATAATAGATGTATTTTAAAGGCCCCAGAAAATGAAAACTGGCAACACAACCCTGAAAAACGCTGAGAAAATCATTATTACGTGTAGCATTAAAGCTTTAGTGAGAAAGTGGTAGATATATTAACAGAGAAAATAGGGGAAAACTATTTTAACCGTTATAAGAAAATGAATAAAGAAGTGGGATTTGAACCTGTGTCGTTAAGCGCTCTTCGCTAAAATAACCACGACGCTTATCGCCAGAGCTACCATCCTAAACCTCATAAAAGGTTAATTCAAGAAGCCTTTTAAATAACGAAGTGTAGGTTTTTATCCAGTGAGAGACAAGATAAGTGTTTTTCTAGTGGGAGGGGGCACGGTCATTTTTGTTTGTAATAATTGAAAATCACATGACACGTGATATATAAGCTTCAATGTTACAAGTAATAATAAATTACTTAGCGATTTTTCAGGTTGTGTTACCAGTTTTCATTTCTTTGGGCCTTCAAAATACATCTATTATATATAACAAGTCTTCCTTAAAGCTCTCGGAAGAAGCTCTTCTAACATACACGAGAAGGTAACAATTAAAATAAGCATTATCTCAGATAGCCAAAAATCGTCTTTAAATTCCGCCTTTCATTTTCCTGTGGGATATCTTTCATTTATTGCTCTACTCCCCCCCTACTTTTTCAGTTTCTCATATCCATATATATATATATATATATATATATATATATATATATATATCCGTTAGTCCGTCTCTCCTTCATTCCCTACTTCAATCACCTTATCACTCTATCTTCCTCTCTCTCTCTCCCTTACTCTACTCTCTCATTCCATCTCCCACTGTACCTTCTACTCCCTTCACTCCGTCGTCCTCTCTCAGTCCCCCTGTCTCTCCTTATCTCTTTCCCTCCTTATCTATCTTCCTTCTCTATTTCCACTTCACTATCCACCTCCATCTTCTCTCTCCCATTCTTCCTCTGTACTCACTCTCCCTATCTTCCTCTTTTTATTATTTTTTCTCTCTCCCGTCATCTCCCTTATTTCTCTATCCATCTCTATATTCCTCCTTAATTCCCTTTATCTCTCTCTCTTCCTTCTCTCTCCACCTTTCCCCGATGTCTCTTTCTCTTCTCTCTCCTCTCTGCCTCTCTCTCTCTCCCCAATCTCTTTCCCACGTCTTTCTCCGCCTTTCTCTCTCCCCTCTCTCTCCCTCTCGATCTCTCCCTCTTTTCTTCCATCTCTCTAGCTCTTTCCTTCTTTATATATATATATATATATATATATATATATATATATTTATAAATATATAGAGAGAGAGGGAAAGACAATATCAATGTCTTTGCCAATTTCTAATTTAGTTTTCAACCTAAAAACAGGACTAATCTTTATAACTACGTTTTTGTCCCATTTGAGGCATTTTATTAACTTGCTTCTCTTTACATTTTATTTGCGCTTTCGCCATTTTTTCCCCCGATCTCGTAAGTACATTCATATTCGGGTCATTTTCTGCTGCTTTTCTTTCCCCACAATAATTCTGAACTAGCTCTGAAAAGACGAGCCTTTTCTTGATATCATTTTAGAGATTGGAGAAACCTCTCGCTCTATTCGCTACTCATTTGAAAGATAACTCTATGTTCGTAAAGGGTTATTCAAAAAGCAAACCTTTTTTTAACTTTTGAACTTGTCTCGTTATATATTTGTTGAAGATTTTCTAAAGGGGACCAAATTTCAATGCATAAACACTTCACTACCAGATTCTTCATATTTTTAGAAGTTTTGAGAACGTTATTATTATGACTTCATTCAGGATTGATAATATGTTTCTCGTTTATCAACCATCAAATAGAATAGGAACTAGGTAAATAGAATAGAAACTAGGTCATTTTCGAATATTTTTCATTACCTCACGTATTTCTTTCATATTAGTTTTTTCAAAATTTAGGTGCCAAACATTTGAAAATATAGTACTGAATTATAAATGGTAGGGTGATGATAGCTCAGAATCTAAACATGTTAAGATCTCTGTTCATTTTATATAGGATCATAGTGCAATGCAATTATTGTAAAAACGACAAACTAAAAGTTTTAATTGTAAACAACAACAAAAGGGAGGTTCAAGGATTTCTTTAGTGCGAAGTGCAAAAAATAGATATGAAAGTCTTCACAAAATAATTAGAAAACGAAATTTTTAAATTTCTTTAAGTACGTAAATTTAAGGATGTATCTTTCCTTTGAATTAAGCTATCAGAATAGCATTAAAATGCTGTCGATGGAGAAGAGGAAAATTACTACCTGAATTTAGATTAAAGAGGAGATATTTGTCAACTATCGCATCAGTATAATAGTGTCAATTATTTCCAAAGTCTACGGAGGTCTTTTCTTCAAAGATAATTGCATTTATCTAAAGATCGCTACATTGGTATGGAACAATGCTGAAACAAATATGTAACTCTTTAAAACTGTTTGGGTCAATGATTGAAATAAAAATACATGAATTTGTTTCCTAAAAAAAATTAATGAGTTGCGTTGCAAAATTGGTCGCGCTTCTATTTCCTAAGTCTTTCTGTTTTTTCAGTAAATCCATAATAGTGAATATATATTTTCGCGACTATTTTAAGCTTGAAATGTTCAAGCGAATATTTTGTATTCATAGTTGCACGTGGCATTATTCAGGCAATAGAGATAGGGAATATACGCTGCAGTGACGCAGTTATGAATGTTAATTTTGAGTGTATGTAAATGTATGTGTGTGGGTTGAGCGTGAATACGTAAATATCACTAAAGTATATGATAAAAATAAAAAGAAAAGGCAGAATAGGCACAAGAGAGGAATATAAAAAAAAAGTTGGTATCAATCTTGGGGAGAGGTTTCTTTTATTAGAGATATCAATGTCAGTCCAGTTATATATATATATATATATATATATATATATATATATATATATATATATATGTATACATACAGGAGCTGGACAAAATAATGGAAACAATAGTTGTTTTTATTGTCGAATTTTTGTCAACGATTTTACAGATATGAAGACTCCAATTGAAATCAAATTGTGTTTACCTGAATTGCAGACACCCCATAGATGATGATGTTAAACCCAATATATGTTATTTTTACATTTGTATATTAATACATCGCAAAATATGAGATCATAGTATAAGAGCCGTTATCAGGTGCTTTTTATATGATAAATTCTGATTTTTTTTTCTAGGATTTAAGAGAAACTCTGCCCGAAGAAATGTTGACATAGCAGAATCAAGAAAAAGCTCTGGTCTGGTAGGTATATTTCTGGAAGGAAGGCCTATTTTATCCACCAGAATCGGACAACAATTAAATGTAGACCTACTGCAACACTTTTAAAACTCAAACTGTATCTAAACAGTTTTTCGAAAGCTTCATTCATCTGGAAACCGAGAAATTTCTATAATTCTCAAACCTGTCCTTTCAGACATCAATATTAAAAGTAAAAAAATGTTGGGGCTATAATGATCAGAACTGGACAATGAAACAATAGTAAAATTTCATATATAGTCTGAAAGAAAAATCTCTTTCATGCTTTTTCTATTTTCGGGAGGAGTTGTTTATATATAAAGGTAGCTAAAAGAAAATTTAATATCCGCCTGCCTGATCAAAGAGGCAGAATCTTGATGGTTTTGCAGGAAATATCGTGGAATTTTATTGTTCATATTGCGTTGGTACATATTATAGTTAACATTCAGGTCTGTCATCTTTGAGTGCCAGGGTAGATACTAAAGTCAGTACAAACATTGTTCTCTAAAGTAACTTCGTCTTCCAAGATGATAATGCATCGATCCACACAGCTAAAATTGTTAAAGTATCACTCAGTAAGTATTATAGTGAATTGGAACACATGGATTTTCCTTCGAAATTGTCGGATCGTAACATTATCAAATATCTCTAATTTTACTGAGACAAAAGAATAGAGAATCGCTTCGCTACGCTAGAAACGCTGAAAAAACTGGAACAGGTTTTTGTTTAATAATGGGTCAAAATTTTAAGAACCGCTCTGAGCCCCTGAATTTGTCCGGGTGTTTGATCCCGACATGGATGCATGGAGACAGAGAATAGAAGAAACTAAGTTCATGGCGGAGTATGAGTGCTCGAGTGTGACATCAGGTTTTCTTCATATCAGTTCTCACCATGCAGATAAACTGTTTAAAGAATTTAGCCAGGAAAATAGGAAAAACTCCTTGTCAATAAGAAAATATCTACACGTCACATAGGAAACTTGCTGAAGTCCTTAGCTCCTCTCCCATAAGAAAAATTTACTCTTCATACCGAGGCATGTCTTCAACTCTCTCATCCAATATATTTAACATGATCAACTCTAGCAGATAATCAGAAGAAGATAACATTTTTTAGATTAAGTGAGATTATGGATAATCTGGGCGGATGTATAAATAACACAATATACTTTGTTAAACCACAATGAAACGTCAGAATAAAACTCGTTTTGTTCGGCCCCTTTTCTTCGTGGTCTTATGTTTTCCAGATAACTTTTCGCACATGCATACATATATAATTATAAGGGATATTTATGCAAGATTAGAGATAAAGGCCCTCAAGTTGACCGCCAGCAAAATTCAGAGGACGAGAGAAATGAACCTACGAACAGATTAGTAGAATTCTAGAAGAAGCAATCCTTTACACTCTGAACTCTTAATTACATTCGAGACAAAGATGTAAATAGATGGAAATAAACTGAGCTTAAAATAAGCATAATTACTTTCTGTTCACTAGGAAAATTTTATTTGATAATATCAGCTGTTTCAACCTGAGATAGATTCTTCGGAAGCGAGATCAAAATACAGCTCAGACAAGAAAATCCGAACTCATGAAAAGAGAATAAACTCCCCAAAACTTTGGGACCATAGAAAAGTAAATAGCTTCCAAAGTAGAACAGCAAATAAGTTCAGTAATTTTATTGATTATAGTGACAATCTCCGAAGATGGAACAAATAGAGAAAGATCGAATATCCTGAACTTAGCAAGCATGCAAAAAATGACTTAAGCTAGGACTTAAAAAAATAATATAAATCTAATGAAACGAAGAATTAAGAGCAAATAAATATGAAGAAATAAGGAGAGATTATAATTTTAAAAATTGTATTAAGCGACGAACTATTAAGCAGGCATTTTTCTATATTGACCACATATATACTCTCTTGATATTTTCTTAGACTTTTAACAACTTTCGAAGTCTCACTATACATAGAGAGATTTGACCAATTTCTTTTCAGCTTCTTTCGGATTTATCTCAGTCTTTTCTGAATGCACTCGCTGCATCTTCAATTACGAATATAAAGCTGCAAACCGCTGTGCTACCGTCGAGTGGATGTAATACTAATTCTATAGAATCTTTTAGAAGAACTATTTCCTAATCTCAGACTTTTCATTCTTTTTATATTTGCATAATATTTTACGCATGAAGCATATATATGTATATATAAATAATATATATATATATATATATATATATATACATATATATATATATATATATATATATATATATATATATATATATATATATCCGCACTCATGTACCATATGAACTCAAAACATTTTCACTCTAAAACATTTTCAGTAAAAGATTTACTGTAGAACTAAGAACCTTGGTCAGCTACCTGAGGTTGAGTCGAAAATCATTTATCAGATTGCAAACCCGATTTTCACCATTAATTTTGGTTCTTTTCCGATATGATAGAATATTATTTATATTCAATGAAAATTGCTTATCAACCTTAGTCCTAACTCGTTTATATTTCTACTATAAAAATTTAATAGGAATGTGCTAAAAATAAGTTGTCCTTCCTCTATATGATCGATAGGTTAAGACAAGTGTGGAATAAAGGCGAGTCTATCAAACTGTGGGTTGTTAATTCTTTGTTTGTATAGGACTAAGAAAATTATTGGATATCTAAAGTAGTAGTTTTACAATAGACTAAAACCAGTGGCAGATTGAGTTCTGAAGAGAAGTTCGTACAAATAAAGTGTAAGTAAGGAAAAATGAAAAAGGATAGAAGGTAGTCAACTCTTGTATCCTATAGATCACTTAGATTGTCACGATCAGGAATGGTTTCATATGTATTAAAAATGAAGAAAAAAACAAAATTATCTCCATTAAACTTTAAAAGGATGCCCATAAGCAAAGCAGTGAAGTTATAGTCATTATAAATATGCAGAATAATATTGTAAACAAGAGTAATAGAAAGCACAATTAAATGAATAGTTATAACCTATACATCATTCCACTTTTTCTCCTATAGTCAAGGCACAATTTTATCTTGCTAACACGGGTGAGATGTATCAAACTGGTCGAATCATGACCTATTTTGTAATATTTCCTATGATATGCCAATTATTAGTAACGCAGGAGTTTTGAGTTGGAGCCGAGTCGTCTGTGGAAAATCAACCCGAGCTAAATAATTCGAAGTGCATCGAATAACTTCAGTTATAACAGATTTCTTCTTGAGCTAAAACGCAGCACTTTAACCTACTTTGCGTATCACTCTTACTTCTCAGAATATGCGAGCTGATCGCGATCCTATCATAAACATATTTCAGCCAATTCTTTTCTGATGACGCAATTTGCGTCATTGGCCTATGAAACGTGCGAAGTTTTAATCTCCCTTCGCTTAACCAGAGCAATTTATTACCTGGATTGTAAAAGCTTATCTAAAATGGATTTGCACTAAAAGAACACGTTTTCCTTAAGTAATGTTGGTAGGTTCGGGATCAATACTCTACTCTTGCTAGGCTATTAAATGACTCTTTATTAGCGTTAAAAATAAATACAAATTTACCCAACTTGCTTATGATGAATGCTATACTGGAAGCGTGAAAAGGATTTGCGAGGAATTTTTTTCAAGCTTAAACAAAACAGGTCAGACCACAGACCTGGGTCAAAACGTTTTAGGCTTGTTTTTTAAAGCCATAATAAAAGGTGGGTGCCTTTCTCCGTAGACATTTCCCATATTTTTCCCAGAGGTTGCAACTCTTCTAATTTTTAACTATCTCCTAAAAATATCTTCAAAAGCACTACTTTTTCCCAAGAAGTTCCGTTGAAGTTTGAACTTTTAGTGACCCTACTTACTGCATGATCTTGTTTATAGGGACTTATAATACTTCTCCTTGAAAAAGTTCGCTACTGCAATGAGTACAAACTTTAATATTTAAAGGTAGCTTTGCAATTTGGGTGAAGAAAATGAAATGAATTTAAAATTAGAAAATGCTCTTTAACAATCTTCCGACAACGACTTTTTAAGAGAAAGAATGAACAGGACGGGGTTTTCCAAGTGATGATCTGATTACTTCTACCAGATTACCAGGCAGAGTTTTCCCTTTGCTTACCTCCTCCAGTTAAGGTTTCCCCTCTACCGAAACTTCTTCTCTAGGTGCTGCTTTCTAGTGGCTCCCATTCTAACGTTCTAGAAATATTTGCTCGTCCGCCAAATACACATACTATGCTCATTTATGATCATTTAACTTAGTTGAGAGAATAGGCGATGGTACCTTCGGTAGCATAGGTACCCCAGGGCCTATCTAATTTACCTGATAGGATTAAATGTTTGCAATCACCCGCCTCTCATCGCATATGACTTGCCGCAGAATCTTAACACCATATATTTACATTTTCTTGGAACGAGTGAGCGGGTCCCCAATGTGCTGGAGCCTCACATTATCTTACTTATTCCTGCCAATGACGTACCAGCCAACTTTATCATCCCACAAGATGATAAAAAGTCATGTCGTACTAAAATGAAAGCTAAAAAGGGGCATGGAGTCCGGAGGAAGTTAGGATCGTTTCCCTGGTGGAGAAAGTCTGTCCGATAGTCACATTCTACATTATGAGCTGGCCACCCATTGGGCCTTCAGAGAAAACGTCTGATGAAGGAGGAGAGAAGAAGAAGGATAAGGGACTTAAGACCCATCCCGGCAAGGTTCGTCACGTTTGATTTGGGCAAGCTCTCTTAGTCGGTGTTTATTAGATGGTACCGCTGCTGTGTAAAAGCGTTTATTTAGTAATCTAACAATTGTTGAGAAGCATGCAGATGATCTTAATTATTGTAATTACTTATGACACCTCCTTGCCCAGCTGTTGTTGTATTCGATTCTAGATTATGACATGTTTTAATCTATATGTTACTATTAAGAGAAAATAATATTAAAGCTTTTTGTATGGGCCCGTCTATCGACTAATGAAAAATTAGAAATAATGAATCTTCAAAGCACATTTGAAGCCACAAAAAGGAAGTCAATGTTCGAATCTCAAAAGTTTCTCACGATAATCGTTAATAACGCTTTAGTTATAATTTATGTCGATTGTTTGCGTAGTTATTTAGTGCGTTTAAAAAGTGAAATCAATTTTATATTAAAATAAACTATTTAAAATTTTGAAGAGTTCTATCAATTAGCCGCGAAGGTGCATATCTTCAAGCTAGAGCAATTTCAATTCTTAAAGTATCTCTTTATAGGGTCTGCTTCAGAGTTCCGGAATGATCTATGTCGTCCATCGCTGTACTCTTTTTCATTGCATCAAAGTCCATTTTCAGATAATTAAACCAGAATTGAGCTGTATATTCCAGCCGTGTATGCACGGGTAATTTGGATAATGGAACTACTAATTTTCTACCCTTTTATTAGAAATTTCTTGCAATAAAACCTCGTGTTATATTTGCTTTATTAACTATTTTGATGTAGTGATTTAAATACTCAAACTCACTTAAAATTAATATAACGAGATCACGTTCCTTTCACATATTTTTGAATTAATTCCGGCTAAAATATAATCAAAGTTTCTATTTCTAGAGACGAGTTGCATAACTTTGCACTTAGTGAGATTAAAATTCACTGCCATGTCACCATAAAATCAAATATCTCATTTAGGTCGTGTTGTATTTCCTTCCGATCTGAATCCTGTTTTTCTATATAACTAAGTTTAGTCCGCAAATTGGCAATTTTGCTTAGTAGTCTTAAACTTAATCCATTTACGAAGATAAATAATGGATGACCAAATACTAACTGGTAATGCCCACCATTAATGACGTTGTGTCCTCTCTTGCCGGTTATCGAAACGGCAGAGATCATCTCCTCTTAGAGAGCTATTAAAAACAACTCCCCAACATAAATTAACAAGTTACTCTGATCTGATAGGGGAAGCGCAAATCATATATATTTTTTAATCAAAGGGGAATAAATCTTTCAAGAATGGTTTCCAATGCTAAATTTTATGATGGAAAATATCATTGTAATTAATAATTTAAAATAATTAATAATGTATAATTGATTTCACTTTCATTTAAAAATGGCCTTAATTCTTCATAACCACATATTTTTATTTCGAAGTCACATGTATCCTTATACAAATTCATCCTCTTAAAGAGGCTTGAGTAGGCTTCCATGCATGAAAACGAACAATGAATATTCAAGTAATAAAGGGGAATAATTTGAACAGTATCGCGAAATCAATACGAAAAGGAAAACTACTCTAAACTGACGATAAAACAGTGCGGTCTTACTTAGTGCAATTTTTAGGTGGCCATTTAATAATGGAGTACTATTGGAGCAAACTGTTTGTTTAGTGTAATTTGCAATTCTAATGTTTTTAAAACATATTTACGTCAATTCAATTTTTTTTAAATTCAACGAATGTAAGTTGAGGAATATCGGTACTTTTTAAATGTCTTTCTTAGGTTCTAAAGACTTATGACAGGCAGGTTTGAAAGGAGTAAAGTTGTTGTTTTCTATTTATGCTAAATGTAGTGTTTGCTCCATTTTATTCCGAGCTATATTACGAAATGGGTTTAATGGGCATTGATTTTCGCTGAGAAAACGTTGAGAAACTTTACAAAGAGAATGGAAAATCCGTCTCCTTTGCCTGAATACCTCGCGAAATTCATGAAGGAAAGTTCCAATAAATGAAACTACTTTCCTTTCCAGATAGACACTTAAAGTTCTTAACGTCCTCAAATGGACTAACTTATCGTAATCAGCAGTTTCATTTGTTTAGATGTCATGGTTGTCCGTGATTCCAAATCTAAGACTGGATGAAACTTTTCTTTGCCTTTTATTCATAATACTTTGACAAACGCTTCAATTTCATGAATAGTAACTCTGTAAATAAAAAAAAATATATCAAAATATTTTAAAGTGAACATCATCGCGGTACAATCACTGACCATTTAGGACGTAATGACGACACTGAAAAATCCTATGTAAATGAGATTGATCTTGGCATGATATATTACGAGAGTCCCATTTTTCTATAATTTTATAATTTTTATTGTTTTACTATTGGTCAAAGGACTAAATCCTTTTGTGTACTGGCATCATATAAGCTTCCAAATAAATTGATGTATCCACATAATTGATACTTAATTGAAAAATTCACACAAAATTGCAATTTGTAAAAGAAATAGACACATTCTGGCAAATCCTAACTTGTTCAATTCTACAAGAACAAATTTTATAAAATACAAACAGTAAAAAATATACGTTTATAAAATTTCAGAATTGGCGATTTATTTAAGTTCTAAGACTCTATAATACATGCAAAGAAATTATGAAAATCACTTAAAAAGAGCGTGCAAATAATCCCCAAAATGAAATGCTATTATAAGAGACATCGTTTTACTTCCACTAGACAAAATTTAAGGTTAAAATGTGAAGAAAGCAAATTTGTCATCAATTTTATGACAAATAATTGATTGTAACTTAAAAGGACAAATGATAAATAACACACGTAGTGTCATATTTCATTGGGGAAATAATATCAGATTGAATTTCCCTCCTAAAATGATAAGAGAGTATAAGGATCCACGTGGCGAACAAATAGTTCCTAGAACTAGAGGGTTATCAGCACTTAATCGTAGGTTAGTCTAGAAACTTTAATCGGAGCGTATAAATAAAGCCACCAAATGCTTTGATCTTTGTGAAAGTACCAATGTACTTTGCGTCTCCTCGACAGTACTTATAAGAGAGTTAATCGATCGTAAATCCGTAAACAAATGTCTACTGTGAATAAAGCGGAACGAATCCATACACCGAATCTCTTGCATGAAAAGTATAGCCACTTTCGCTGGTAGCATTGTACGGCAATAATAAGGCTTCTAATAAGCATTTAATAGGAAATAATATGGTAGATGAAGATGATAGGGGTTTATAATTTTTGTTTTCCGGTTTTTAATTGATGTGAAGCACAGTGAGAATGCCTGTAGGAAATGTTAACAGGTATTCCCACTGAGAAGCAAAGTGAGAATGTCTGTGTATATTACAACTCATCTTTAGTTAGGTTGGTAAGAAGGTATGGAGGAAAGATGTAGACAAAAACCTTATTATGTACAGCAAATTAAATACTACAAATAGTATAACTCAAACTAAAATATTTATAAAATAATTATGCAAGACACTATAATATACACTTTGTTAGAAACACTGACTCAAAATGAGTGGAAAGTTTCGAGAGAGAGAGAAAAAATCAAAGATAAAATAGAATTGCTATTCAATTCTAGCAAAATAGTGACCAAAGGAATTGTAATGCAAATTATGCTTTCAACTTTGGAATAAATATCAGTCAACGACACGTACGTTGACAGCTGATTTTCTTCAAAGGAACAAGTAATTATAGTCGCAAAATACGGCGTAAAATTGTATGAAAGAAGTTCTTCTCTTTCGACCATTAGAGTTGTTATTAAGAGAAACAAAGTTCAAATAGAAGAGATTTAAGGTTGGTTTTCCTTTCAGAAACACCATTAATAATCCGAGAGGAAACAAGAAAAACTGTAAGTAGGGTATAAAGGTCTGATCCATCGTAGTTCTTTGAAGGATACCACTGCAAATCCGAAATCCAGCGCTATATTTCTTTTGATTGGTCGTTTTATGACTGATTCTGAACAAAAAGCAAAAGAGCAATTGATAGAATACGTCTATTGCGTACCCTCATAGGCGAATTTTATTGGCAATCATTCATTATGTTAGTGCAATATTGCGCAAATCGAGCATAGAATGGTTTTTCAAGTTCCTGTTTGGTAATTTTATTCTCTAGTTGTAATCATAAAGCTATACAATAAATAGGGGAGGATCTCACTCCAATGTATCCGATAAATGGTTTGTTAGGAAAGTGAGGGGGAGTCATATATAACTTGAATAAGCAAAAGAAGAGACAATGTGATATGACACTAGATCTTGGAAGGCATTGATAACTATCCCAAACCTATTCAAAAAATAAAATCAGTTTTTTTGTTAAGGTAAGACTTAGCTAATATTCTGTTTTTATAATAAGGAGTCAAAGTGCATTAATATTTTGAATAAAAACAAGATAAGTCACCAAAACTATACATGGTTTCCCAAAAGTCACCTTAAAGATTTAAAAATCAAATAAAATGTTTTCGTCATAAGTGAATTTCTGTATTACATAAATAAGGCCAAGACAATTCAAAAGCTTAAAGGCAACGTCTGTGCAGAAATACAAGCGCCGTAAGCAGAATTTTGGCTCTCGTTATGGAAAATACCTTTGAAAGAGATCGTTTCTCTGAACATAAATTGTAGATCTTATAAGAATCATTTTTGATAAATAGAGAAAATGTATCGCTATTAAACATGTTATTCTATTTTTAAATCCATAGATAATTCTTTAGTCATTTTATATATATATATATATATATATATATATATATATATATATAACACCATAAATTACAGCTATCTCCCTACCAAAAAATTAAATTGATTTATAATTAGAACAGCGCAGTTATCATTTGAAGATTGTAACCTTAATATCACCAAATCTTATCAACTATCTTATATGTAAGTTTAATCTTGTAAACATCTTATCGCCGATAAATTGCAGCTAGTTATCAACAGAAGGTAGTATCCTAGGTCTGACGGAAATCGGATTTTTTTCAATCGTTTAACGCCGTCTTTGGCCCTTTGTTGGAGCAAAACAGACAAGGAAAAGATAGTGAGAGATTTAAAAGTTGTATAACAGGGAGATAATGCATCAGTTTCTCTTGAGTGGTTGGGATGGGGGAGACATAAGGGTTTTTCAGGTTTTTCTGGTACGTCTGGTACTCCTGGTAAGGCTTATCAGAAGATGTCAGCTAATTTATCATTTGAATGCTTTATCAATGTAAAATTATAAATTACTTCTCAGTGTAAAATTCAGCTCTCCACTCAGGAAAAGTTGTCTCCTAAGAGGCTAATATTACCTTTATTATTTTATAGAATAATACAGCTATATTATCATCGAAAGAATGTAGCTATTACACCACCGAAAGATTAAGCCTATATTGCCAAAAAATTAATCCCGCTTTCTTTGAACGGAACGATTACTGCTATAGTATTTATTACCCTAAAACTGCTGTTATTTTCTCAAGAAAAAATTGCAGATATTGCTATCACTGAAGGAATCTACTATGGGCAAGATTTTAACATCTTATTATTTGAATATTAGAGGTTTTTCAGGTTTAAAGTAGAATTATCAGATCACACTAAGTTTGTAACTATATTATCACAACTCTACCATTCCTTTTTTCTTGACACTACTTAAATATAAATGATTAAAGTAAAACACAATTTAATTCGAAATTTCTCATATTCTAACTAAATATGTATTATTCGTACCGTAAGATAGACGTATTTATTAAAAAGAGGAAAACTTCTAATCCACGAATCGAATTCTGAGTCATCTAAGAAGGAAGGATTAAAGAGAGAGACAGATGAAGTTAGAAAAACAAATTAAAGAAAAATAAAACAGTAAAAATCTAGGAATCAAAGAAAACAAAATAGATACTCGTAAATACTGCGGCTAGGCTTCCAAGGTGTATATAACGAAAACTTGATGCGAAAATATATTTGGGTGCTGAATCGTGAATGTGATTTTCATTACAATCAAAAATCTAAAAAAACTATTCGCATCTGAACTTTTGGTAAATTTTATATAAAGCCATGTTAATTATGATTCATGTCTTTTCATTAATTCTCCCTTTTCTGATTGGAGATAGGAAAATTTCAAAGGTTCATTATCATTAACATAATTAATTAAGAAATAACACTTATTGCTCAGGAGCAAAATTGGGCTAGATAGCATAAATGATCAACAAAAGAGGAAGATTTAAAGATTTAAATTAATATTTCGTCGCTTAAATTGCGATTAACTACTAATTTTATTAGCACATAATATTTAAAATTATTGCGGGTGAGAAGGTAATACAAAGCAATTCTCACTCCCTTCTTAAATATGGTTTAAGAAAGGAACTTCAAATCCATTTGTAGGTTAAAGATATAGTCAAATTGTTGACTTCTTGACACCTTATCTGTACCTTTATACAAGTCACTCATCGTATTGTTTTTGTATTTAAGTTGTAGTTTATTTTTCGTAACAACCAAACAGTAGTGAGGAAAAACTTATGATGAATGAAAAAACAACAAAACAAACCAAATTTAGAAATTACCTTATATTATATTTTTATATCATCTTAAATTATTTTACAAAAGCCAACCATTAAATTAAAAAAAAACATATAATTTAAGTTGAAAAATTAAATAAAATATTATCAATTACGCTTACCCCACCCCTATTCTTTCGATTATGATCTATCGCTTATCGTGATATCGAAAAATCCTAAAACTTCGCCTTATTCTAATGCATACAAAATATGTTGGCAGAATTTTGAGTATTATTTTGCATTTTTTTTATCCAAATTACTCATAAAAGAATTTCGCAATTTTGTTTCTGCTTCAGTTTTTTAAGTTTCGTTATTTTTAATTTTAGCTCAATATAGCAAAGACCTTAAATAAAAAACTCTAACCTTCCTTTCCTTATAGATTTATATTGATCTACAGCCAAGATTAATTTATAGGACTATGAGCTTAAGCTACTAAATAAATTCGTGAAAACTTTATCATTATATTTAGATAATAACACAATATTTCTAGTTATTAATAAGATTCAAAATCTATAATTTATAGCAAAACCTGCGGGATGTCATACAAAATAAAAGACATGCGGGATATCTAAATTTTGGTTAATTTGGGGATTTTGTTGGCGCTTTGTTATAAATATCTTTATTTTCTACAAAAATACGCAAATACTTTATAGTGTATATTGTAGATATAGTCTATATACCTTCTTTACTACTTAATGTGGGCAAATTTCTAAATTATGATGTTATGACGAATCACATCATAGTATTATTATATGTCGTTTTGAAATAAATATTTTCTGAAATAAAATATGATATGGACATTTCATATTAATCAATTTTAAAGAAAATATAATTGTGTTCAATGGCATTCGGGGAAGGCTTATATATCTGAAGTCAAGGAATGCGGTCGAAAAACTAGAGGCGAAACGACATTTAGCAATCGCCTTTTGAATTTGAATCTAATGTTAGCCTTTCTAATTATGAATATTACGAGATTATTTAAAAATTCCAGGGTGGGTGCAACTCACCACAATTAAGTGGTGTTATGTAGGGTGGAACTCTCTCATTTGTAAATTATCTTAAAAATTATTTATAATACAATGTGATGCGATTGCAATAGCCTAATAAACATACTTTTGGGGAATTTGCACAATAAAAAACCTTGCCTACATTAAAAAACAATTGTTTTGGAAAAGTATATATATATATATATATATATATATATATATATATATATATATATGAATTAGAAATAAATTGATGGTGTGCATAATCCCCAAATTAACCAAAATTTAAAATAAAAAAACATTTTTATATTGTAAGAGAAAAAATTGTCGTTTCATTTTCATTCTCTTAGGAGATTATATTTAAAGCTCTTATTTTGTATCTTTCCTGAAATATTATTTATTAAGGAATTTTTATCTGCCCAAAATTGGATAAACGTTGAATTAAATTTAATGTTTAGTTATTTTTTCCAACAACCCAGTTGCCTTTCATTAAACAATCCGATATAAAAGTCAGGCACTAATAATTTTTATCACGATTCACGCTAACCCAACTTAGAAAGTTAATCTATTTTTTCTCAGATTCAATTAGGATAGACGAATCACTGGCTAAGTAAAGTCAGCATCAAAGCGTTAACACTTTAACAACTACTCCGATAAAGATTTTTCGAGGAAAATGTCTACATTTTCAGGAGAACGCAGATTTAAAGAGATTTAGCAGATCACTTTTTTCTTAATTTTCCATTAGCCCATTTCCTTGTGAATTTTTTGCCATATCATTTCCTTGGCATTTCTTTTGAATTTTTCCCTGATATACAATTCTTCTGATGTTTTTTATCATAGAGAATTTAGCTGCAAAATAGCTCCTGGGTCATGACACTATGTTACTTATACATTAATAAATAACAGATTGGGACATATATACATGTATTCCTCCTTCTGTTGGAAAGGAATGGCCATTTTAGATATCTAACTGCACTTAAAACTATATATCCCATTGCTTATTTCTGTCATTCTTTCCCTTTTATAGGATTAGCCTTTTTTGTAGATTCGATGTAGATTGAGAAGTTTGTTAACAAAATGGTAGAGTTAGAAGTAAAAACGTGTAAAATTTACTTATTCAGTGAAATCCAAATAAAAGTCTATATGGAGGAGATAGTTTTTCCTGTATGTGGTAAATACCTACAATGAAAGCAAATTCCTCTGTAAGTGTAGATTTAGATCAGCTTTACGCCCCCAGTAACCCTTTCGCCAGATGTAGTCTTCCGTTTATCCTCTGACGAAATCTACTTTTACCCTACATTTGTCCAAGACGGAGGAACACAACTATAGCTTTCATTCAGAGGAAATAAAAGTTAAAACTTAAGTATTCCAAGTAGCATATAATTAAGAAAGTGAGAACACACTAACAACAAAACAAGACTTTGGTTCCCTAAACAGAGAAAAAGAGTCCTTGATAGCGAAAGTCCTTGATAATACAAGTTCTTGAAAAATAAAGTTAGAATTAATTACTCCTTAAGAGATGTTCCAACGTCAACATCCGTCATTGCTGAAAAATATAATTTCTGTTTAACTTCTCTTGATCAAACGAACTTCTTTTTCTCGATAGATTCATCACATCTAAATTTAAATTAGTTCCTTCCAAGGAGGATAAACGATCCGGTAATTTCCCTTCTTCAACCAAATTCCGGCGATTAGAATTACGAATTTAGTGATTCCCTATAAAGATCACAATTTTTTCAATTACTTTAAGTAACGGCTGCAAACATCCAAAAATATATATTAAATTCTGCCATAAAAAGTTGGGATAAAAAATAGAGTTGGGAATTATTCGTTGTTCTGATTTACGATTGAATCTCGGGCGAAATTGGCCGCTCAAAAGTGCATATTGAGTTCAGGTTAAAATTTCCTTTTTGTAGGAATGGAGGAATCCCTACCTGATTATTCAGAGATGGTGAGAATTGTGGTAAGAATGTAAAGTTAGTTAAATTTCAGTCAAATTAACGGCCAGACTTCATTCCAATTCTCATCAAATAAATTCATCAAATAAATCACATAACTAAGAATATTCCATTAAATCAAGGGAGAAAAAATTATTAGAGAAACTAGCAGTTCAAGCTATTTTATTCCGAGAAGTCTGGGATGCTCATGAAATGAAATGTATCTTATAGCCTTTGGACCCAATTCTATACCTAATGTTTATTAATCCTTCCATTCTTAAAGTTTTTTTTCCTTCATCTGTTATCGTAAGATCAATTTTTATTTTCTATTAAAAATTTACCTATAAATAAGTAATTGTGCTTTTCCTTTCCTCTTCATAAATCCAATTTTGTAGGGCTTTGTAATTTAATCGCGCATAAATCCTCAACTAAATTACAATAGAAATAAAGCTACGTTCACCTTTACATACATAAGTGCAAAGAAATTCTTTCAGATCCCGTGTTTTAGACTAAAATCCATGTTTAGAAACCGGAAAACATCTACAACTTTTTTCATTTACTGAATCTTCCCCATACTCGCAAGTGCTCTGAATGGATTTTGCCGCTGTACTTGCATTGGAACCTTTAAGAAACTCAGACAGTAAAACATGTCAAAATGAATCTTTATTTAAGACCAACATAAGGGTGAATAGTAAAGAAGATTATGGTCAATATTTTTATAATCTTCATCAGAGAGACAAAAGTATAAATTACTCATTGTGGAATTCTTAAACAAAATAGAGAGGCACTACCTTAATAAATCTTATCTAAAGCTTTGTTCTAGAAAATCGGGCGTTACTCTCACTCCAATCTGATAGAAGTACATATATATCGATAAAGCACGTTCACCCATTTATCGCAGATGACCACGAGGTACAAGTAATATATGAACATAACCATAACAAACCAAAAACTGATCTTTGGAAAACACCAAAGCGCACCACTACCGGCCTTTACATATCATTTCATTATTACCAAACTCCGGACGAAATGAGAGATAAGCAAAACCAGCTAAGCTCAGTTCCAGGATTAAATTAATTTAAGAGAGAAAAAATATTTAGAGGAATACTAGAATAGAACACAAACCAGAATAGGAAGCATGACAAACGCTGTTAATTACATGTTAATTACATGTCATATGTCTAGTCTTAAAGCCATACTGGAATATTTCATCAATGGTGACGGAGGAAACGTGATCTAGTTTTCTGTCTAACACAACCTCGTAAAGGAGTTTAAAAAGAAAGAGGAGATTAAAGGTTGAGCGGTAGCTTTTCAGGTCGTTTCCTTTCAACAGAGGCTTCTTAATGAGAGGAAAAAGAAGAGCGTATTGAAGATCATATAGTACCCTCAAGATAAAGATGAGATTTAAATATACCATTACGGTGCGGGAGAAGAACAAGAAGGAAATGACGGTAGAGATTGTGAGAGAAGAATCAGGACAAAAGCAGCTCTATATTTTAAGCTAAACGAAGGTGAGTTGTTTCATCCGTAGAATCAGAGACGAATGAATGGAGTTAAGCTGGAGTTTGATTGAATTATCTTTTCTAAGAAAGCAGATAAATCTTCATGGGTGAAGTGGAAATAGATTGGCACAACAGAGGAGAAGTGAGACGAGAAAGAGGGTTGAACGAAGAGTGAGGTTCTTGGTATTGCTATTAGCGAGGATAGTGTATATGAGTTTCACTGGCAGATTTCGGAAGTGCGATGTAGGATTGAGTAGCATGTGTGTAAGAGAGAGGCAGTAACCATCTTAGTACCACTAATATGAGCAGACTTATGACATCTCTAACAGGTTCACAGGCTTGGATGTATCTTCGATTAGTATCGGAAATCTAAGGGGCACGTCGTTGGCGAGAGGAGGGGAAAAGAAATTGAGCGTAGACTTTGAGTCAGGAGAAGTACTGAAGTTCAGCGAGGGTAGGGGCAATGCGAATGCCCAAGTCACCATGCCTTTGTCAGGGTAGGAAAGCTGTGATGACGATAGACGATAGCAAGGAGTACGCAAAGGTTAACTGAAAGAGTAAGAGAGAAAGGAAACTGGATTAGGCAGTGGCCAGAAATTGGTGTATGTTTTGAAGAGACTATAAATTGGGAAGAGGTAAACGAGAAGATCAATTTTGTTTACATTAAGTGTGTGTGGACGATACACACTCAACTAGTAGGAAATATTAAAACAATGTCTGCTGACCAAAAATCGCGTGCCTTCACTTTAGATTTAGGACTTTACGACATTCAAAACTTTCAATAATTCCCGGAGTAACATTGGGAGGACCTTAGTATAGCCACGGACTTTAGCTAGCATAGTAGAGAACAGCCCAACCTAGCATAGCGTAGTATTGTCTAGCATAGCATATCCTAATATAGCCTAAAAAAGCCTAGCCTATAATTACCTAGTATAGCATAGCATATCATAGCCAAGCATAACATAGTATAACCTACACTGTTTTAGCCTAGTATAACCAAGCCTAGCCAAACATAAGATAGCCTAGCTTAGTAAAATCTAGCTAGCCTAGTATAATTTCGCATAATATAGCCTACTTTATCCTACTTTAGCTTAGTATAGTCTAGCCTATCGTATCCTAGTATAGTCTAGCCTAGCTTAGGAGACCCTAGTCTAACTTAGCATATTATAGTATAACCGAGCTTAGCCTAGCCAAGTATAGGCTTGCCTAGCGTAGCATTATCAAGTGTAGCCTATCTTACTATAGCCTAGCATAGCCTAAGTAGATATGACTTAGCATTGCATGCCAAAGCCTAGCCTGGCGTCGGCTAGAGTAGTCTAGCCTGGTATAGCTATGCTAGAATAGGCTACTATAGCCTAGCCAATATATCCTTACATACGATAGCCTAGCCTAGCCTAGCATACGATAGGCTAGCTTGGTATAGCCTATCCTAACATAACCACACCTAACATACTATAGCCTAATATAGCCATAATATATCCTAGACTAAGTAAGCATACCATAGACTATAATAACCTCGCATAGCTTACTTTACTATCGCCTTGGTAGCTAGCCTATCGTAGCCTAACATAATATTACCTAGCATAGCCTAGCATAGCAGAGCATAGCCCTCCCTAGCTTATTATATCTTAGCCTACCATAGCATAGCATAGTATAGCCCTATCTAGCCTAGGATAGCTTAGCATAGCTTATCCTAGCCTAGTATAGTATAACATTACCTAGCATTAACTACCCTATACAAGTATAGCCTATACAATCCTATTATACTCTAGTCAAGCATAGATTAGTATTGGCTAGCCTATTATAGCATTTTATGGCCTAAATTAACATAGTATATCTTACCCTTGTACATTATATCATAGCATAGCTTAGCATAGTATAGCCTAGCCTATAATAATCTATTCTAGGCTTACTTAGCAGAGTATAGCATATTATAGCCTTGTCTAGTCTAGCAGAGTATCAGTCGAATAGTTATGATGTTATTGTCAAATCAAAATAATTCCTGGGCTAACTTTGGAAAAAGGACTTTGGCAATTATATCATTTGAAATAGAATGTAAAACAACAAAAGGGTTTCAAATTACGTTAGAATCGGCAGAATAGTTATGATGCTATTGCTAAAACAAAATAATTCCCGTGCTAAACTTGGGAGAACTTTGACAATTGTAGCATTCAGAAGAGAATGTAAAACAACATAAGGGTTTCAAATTTCGTTAGAATGACCAAATAATTATGATGTTATTACAAAAACAATAAAAGAGCAAAACTGTGACCGACCGACCGACCTAGTGAGAAGAAGAGTCGCTCGCGACTAGACTCGCACGCGACTAAAAATATCCATAAGTGTATAGTGAGGTATGCCAAAATCGACACGGACAATCAAGGTATTAGGAAGGGGGTGAGTATAGAAGGCTTAATATGAATATTCACCTAAATCGCCAAAAATGCTGCCAGAGGAGTAGGAGGATGGAAATTTATCGCAATTTTATTCTGTTTGTCCAGAACTCAATACAATAAATAAACAGGAGCTTGATTGAAGTAAATACAAACACAGTTAATTACTGAAATCGCACTATTTATAAAGTTAAAGAATAAAATGCATTTTGAACAATTAAACTCCATTATTATTATTTTGTTGACTTTCGTTTAACGGCTTTTAGAGCTGCAACTCTCCTAGGCATAGGTTTAAAAAGTTTTGGTAATCTTAGCTTGTGGCATTTTCGGGCATGTTTGACGCTTGACATTAACAATTCTGACTGCGTTTCTGTTTATTTTACTTTTTCCGTAGTCTTTGATATAATTATACATGAATGTTCTCTTGGGTTCATGTCCGGGAACTGACTCGGCCAAGGATTTTGTTTGATCTTGCTTTATTTTTATCATTCTGTTGTCCTTTTTGCAGTGTGACAGGGATCCCAATCACTCATGAGTAAACAATTATTTTCAGGCTAACTATTTGAAAACACTGGTAGAAGTTCATCTTTGAGAAATGAATGTATATTTGCAAGTTAATATTGCCAACACACTCAAACAACTCTGGCCTTCCATTATTTTAAATTGATCCCCATATCATAGCAAAAAATGGCCATGTTTCAGCATTGGTTTCAACCTGTTTATGCCAAACCATGAGGAAGTTTTCTCTAAATTTACATCTCTCCACTGTCTGAAAATTAAGCAAATATTGATTCCTCAGAAAAATTATCATGTGCCAAACTTGCAGTTTTGATGCTAATTTATTCAACCCAGTCGTTACTCGTCTTAACATTAGCCATAGTTAAATAAGGCTTTGACCCTTGCTGAACTTCCGCAATATCGAAGAATGTGCAAGTAATTTTATGATGTTCTTGGACTGATATGGGATAATGCTATCACTTTAGAAGCTTTTAACCGCGGGTTACTCTTAATGCCTCTTCGAATATCACTAATGCATCTTTCAGATAGTCCAAGACGACCAACTCATTACTCTAGTGTTTTACCCTTTTTATAAATTTGACTATATTTATGTTAGTAGAAGAAAGGGCATTGCAAGATTCATATCAATTTATCTTTAGGAAGTCTACCCTCAGAATGGCCAAATAATCTGTCCTCTTTGGAATTTGTTGAATTTCCAAGGATTCTTTTCTTTCTATGTACATGTAATAATTACATTATCAAACTGCGAAAAGAGAGCAACAAATACTAGTCATAATAATAGAAAAATATCGGAATAAAACCATTTGATCAAAAGACTGTGAGTGTCTACTTACTTTTTGCGTCTATGCATAATAGAGGTCTTTATCAACAAAATGACCCCGTCAAGGTTGCGTTAGCGTAATATTTTGAGAGCATCAGGTTTCGATATTATAAAAGAATGTTGGCACTATTTTGCAAGGAAACCATCCATTCAATAAAGAAAATATCACTTTGAGCACAAATAAGATTATTCTTTCAACCATAATATTTTCTTGAGTGACTCTCTTCCTGGTAAATTCAATTATAGGCTTAATACATTCTCTTTTCAATAGAACCTAATTCTTACAGTGTCAATATGGTACCAAGATACACTATTCCTAGTTCCAAAGATACTAACCCTTCTCTCCTTAACACTTTTGTTACCGGAAAGCTATCTTTACATCACTTTTCAGTTGTTTCCTAATAATTTATAAAACATGTTCAAAGGAAATTTACTCTCTGTAATTTCAAAGGTAAACTTGGCTATTAACACCTATCTAATCTTTCTCTTTGCATTTTGGGGTCATTTATTTCTCATATAAATATTTACCTAATTCGCATTTTTGTACGAACACTTCATTCGAGGGAATTTCTTGAAAGTTAATGTCTTTCACACTATGAATAGACGGAAATTTCTTCCCTGGAATCAACCAAAAGTAATAACAAGTTTTAATGAACGACTAGTCTCAAAAGTCATAAATTATTACTGATAAAGTCTCCTTATCCCCTTTTTAAATGAACCTTCACTCTGCAATCACTGAGGCAAAGGCATTTTCCCGATTATCACAAATATTTTTCGCCGATGTTTAATTTATGGTTAATCACCTTTTATTTTAAACAATTAAGTAGAAAGAAAACTATTCTCTAACTTCGAAGATTTGAAATTATATCCTCGTGAAAAAAAACTGCAAGGATTTTTCAAAATAAAACAGGAACCGTTTTTATTGCAATATGGCCTTAGTCCAGAATTCTTTTCTCATGTAATTTTGCTCAAGGAAAACCTAATTTCAGCTAATGGAGGCCAATGCTTTTGAAATGATGTCCACAGAGTCACGCAACAAAAATGTCTCTCCTGTTCAGCCAGTGGCGCTTTGAAGTTAATTTTGAGCAGAGAGTATTCAGAGAAAGGAACTGCACCAGAAGACACTGGATGATGAAAGAGAAAAGAGTACAGAGAAGAAATATGAAGGAGAAAATGTACGGATAAGAAATATGAAAGAGAGAAAGGATAAAGGAGAAAAATAAAAGAAAGAAAGAGTACAGAGAAGAAAGATGATAAAGAGAAGGAGTACAGAGGAGGAAGAAAGAGTATTGTGTCTAAAGGTGAAGAGAAGAGAGAGGAAAGATAGAAAGAATAGAGAGAATAAATATGAAAAAGGCAAAGAGTACCGAGAATAAAGATAATACAAAGTGCACAGAGAGAAGATAGATTGAGAGAGTACAGAGAAGAGAGAGGAGATAAAGAGTATAGAAAAAATGTGAAAGAGAAAGTAAAGAGAAGAAAGATGAAAAAGAGAAAGAGTACAGAAAATAAAGATGAAACAAAGTGTAACGTATGTAGAGGTGAAAGAATGAAAAAGAGAGACTATAGGAAAGAGAGATAAAAAGTGAAAGAATACAGGCTAGAAGGATGAGCAAAATAGTACAAAGAAGAAAAATAAAAAGACAAAGTGCACAGAGAAGAAAGATAAGACAAAGAATACAGGGAAGAAAGATGTCAAATAATGGTCATAAAAAAGGCTGAATTTCGTAAAACGAAAATTAAAAGAAAATATAAAGGCAAAACAAGACTCTTTGGGATGCCATGATAGTGTACATATTTACATAGTCTCCCATTCTTATTTTGAGGCAATGGGGTCAAACAGGAGAGTAGCTTTTTGCTGAATAGAAAGTAAATTAATGCGATGGAGAGTTTAGTGGAATTAATGACCACCCATCACAGTGGACTGATTAACGGTGGTGATGAAGAAATAATAATAACTTCTATCTCCGAATTAAAGTTCGATGAAGGTTCTTACAGCACAATCACTTTTTCACTTTTACACTTATGTTCGTTCCTTTTTATTCTTCCAGTTTTTAATACATTTTTTTCAGTTTAAAATATATTCATTCATTCAATTACACCATTCTCTCGTTTTATCTTGTAAGAATTAAGATTTATATAGACCAAGTGAGTCCTTTAAACCTTAAGGATGCAACCCTTTTGCATGGAAATCCCGTCTACTTTAAAAAGTGTCGGTGGCAGGTTACAAAGAGTTGCGTCTCGAAGCCGCAAATACCTGTAATAGTCACCCATACCCATTATTTCTTGACCTTACTCCACCACTTTCCCATGAATCGAGTGTCAAAAAATAATCATGCTAGGGTATGCTATCATTGGCGTCCACTTTTATTCATCTACTCGCTTATTTGTTCCTTAAATTCTTCATTATTATTTCGCTATTTAGATTTTTAATATAAAAATTATTTCACTCCAACGTCACACAGTAATGAAATATAATTACAGAAATATAATAAATTTTATACTCAATTTAAATACAAAACATACATTATAATTCATATAATAATACAAGAGGAACGGCTTCGCTGCTCATCTTTACAGGAGGAACTTGTGCTTCATGGGTCGACCTTCAGTCATTGGCGTACGGCCTCTTTGGCTCTAGAAATTGAAAAGAATTCCAGTACATATCTCCTAATTTACTCTTGGTGTAGGTTTTTCAGATCTATGCTTAGTTTTAGGGCTAAATGCAAGAAAAATTCTTAGAAACATTTCGAAATACCTAAAAAACAATCCTCAGGTCTCTTTTTTTGTCTAAATTTGCATTTATATACGAAAAATATAAAAAAAAAACAAACAGCCATGCCTTAATTTTAATACATTTACTGAACTTGATGGTTTGTAATAATTTTTGTTTTAAAAAATTCCAAAATATTCGATAATGATATTTATTTTTTCTGAACTCTTAGAAACAACTTTTATAAAAGATTCAAATTTTTAAAAAATCAGTCCTGCGGGCTGTATTTCGAAATGTATAGAAAATTTAGAAAGAACTTTGATAAACGCTTCAAATATATCTAGGTGACTCACAAACTAGAGTTTCAACTGTTTAAAAATTCCTAAAATATAGCGTTATGGATGACGTTGAGGAAAATATTAAAATAAATAGATTTTCGTCCTGTCATGTTTTTCTATTCACTGAGAAATTTGTCAGACTCTTTTATATGCATATATTTATTTGAAGGTTTCCTTCCTAAAGTCATAATTGCTCTAAATCATATCACTTTAAATTATTCAGAGGAAAATCTTTCTTTTTTTTTCTTTATAAATAAATTATGAATTACTTGGCAAACTTAATAAAGACACAGACAAGAAAAATTGCTTTTATTCACTATGGCATTTTTATCATAGTCGGCTAGTTAGCCTTTGAATTAATCTCTAATTATATTATAACTTTATTGCGGAATTTTTATATACTTTTTTGTCAGTGATTAATTGTTATTATCAATACTTGATCAATATTTATTTCAATTCATGCCCTTAGTCGCGTCAACAAAAAATCTTTACTCTCATTCAATATGCGTCTATAAACTTTACCAAATATTAACTAAAAATTTAAAGATTTTGACCAAATAGATTTTTCCAAATCCTTCAGTCCGATACTAAAGTATTTGTGATTATGCTATGGCTTTTTAGTCGCGTGCGAGTCTAGTCGCATGCGAGTCTACATCTTAGTATGTCGGTCGGTGCCCGTTTTACTTTTGTTTTGTTGTTTTAATAACATTGTAACTATTAGGACGATTCTAACGAAATTTTATATTCTCTTTCGAGTGATATAATTGCCCAAGTCCTTCCAAGGGTAGCCCATGAATTATTTTGTTTGGGAAATAACATCATAAATATTCGCCTGATTCTAACGCAATTTGAAATTCCTATGTTGTTTTACATTCTCTTTCAAATGATATAATTTCGAAAGTCCTCCAAAGGTTAGCCCATGAATTATTTAAAGTTTTGAATGTAGTAAAGTCTTAAATCAGAATAAGTGAGAGCACGTGACTCTTTGGTCAGCAGACCTTGTTCCAAGGATTCTCGCTATATGATCCGCACTTTCATTGAGGATCTACAGTTTAAAGTGAAATCCGAGCTATAAATTATGATAAAATAGGGCAGCCATAGCAATATTAGCCAGACCAATCTCGCTTATCCGAAAATTGAGTTTGCTTAATGTAAGGTACTAATTTGCTTTATCTTACCGCTGAAACCTGTAGGGGTGGCGTGCCCTCTTGACCCCAATACCCCAAGAGAAACTGGTGCTGCTTCATGGGTCGTCATTTACACCTTTTCACATTTAAATCTTTTACATAAAAGTTATGAGGATAGACTAAGGGAATTAGATCTCTTCTCGCTGGAAACCCGTAGACTGCGTGGTCAGCTCATCGAAGTTTTCAAAATATTTCGAGGCTTCGACAATGTTGACTACCAGGATATTTTCACACTCAGTGAGAACAGAACGCGCAATCACGGCTTCAAACTTGAACTGAAGCGTTACAACCGCGAGCGGGTCGGAAATTTTTTCACGTACAGTATCTGCGGTAAGTGGGGCGCACTTCCAGTGGAAGTTGTTAACAGTGAATCTGTTGACCAGTTTAAGTCAAGACTAGACAAAGTCTTGAAAAGCGGCTGTTCAGGGACGCAAAACAATGGAACAGCCATGTGCCATTGCTAGTCCAAAGGTACCCTCTTTGAATGGACCGTAAGGTCTCTTAGGGTACTTACTTTCCTTGTTACTCCTACTTGTTACTAGCCTTTTCTGTCTTAATACACCTGCTATCCCGAGGAAAGGGAGAAATGGTGCAGCAGGGGTATAACGCCTCTGCTACAACTGAAACCAGTGGGAACACCTCGCCTTCCCCCGACCCTAGTTCAAGTAGTTGTGCACCCTTCAAGTTTTCTACATTAAAATAATAATAATTGCGTGGTACACTCGTAGATAAGTGAGTACGTACCTAGAAACTTGCATGATATGCAAGTATACTCGTAGATAAGTGTTTACAATATCAATATAGATATTAAATGCATGTACTCTAATCCCTAGCTTAAGGTGGCATTAATCGCATTACCCCCTCGGACTGGCCTTGAGGGGACCCTCTGGTGTTTGCTGGTCCTAGTTCTGAAGAAGTTTAAATTATGTTGTGAGTCAAGAATACAATCCATCCAGGGATCTCTTTCTCGTGAATTTTAATGTTATTCTCAGACTTATCCATCCGCTGATATTCATAACTGACCCCTCAGATATATCCACTTACATTATTAGTGAAGCTATTAGCATAGTCTTTCTTATAGCTACCTTACCTCTTGGCACATTATATTCTGTAGATAGAGCAGTTTTCTATCATTAAATGAATTATAACTCGTTTTATTAATCTATTTTGGGTAATAATGAGATTTGTGAATTAGATGTTTTTGCCTTTTATTAAATATAAAAAAATAAGATAATATTTCAAAACAACCAAATATAGGGCAAAAATAAATTACTCTGCCAATTTTAACAAAGACATCAAATCTTTAAATAGCTTACTTTAAACTAATAAGAAATATTCATAAATAACTATAAATTTTAAAATTAAATTCGAATTTAAGCTTGAGCGTAAAAATATAATAAAAAGAATTTATTATTTATGGTATTTTTTAATTGGAAAGTAAAAGCAGTTCTGCACTATTTCCGATTTATTTTTTTAATATGTTGTTCCATGTTTAAACGAGTTTTTAAAAGAAAAAATGAATTACCAAAAGTTGTTCTGAGATTTTAGATTTATTTTTACCAGATATTTGCTGTTCATAAGATTTTAAACTTTGAGGAAAACATTGTTGCAATTCGGAAAAAAAACTCTCCCTCTTAATTTGTGTTCGAATGAAAAAGTTCGCAATTTGGAATTATATAGGCTAGTTTCTTAAAGTTTTGTGAATAGATCTATTTTCAAATTTAATATACATTTTAGTGTCATATTACGGCAACATTAGCCCCAATGAAATAAGTATCTAATAAGATTGGTGTTAGGTGTAGTGGTAAGAAAAACTATTCCTACCCGTAACCGCAAAGGAAAGATATCACTGGCCTGCGTTTCAAAACCTTTTCTCAAAAGTCAAGGGTTTTCCAACTAATTTAGGATCCTTTTTATTTGTTCTTGTCGTTTCTAAGATACACTCGATTTTTATTACAGCATATTTTTTCCAAATGGCGCTATCATTCAAGCGTATATGGGCTTTGTTTTTGCCGCAGCTGGTCATGAGTTATCTTAAATAACTAGTTGTTCTTTCTTTTTTTAGGTCTAGTTGTGCAATACGATGGATCGGAAGTGTAAGAATCATCCAAACAAATTTTGTTTCATCTGCGGACACGTGGTTCTTCCAGACCGTCAAGCGAATATCACGGATTTTGTGAAGAAGGCTTATTACGCTTATTTTAGAGTCAAACTAGGGGACCAGGATAAGGCATTTGCACCCCATATCTGCTGCAAAACATGTGTAAAGACCTTACTAGATTGGAAGAATAGGAAAAGAAAGAGTATGCCATTTGGTGTCCCAATGGTGTGGAGGGAAGGGAAAGATCACGTTACCGACTGCTACTTCTGCATGACAAATTTAAAAGCATCAATCGCAAAAACAAGCACTATGTTGAATACCCTGATGTTCCTTCCGCCATAAAGCCAATCCCCAATGGATCAAATGTTCCTGTTCCTGAATCGGATGTCATCATGGAATCTAGTTCTGATTCCGAATCTACGGACATGAGTGATACAGGTGAGCGTGGTGCATACGAGCCAGAAGAGGAAAACCGATTGGTGCCATTAACCCAAGCCGAACTCAACGACTTGACATGAGACCTGAACCTATCTAAGGAGTCTTCCCAGCTGCTGGGTTCTCGTATTCGAGAGAAACATCTACTTTCCCCAGGAACAACGTTCTATTGGTATCGGGAACGCAAGAGTGAATTTAGAAAATTCTTTATGTTCGATGAAGCGTCTTCACTGATCTACTGTAACAATAGATATCTTAAAGTTGTTGGACTCATCCTAGGACTTCAAGGTGGGTACACAAATTATCCATGCTTTTTGTGTTTTTGAGATAGTCGGGCTGACGACCAAATTATGTCAGACAAGAGTGGCCATCAAGACAAGAATTAGAACCCGGGTCACACAATCTTCTATCCCACCCTCTGGTTAAACCGAGCAAGGTGTTACTTCCACCCCTGCACATCATACTCGGCCTAATGAAGAACTTTGTAAAAGCACTGGACAGGGAAGGTGGAGGATTTGCCTTCCTCCACCACAAGTTCAAACGAATCAGCAAAGAGAAGCTTAAGGCAGGTATATTTGATGGTCCTCAGATAAGAGAAGTCATAAAAGACTTTAGATTTGATGATTCATTAAATACTACTGAACTCTCTGCCTGGCTGTCCCTTAAGTTAGTCATTGCAAACTTCTTTGGTAACCACAAAAGTCCTCAGTACCAGAAGATGGTTGATGACTTAATGGAGAAATTCCGCAAACTTGGTGCGGGTATGTCAGTGAATATGCACTTTCTTCGGTCCCATCTGGACTATTTTCCAGAAAATTGAGGAAACTTCAGTGAAGAACAGGGTGAGCGCTTTCACCAAGACATTTGTGCCATGGAGAAACTCTATCAAGGCTAATGAGATGTGAACTTTCTTGCTTACTACTGTTGGTGCCTTAAAAGGGATGTGGTCTCTGCTAGGCACAATCGGAGGTCACTGAAGAGACCATTCATCCACGAGTAGCTTATTTTGTGCATTTTACTATTCATGCTATCTAGTAAAAATATTCTGTAAACTTTCTGTGAGTAAAGCTGTCCAATATTTGTTATTATGTGTTTTATTCACAACAAATATTTGAAAATATAAGAGTTTTTGGTATGTGCTCATATTTCAAAAACCTGAGCTGATTGGGTAAAATGAGCATGATTTTCAGATTGAGTGCAAAAAAGTGAACTAAAATCAGGTATTATATATTTTACCTTGAAAACAACGCAGACCAGTGTATTCAGAATTTCAAGGCAACATTTTCTTTGGGAATCCAAGAGGTAAACCGACTACGGCGGTGCCCGTAAGTGCTGTTCTACGAACGCACTACCAGAGCGATGTCCTCCTCGAAGACTTGAAAATGTATATTTTCTACTTATTATACCAATTAATAGCAAGTCTGCTGTAGTGCATTATTTTAAAGACAAATATATTATTCACAAACACTGTTTTTGTGAAAAAGGACTAAAAAGGTCATTGTGCTTATCTGATCACAAATATCGGTGGCATTGCAATCATGATAGTGGGCGCTCTACCGTTGGTTTATGAAGAATTACGTGGCTGCAAGGCAGTACATTGCCAGAGGAACCTACTGTGCTGAATAAAAATTACGTGGCTGCAAGGCAGTAGATTGCCCGTGAAACCTAGTGTACTGAATAAAAATTACGTTGCTGCAAGGAATTAGATTGCCCGTGGAAGCTACTCTGTTGAATAAAAATTATGTGGCTGCAAGGCAGTATATTGCCCGTGGTACCTACTGTGCTGAATAAAAATTATGTGGCTGCAAGGTAGTAGATTGCCCGTGGAACATACTCTGTTAAATAAAAATTACGTGGCTGCAAGGCAATATATTGCCCGTGGTACCTACTATGCTGAATAAAAATTACGTGGCTGCAAGGTAGTAGATTGCCCGTGGAACATACTCTGTTGAATAAAAATTACGTGGTTGAAAGGCAGTAGATTGCCCGTGGAACCTTCTGTGCTGAATAAAAATTACGTGGCTGCAAGGCAGTAGATTGCCCGTGAAACCTACTGTGCTGAATAAAAATTACGTGGCTGCAAGGCAGTAGATTGCCAGTGGAACCTACTCTGTTGAATAAAAATTCCGTGGATTCAAGGCAGTAGATTACCCATGGAACCTAATTCCTGAATAAAAATTACCTGGCTGTAGGGCAGTAGATTACGCTGAATAAAAATTACGTGGCTGCAAGGCAGTAGATTTCCAATAGAACTTACTATGTTGAATAAAAATTACGTGGCTGCAAGACAGTAGATTGCTCTGAAACCTACTGCGTTGAATAAAAATTACGTGGCTGAAAGGCAGTAAATTTTTCGTGGAACCTACTGTACTGAATAAAAATTACGCGGCTGCAAGGTATTAGATTGCCCTTGGAACCTACTCTATTGAATAAGAATTACGTGGCTGCAAGGCAGTAGATTGCCAGTGGAACCTACTGTGCTGAAGAAAAATTACGTGGCTGTAGGGCAGTATATTGCACTGAATAAAAATTACGCAGCTTCAAGGCAGTAGATTGCACGTGGAATCTACTGTGTTGAATAAAAATTACGTGGCTGCAAGGCAGTAGATTGCCAGTGGAACCTACTGTGCTAAATAAAAATTACGTGGCTGCAAGTCAGTAGATTTCCCGTGGAACCTATTGTGTTGAATAAAAATTACGTGGCTTCAAGGCAGTAGATTTCTTGTGGAACCTACTCTGTTGAATAAAAATTACGTGGCTGAAAGGCAGTAGATTGCTCGTGGAACCTTCTGTACTGAATTAAAATTATATAGCTGCAAGGCAGTAGATTGCCCGTAGAACCTACTCTGTTGAATAAAAATTACGTAGATGCAAGTCAGTAGATTTCCCGTGGAACCTACTGTACTGAATAAAAATTACGTTGCTACAAGGCAGTAAATTGCCCGTGGAATCTACTGTAATGAATAAAAATTACGTGGCTGCAAGGTAGTATATTGCCCGTGGAACCTACTGTGCCGAATAAAAATTGATATTTTAAGGGGTTACGTCAACGACTAAGAAAAATGAGTTACTCAATGTCTCATATGACTCCGGACATGGTGTATGTAGCTTCTGCCCTAAGAAGCTAAAATAAAATGTGGCCCTAAAACAAACAAGTACTTCAAATTAATATTGAAGTATATAAGGTTACTCAGTCTTTTAATTACCAACACTAAATTATAACTTAGCCTTGCAGAATTACTACTTTTTATCATGCCCAAAGTCGAGCCAGCTTGAGACGGTTGTTCCTGGGTCGAAGGCCGATTTTGGCCCGCTGATTGGTGGCTGTCCTGGTGTAGCAATTTTTATTTTTAAACCTACATTAAACTCCATGACCTCACTGGGGCATCCACCGTGGGTTCTAGTGAAATTGGGTGGTAAAAATAATAAAACATTCCAAACCAACAATTTCAGTTTTCATACTCGAATTTGTGGTATTGATATTGCAATTGAATTATGAATTAATATGCTTTTCATGATTAATTTAGTAGATTTCAAGTTATTAAGGAGAAACAGGAAGCTTTTTGAATCCACAAAAGGACTTAACACAATAGAAGAACAAAGGTAAGATTGACGATGCTACCAGTATCAATGTAAATTGACAAAATTGTTGTTATTTTTCCGGTTATTTTACCACAAATTTTAATATTTCGATGTAAATCTCATTAAAGATCTAAACTCTAGAGTCTAAACTGAGATTCAAACAACGATTGAAATGATATATGGCAGTATGAATTCTGATTCCGATCCTGTGGATGACCATACCCAGTGTGACAAAATTCTGTCATAATGGCTGGTTTTGCAATCAGCAAGGTAATAACCAAATGAAACTGATATTGTAACATCTTCACAAGCAAGTTTTTATGAAGAGTCGACGTTCAATACTGATTACCTTAAATATGAATTACCAAAATATGAATTAAGATTACTTATTAGTGCATGATCTTAGTGAAAATCAAAATGAACCAAATCCTTATATCAATTTTCGGAAACATTAAAAAGTGTGCCCTAACACCTCCGTATTCAATATTAATAAGAAAGTCTTTAACGTTACTTCTCTCTTGATTCTTTTTAACTTCACTATTTTTTCAATTCATTTGTCTCTTCAGTTGCTCCAAACATTCTTTCTTCATCTGCCGGGTAATATCACTTCGTCGAGTTGCAAGTTTCCCATTTTTCTCTCAATAACTAATTAAATATTATATATTCTAATATTATAAAAGATATTTTCTACCTGTGATAGTTTTT
The DNA here is from genome assembly GCA_963969495.1 of Ceratothoa steindachneri. NCBI lineage: Eukaryota > Metazoa > Arthropoda > Malacostraca > Isopoda > Cymothoidae > Ceratothoa > Ceratothoa steindachneri. The sequence continues at coordinate 104,169,671 of OZ018332.1, forward strand.
GTCAGAATCTCATACAAGAACTTATTCCAATCCTAAAACATTCTTCAACCATCTATTGAATATGCCACAATGCAATAAATCCTTGTGTACCTATTATTTTTCACTAAATATTACTAAAATTACACTTTCCATTAAGGAGGGTTTTTTTTTTAGTAATGATTAAAGAAATTGGCTTAAATCAATGTCAACCCATAGGATAAGCGATATTTTATCATGATTATCATTATTTTATGGCTAGAAATCCCAAAACTCTTTTAAGTTATATATAATTAAATAATTATTTATTTATTCATTTAATAACAAATATAATTTCTACCAGTTGTATCTTTCTATTAACTTTTCAATACCATGTATGTAAACTTTGTTTGACCTTGATTTTTAAAAGTTCTTTAAGGTTGCTTTGACTTCTTCTGGTGGTTGACATCTTCATTCTCTTCAGGTAATTGGCTAAACTCCTAAAAAATATAGTAATCAGATAGGGCTAAATTGGGCAATTATGAAGGATGAATCATTTATTCCTAATCGAAATTATCAAGCTTTTGGATATTAACTCTTGGGATATGATGTCACGAGTTGTTTTGATGAAACAACATTCTTCTATTGATTAATGCTGGTATAATTTCTTCAAGTGATGCATGTAAATGGTTCAACTAAACCCCTTTCGTGTTAGTATAATTTAGGTTAAGAAGCTTAAAATGGATTATGCCATTTATATCTCAGCAAACTAACAAGATATTCTTCCGTGGATAAAGCCTCTGTTTTTCTTCCAGAACTAATCCATTTTCTAGAACATTTGATATTATTGTATTACCCATCTTTCTTCTCCTGTAATAATCTACCCAAAAATGTTTAACTTTTTGAGGGAAAGAAAGGTTAATTCTTTGTTTCAAGTGTACGTCTGACAGGTCGTGATGAATCCATTACCTCAATCGTAAAACCTTGCCTATTTCCTTCAAATGACGATGCATATTGGAATGAACTCAATGTATGTATTCAGACGTTTTGTTCAGCAAATACATTTGAATTTTTCTTCATTGTTATTTTAAAAAAATCTTGATGAAATTCCACTTGTCGTCCTGAATGCGGTTCATCTTTGAGACTAACGTTTCCGATGTGAAAATTATGAATAGACCTTTGACACTTAATCACACTAATTGTTCCTTCACCCTATAATTGACAGAAACCTTTTACTGTTAATTTAGCATTGTTGCCTTTTCTAAAATTTGAAACCATAAGCTCTCAAATATGCTCTTATAACACTTAGATAATAAGCATCATATAACTAAAATGTACATTAAATTAACAATAATAATACAAAAAAGCTCAGAAAATGACAACCAAGTTATGTTGAAATGTGAGCCTTAGGTTAGACAAAGACATACAAGCATCTAGACTTCGGGCTTAGTTAACTATCCTAGTACGCTAGTATATAAACTTATCTGCCTCCTATTATTTCTATCTATAAAATAATGATACACATGACAAAGATGCGATATTAATTATGTGACGATCTAATATTAGGCATACTTAAAAAATCTCATTGTTTCATTTTCAAAAAGAGAAACGGTACTAATTCTCGTGTAGTTATATGTAATAAAAATTCAGATGTAGTTAAAATCTGAGGTAACAAAACCTTTTAAAGAAAGAGATAAAGCAGGTTTAAGAGAAAACCACTAAATTCAGTTCCCAAACAAATTGATATCCATCTAAGAATTTTCAATTTATTCAAAAAGAAATTGCCCGAAAAATTGTTGATTTGAGTGGAATGTAATACTGTTTTCAAGTGTGCATAATTTCATACAGTTGAATAATTATACAGAACAACGAAAAAGTTTTGTCTGCTACCCAAACAATGATATTGTACTAAACTGAATGGAGTACGCTGATTCCGATTCTAAACTCAGAATTGTTTAAGCACGTAAGAATTTTGAGTTTTTCTCATAAATGTATATACTCGTATTAATATCATATTATATATTTAGCTTCAAGATAAATAATTATTATATTAATAGTGTATTAGAAATGTATAGAGTTATATTTATGTTAAGGAAAATTTTAGAATATAATAAATAGTAAATATTTTATATCTAGTAAAGGAATACTCACATTATTTCTTTTATTCTCAGCTCAGAAATTCTTGAGACACTTGATCTTGTGCTTATGCGTCGTTGGATCTTTTTACCTCTGAATTTTGCTATCACAAATCAATTCCCTGAACAAAGGTTCAATTAAAATGCTTTTACAAGTTTTTAATAATACCAACTTTTATTTGAAAGAGTTAGAAGGAAGATCTTTTTCGGGTCTACCATTGGAATATGCTTCACATTGCACCAACCAACTATGTATTAATCTCTATCAGGGCAGTCGTTTACTGAGTAATGTTTGCTGTCACCGCAGCTGTTCCATAGACACATGAAGCACATATTTTTTGGCATACCCCAGCTGTAGTCTTAAGAGGACGGAAATCACTTTTAGATGACCAAAATTATTCCACTTGGGTGCTAATTATTAATTCCTTGCAGAATGAGTTTCATCAATTCATATACTTGTTTCACACCGAGAACATGACCAACAGGAATGGAATGTTTTTCATTACCATTATGTAACAACAGAGTTTTGATGATCATGTCCTAGTTTTTGCATTAGTGCATTGGCGTCAGTACCCAAACAATCGATATTATTTTATTGTTTAAGAAACAAAAATCTTCGGGGCGAAAAGGAAAATGTAAATTTTTGCACCTTCATTTAGAAGATTCAGTTGCTGTAGTCTGGATCATAAAACTTCTGCATTCTCATCTGACAATGCTAGGTCTCTAATTGAATCGTTCAACGCTTCTTGGTTAAAGAAACGTAATTCATTTTTTCTTAGGATTAATTACATACTCATGTAATGGGAAAACTTAGACAGGGTTCTAAAAATCATGTGAAGTCTATTTTAGAGCTGAATTACAATATGAATACACAATTTTTGCTTTCAATTACTTTGATAACCCAGTAATATTAGTCATGCAAAATTAACAAACAGAGCTAAAATTGGTTGGCTCACGCCATCCCATTGGTACTGTAAAAGGCATTCCTTTCTGGTTTTCATTCACACAGTGTGTAAGCCTTGAGTAAAACACGATGCAGCATATATGAGGTGCCCACCTCCTGTCTTGGTCCCCAACTTTATACCCAAAATAATATTAATAGGCAGTTTTTAATTTTCTGACAATGTTCTTCTGTTAGTCACGCGAAGCAAATTTTCAACTAAAATAACAAATTTTGTCTGGGTGATTGACTCAGCCTCTACCTTCCTGATCGAAGAATAATGAACACAGTTAAAACAGTAATCACACAGAGCAAGAGCAACACTTAGCACCCTTAAGAGAAGTCCTAAGAATAAACTATCTTTTATTTGGAGCTTTTACGTAGTATAGCGCCATCTGTTTCTAAAATAAATAATGAACTCTTTCGTCATATAATATATAGTTTATAATCGTACATAATGCGCATAACTCAAAATCCTGAAGTGGTAGAACAAATTTGAGTTCAGATTCAAATCATCATACTTGATTTAGTTTAAAACACATGTTTTTACCCAAATAACAAAATCTTTGTCTTTCAGTTTTATCTAGATTATAGAAAATATCACGGTTTTTTATTATATTAAAAGATTAAATAATGGTTTCATGATAATTTAACAAAAGAAATACTTTGTGAGGAAATGGCTATTCGCTGAATAAAAAAAAAAGGATTATATGTGGTATATATCTACAAATATGGGGAGAGTAATATGTGTTTGCAATGGCTTAAACTCATTTATTGCTAGCATACTGGACAAATAGAGCAAATATATATTTTAGGGGAATATTTTAACCATTATGCTGAGCATAACAAATTGTTAGACTTCAAAAAAGATAAAATTCCCATTTTTCTAGAATTTAAAACTGTAAAATTTGTTATTTTGTTTATAAAAGCAAAGAACAACTTCTTTAGACTCAAACAAGCAAGCGAGAGGATCCGTACTCTTTTATTTTCCAAATCAAGTGACTATACCTAATATAGACATTAATATTGTTATCGGAAAATTACAAAGTCATCTTTGTATATCTTTGATTGACCAATAATATGTATTTAAGTTAGGTTTCAGTGAAATGAAAGAATTATCCCCATATAAGAATGAAACTCTTCATAGATTTACCTGACATAAGTTTTGATACCTCATTAACAGATGCAAAAATTTAAAAAAAAGAAACTAAGTTAACTAAAGGAAAATAGGTCTCTGGATGCTAAGCACATCATACATTTTTCTTGTGAGTCAGCATTTCCTCAATTTTCCCGTACTGGATGCTTATGGGTCTGCATATAACTACCAACAGATTAATACCATTCAAACGTGGGGCGTAACAGAGTGGTAAGTTTATTGCATTTAAAATGTTGCAGAAGATATATTGCGAAAATGGCTAAAAGGATAAAAGGAAAGCTAGGTCAGGCGCAATGCATTGATGGATCTCGTAAGTTTCTGAAACTCAGCATTTCCTAAGGAAGTTAATGATCGAGCGGGAGAAATAAGCTAAAATAACATGGTAGCATGGCGCGTTTTTGTCACTCCTCTGGTTGCTATTGAAAATAGGGCATGGTTAGAAGCAGGTACATGTTTTACTTGATTTATTTCCATAGACATGGAATTAAGTCCATTATTCTTAATCACTCGAAAAAAGTCATGTAATGGAGTATACAAAAGTACGACCGCTCTCGGGAAGGTTGCGCGTTACAGATAGCTAGTAAATATGGGTATAACTTTGCGTGAAATATGCAGAGACGATGGGGTTCGAAACTACTCTATGTGCAATAAACCCAGAAACGCATCAAATGAATTTGTATTTGGTCCTGGTAGTAATAGGCAATTAACTTTTTTTGGTGATGATTTTATTCCCCCTTAGAGGAGTTCCGCACGTATCCGCTTTCTAGTGCATTATTTAAAGTGTATTTATGGATTATATGAAATTTTATTAAGACATTTGAAATGCTATATGGGAGAAAAATAAGACAAATTGATACTGTATTGAGTATTTTACTGTGAAAAGATCATTTGCAGATTCTTAACTAGAAGTAATATATAGTTTTACCCTAAATTATAATCAAATCATGCAATAACAAAGTTTTAAAACGTTTAACTAACTTATATGAAGTTATTGTAGCAAATACAATGAAGGTAAATTATATGAAACATAATCTTTCATAAGAAATGTTAAAAAAATACTGGACAAGGAACCCTTCTCAATAAACTGCTGAAGTCAAAGTTTTGATCCAATAAGGAGCAACATACTTTGCATCATCTTGGATGGCTTCCAAACGGTAATGTTTGTTGTTAAATTGTTTATCTTCCGCGTAAGACTCTCTCTTTAAGATGGTCCACAAGTATTTAATATTGGACTTAAGTCACAACTGTTGGAGGCCAGTCCATGATTGAGTCTCGTGCAAATAAATCCTTTCGATAAATATTAGAGAACTCGTAGACATCACTAGCAGCAAATCCATTTGACACAATCATCTACTTTGAAAGGTCCCAAATCATCAATATTTCTAGTCATTATTGCTGCCGCTTGGAGAATTGCTTCACTTTACGGCCATTGAAAGCCCAGCATCTTGATCAAACATCCGGCATATCCAGAGTGAACTTTGTTTCATCTTTAAGATAACTTTATTAAAGTAAGTTATCATGAATGTTAGACACAGAACAAAAGTCTTTCTTTAGTCTTTTTGTTAGAAACGTTTTTTTAGTCTTATTCCTAAAAACCAAAAATTGGGGTTGGGACTGAATGTCATTTTCTTATATTCTTGGGAGAATTTTTTTTTCCTGCCATTTTATCAGAAATTACTTCTTACAAAAGATGTTTGGACAGTTGTTGCGACCGAATTTCAGAAAATTGTGATAAACTATTTAATACCTAGATTAATATTATTATATCTACAAAATTGTGTTTATTTATCTGAAAGAAAAGGTTTCTTAAACAATAGGGTGAAAAGCATGAAACGCTAAAGAGTTAATGCATATAATCTCTAGACACACTTTAGTCTTCTCCTTTGCTACTCTTGCTGGGTACCTTCCATATCATTTTCCTAACTTCAGGGCATTAAAAATGTCTTGGGTGGCTAGTCGATATTAAAAAAACTTGGGTGACGTGTCGCCAATAAATAAAAGCTTGAGTGGCTTTTCTTCGTTAAAAAACATTGAGTAGCTTATTGTTATTAAAATCTTATGATTTTTCGTCATTAAAAACACATTCAGTGTCTTGGTGCCATTAATTAAAGCCTTTGGTTGCAAAAGGACATTGGTGGTTTTTCGTGATTAAAAAAATTGCGGTGGCTTGTCGCCAATAAATAAAACTTTGGCTGGCTTGTCATCATTGAAAAAAAACTTGATTGGCTTGTTCTCATTAAAAAACCTTAGGTGGGTTATCTTCATTAAAAAGACTTGGGTGGTTAGTCGTTATAAATAAATTTGAGTGAAATTTCTACCTATGTATAATCACGTTCAAATGTTTTGAGACCACTATATTTTTTGCTTTGGTATGTTTGTATTATAATTTGAAGGAGAAATATAGAGAAATTTAGAGCCCAAACTTATTTTTTTTAAATAAATACGTCAATTGAAGCGTGCAGTCAATTTTTTTTATGATGTCCCTTGTTGTTCAGGACAGAAAATTCATTCGGGCATACTGGAGACCATATTTTTTAGAATTTTTAACTGATACTGCTCCATATTCGTTTAATAAGCACCCTAACTATTCACAAGTGGATGGCTTCTGATAACAATCGCCACAAATTCTCTATTGAGTTCAAATTTTGCGGCTTACCGGTCCAAGGCCCTAAAGTTTGGATGTTATTTTTAGCCCCAAACTTTATGTCACTTGCTTTGTGACAGGGTATGCCATCATGCTGAACAGTAGAGATATCATGCCCAAAATTGTATTTAACATTGGAAAATGGTGCTGATAAATAAAGATTTGGTACCATTCTGAGTTCATAACAGTGTTCTTGGGCAAAGTTGTTCCTGCTTCAGTTCGCTTAGATGAGAATCAGCACTTGACTTGGAGAATATTCGGATACTTCACCGTGGGCACGACAGAGGACACGTGAAAATGAGCCCCTTTTCTCCTCCTAACGAGTGATCTTCCAAAAGCTCAAAACCAGCGCAAGCGAGCCTCATCAGAGAATATCTGTATATTTTCAAAAAAATTTGAGCATAACCGTTGGGTTCTTCTTAATGAGATGATGCTTCTTTGAAGCCCTATTCGACTTGAAACATTTGTTAAAACATTTCAACCTCACTATGGGCGCTAAAGCCTTCACATTTTTCTTTCCAATCGTGAGCAAGCTTTCCATTGGAGGCAACGAGATTTTTGAGCTGGGAGATTACCTGGAGGCAATCTTGGCGTTCATTTGAAAAAAAATGAACTTCCAAAAGATAGCTTCGTGTTAATGTAACCCACATTTTGAAAGTTATTAATGATTATGAAGGTGATACTTGATTGAATGCCGTTACCAACTATCTCTTTGCATTTCAAGACATTTTGGTGAAAGGCAACAATGGTTGCATGCTTTTCTTTGGTAAGAACCATTTCTTGAATTGAAAAGATTTAAACATTTATTTATACAAATAAATATTAAGATATAGATTATAATTTTATGATATTATTCATTTAACGCATATTTTTCATCGTTACCCTTTTGATTAAATAGCAAATCTCTAAGAACTCAAACTCAACTACTATAGCAACAGGAATAGAGCGCGACTATGGAATAGGTGAAGGCATGCATTGATATTTACCTGTGGCGAAGCACCAGGTCAAGGCGGCGCTTTTTTTTAAGAGGAGTAAAGTTCAATTGTACCTATTTAAATCCATGAAATGACCCATATGACCATAGAACATAGGGTTATTTACCCTAGAAACTTCAAATATGCCATCAGATTTTACCATGGGTGGTGTCATCTACTGATAGAAGCCTCATTTAGACATTTAGCCATTCAAACGCACTTGTAAGTGATTTGAACCATGGGAAACCATCAATGCAATAACCATTTATCATCTTATCACAAAACGGCGCAGTTCTTTGGAGGGACTATCCCTCTTGTTCTTATATATTTCGAAATTCTGACTTTATAATAAACTGCAAAAAATAAAATATCAGAATTATTATTCCTATCATGTAAATTTTAAAAATGAATGAAAAAAATATGAATGTAGGCTTCTCAAATATATTTGCTTCCAATTTGTTTCCGTTTAGTTAAAGACTTTGTGAATCCATACACTAAAGGAGGTATATTGAAATGAATATCAACAAACACGTAAAATATTCTGTGCACTTACCTATAATTATTTTTATCATATTAAACGTGAAAGTGAAAAGATAAAAGGGAAAACATACATGCAAGAATAGTCAGTTAGAATACAACATAACATGCGAGAAAAGCAAACAAATTATTCTTAAAAACAAACACACACTAATAGTTGGACGCCAACTATAAGTACTAGGCAACAAAAACAAAAGGCACAGGCACCTGGATCTCAGGTACTTTCTCTAACTATAATTCTAACTTCTAACTAATTTAAATGGACCGAGATTAGCTTGACCTCCAAGCATCTTGCGGCTCACCACACGCCTCTAACTTCTTTCCATTCCCGCCGGGAATCTGTTTGATCTTCTTCTAGTTTCTTGCTATACTATCGCTCCCTTTCCTCTTCCTCTCTCTGTCCTCCTCCTCCTCTTCTCCCTGACACCTTGTCACCAGCACCGCAAGGCACAGGGAGTGGGGAAAGGGGGAATAGGAAAAGTCAGGGCTCTTTTGCCCCTTCTCCTCACTTCTGGCCCCGACAGTGGTCCAGAAGACAGGAGATGGGGTGGAATAGCTCTGGACGCACTAGCCTTTTACCCTCTCACACCTTTTCTTCTTCTACTTCTTCTTCTTCTAACCAAATGTAAAGGTATACATATATTTTATTTTTTTATATCAAATTTATAAATCGACGAAACATACACAAATTAAAATCTAGTCTAGTTCTAATCAACATGATGCAACACTGTTAGTTATATCAGTGTGAGAAATCAATAAATTTTTAGTTTCCAATTAACCGTTTGGTAAGATATCAGACATCAAAAAACACTTTCCTAAACCCTTCTCACAACCTGAGTTATTTAATTGTTATGAAAATTTCCTAACCTGCTTTTCCTATAAAACTAATTGCCGTATTTGCAATTAAGGCAAAGTACAGATCTACTTTTTACAATTTGATTTAAGCTCCAATATTACTTTAGCTTAATTTGTCACTTCAGAAGCTAAAATTGGAAATGATTTCCAACGCTTGAGTCAGGAATCCACCTCATTTTCTTGCAAAATTAAGTTTATTGGATCTTTCTTCTATCATTATTGTTTCCTTATATTCTTTTAAAAGAGGCATGACACCTTCATTTACCCTTGGTTGGGTGTTTTTTTATGCGTGGAAAAAATGAAAGTAGAAAAGAATTCAGAAAAATTCAGATAAAGAGAAAAAAGTAATGAAGCAGGGGAGAATTATAGGGAGTTGCTGCAAGATACTAGTACTTTAACATCACTAAATACTAAGAGTTTGGAGGTTCTATTGTCTAAGGAAAGTCATTACCGAGTAATCTTCCAACCAAAGCCTATGAGCAAAGTTAAGCAAAGAGCAATTGAAAACTTCTTCCTGGAGCACTTATATCCCTTTGTTTCTTTATTTTGTCGCTATTTCTCTATAAACGAATATAGGGCGGAATCCTCAGTTTCTAATTTCATTGTAAAAGTTGTCCTTAAATTCTGGACACATAAGAAATATCACACTAGTCTCCTTGTTCACCAGACCTTATCCTTCTTTGACTCCTTTTTCTAGGGTACTCAATGAAAATAAAAAAATACGAGACACCTGAGGAAACTCATCATAAATGAATGGGCTCAAATTGACAGACATTGGAGTCAATGTATCGGGTTGATGTGAAGCTCGCAAAGTACATCGAACTTTGCATCGCAAATGATCGAAATCACATAAAAGATGTTATTTATTAATATTTAAATTGAAAAATAGCCATTCTGCTTGAGTCCAAACTCTAGGGACATCATGTATATTGCATAATTCAACAGTTTTGACAGAAGTATCAGATATTTTTCATTGAACTAATGTTACTTTTTAATGTCATTTAATTTTCTAATTCCAATTTCTTTTCCAACTAAGTTCCTACATTGTTTTAGCAAGGTTCAGTATTTATTATGCCTAAGCCAGAAAATTAATAATAACAACGCGTAAATAAAATATAATTAAAAGTGAATTTATGTCAAATAATAGACTATGTAAAGTATGAATGTTGCCAAAATATTTCTAAAACTATCAATCTATTCTTCATAAAACTGGGAAAGATGCGAAAAGTCAAGTGTTTGAATGCAAGTAGCATTGAAAGGGATTGTAGTGGCGGAAATGATAAGACAGAGAATTGTAGATAAAATATATATAAATGTGACCATGCAATTTCTTTTTTTAAATTAGCAGGCTCATCAGTTGGTCATCTACGAAAGCATGATAGCCGACAACAGTATAAAATCCATCAATAGACTAATCTCAAGGAAAAAACAACATGGAAAACAAACAATAGGCATGGTCAGGTGGACAATTGAAGGCGCGTGTTCCTCAGCGATCCAAGCAAGCAGTCAACAATTTAAAAACTCAAATGGTATAAAGGAGGACACCCTACTTCAAAATCTTTACGACCCACAACCTGCCGAGTGCGTGCAAGAACCAAACATTCGGGCTCCGGGAAAAGCTGTAACGATCCCGCTCACTAGCGTAACTGGACAGTTACGAAACAGGAACCTCCCCCAGTAAAGAACGTTCAACCAAACGTGGCGTACAGTCTGCGGTTCCAGCAATCTTCTCAAAGTTCAGAAGGCGCTGCGTGCCGTGATTTTATTTGAATTTGAAGACAACAGAGAATAACCTGATACCGTCGACACATTAAGAGAGTGGTGGGGAGGGAGCTCCACGAGAATACTCGGAGCGTTATGGCACGCAACTTTAAATTCTTGCACGCCATCTAGTTTCTTTTTTGCCCAGAAGCTCGTAGGTTAGTTTTGATCCCTGCCATGTAGTCAGTTTAAGGAAGAGCGAAACGCTCGTCTGCTTGCCATCCAACCATAAACACTCAATCGCTTGATTATGACTATATGAATCTGAAACTAGATCTAGTGTAGTTCTAAAAATGATGGTTTACTCTTTCATGATGATACTAGATGTTATTTAGATAACGATAAACCGGCCACTAATTGAAATGGAATACGGACCCAATTTTATATTTACACAAGAGAATTACCCTATCTCGTCGTTCGAAAAAAAATAGCGCTAACCAAAGCCATTATTTTAGTTAATAGCCAAGGTCTGTCAATACGTATTCTATGATTACTATTATTTTTAACATCTTCATCTGATTTCGCAATGAGAAGAGAATGATGCCAATTAATGTTTGGCAACGGTTGTACTTAAATGGGCCAGCTAAAAGTGCTTTTTCAATATAAATTGGCCTTTCCTGAGTAGCCCTAGTACTACGGTGCATGATAAAATAATACGCCATTTCCAAAATTGCGATAAATTCAATTTGGAAATTGTTTTTCCATTCATATAGGTATAATGAAAAAAATGGATTTCTTTTCATAAAAGATTGGAATATTTGATACCCTGTACGTGGGCATCTGAGAATCAGAATTCTCCTTGGCCTTCACAGCCGTTTCTCTTGCATTTCAGCCCTACATTTATGGCAACGATCTACTTCTTGTACTTCATAAATTAGATTTTAGTCTCTCAAAATGAAACTCCATTTTTTCACGGCAATTAAAAATGAGAGAAATTTCTTTTGTCAGCATTTTAAGGTGTGCTCTTTTTCAGTATCGCACCGTGTGAAAAAGAAGTACAAGCTGAGCACTGAATTTAGATTTTACTTAATTTTGTTAATTTACTCCGGTAGCAAACTAAGTACAAGATGAGTATTGAATTTGGTTTCCACTTAATTGGGATTTTATAGTTTTATTTTGACACCGATAGCTGATAGCCGACCTTTCAAAGGCTTTCTCGATTTTAAAATTGTAGAGCGCATACCAATTTAATGTATCTCGCGAATTGGCAGATAGATCGCGATTATGCAGATATATCGAAAAATATACTAGCAACCGAATTTTTCTATACTATTCTGATCTTATATTTTGAAATTCAAAGTTACACCTTTAATAAGTCAATACTTTTTCCAAATATTAAATAAAAAAGCGGAATAAATCTTCTAGAAAAGTGATAAAAATAGATATTTACGACAAGGTCTAATTAAACAATTATTGTCTCCCTACCATAATTGGTGATATTTGAAAAAAAAGAATTATTACGAGTCTATTCGTGCAGTCAAAGATTAGGGTATTTAAGTAATAATTGCTATTATTGCTAACATTCTAACTATTGTCTTGGTAATACTAAGCAGTATTGAGCAGAAATTCACTCATTAAAGTTGTTTTTCAGGAAGATTTAATTTACTCATAATGTATAACTTCGTGTATTTTTATTGAATTTGGTACCGGAGGAGAGGGCGTTGTTGTTTCCATTAACAGATAAAGATATTTAAGTCGCAACAAAAAAAAATGCCTAGAAACAGGACTGACGTTTTGGCACGTCTGCGAATCAAAGCAGTTGCAGTCGTCGCTAGCCTGCGCCAATGAGATTTTTGGTTGTCTTTCACCTTAAAATGACCGTTTTGGTTGACTTGAATCTTGAAATTATCTTTATGGTTGTCATGCACATTAAAATGATTAAAATAAAAGAACGATTCTTAGTCAGTCAATGGAAGTATGTGGGTTGCAGAGGAACATTTCCAGTTGCTGTCCATTCCATGTCAGTCTTCCATTTCGCCACTTTTGCGAACAGTCTTCACAATTTTGCGACTTCATAAAGATCTTGCAGAAGTATTTTGGCCTATTTCATTTATATTTAAATAGCATTAACACGAATGGAGACATTGACCAACACGGAATAAATCCAATTGAAAGACGGATAAATGATTCGGGACCAATTCATCTAGACTCGCAGACCAACTCACATCAAAGCGGAAGCCTGAGATTTGTTAGTGACAATTCTTAATTATTTTTACTTTCTCTTGGCAATTTTAACTTGAATACATAGTCATATTTTCACTTTATTAAAATATTAGTCACTTCAGTTAAATTCTTAATTAATTACGGTGCTTCGCATATTCACTTGAAGGAGTGTCAGCCGGGGGAAATGAGATGTGTGTGAATCGCAAAAAATTGGATAGTCATACGCTAATGTTTATTTAACCATGTGTAAATTCATGCAAGTTATTTAAATTTCATTAACGACTTTAAGTCCTTCATAGTTGCGTTATTTCATATTGTAATAAATTTATAAACCGAATATATTATAAATTTGAATTTTTAGGATTCTAAAATATAAGTTGCTAGAAGTCATATATATATATATATATATATATATATATATATATATATATATATATATATATATATATATATATAATATATATATAATATATATATATAAAATATTAATTCACAGGAAAATGAAAAGATCTTTTAATTTTTATGTGGGTAAAATTTTTCATATTGTTGCTTTCCTCACGTGCCACTTAGTGAGTTTTTCATCGTATATACATAAATGAGAATTCTACAGTTACCATATATTATCTCCTTTTTTCTCAATATACTGTTACCTTACTATAAAAATTTTCTTTACTTTCATTATTAATAATGAACAGTGAAAGAACACGTGAAAGTTCTTCTTTCACCCTTTACCAACTAAGAAAATAATCGATATATCCGACGTTTTGCTTGCAAATACGTCGCAACCTTTTATTTCATCTCGTGTTGAATTTTATAATTTCTTTGATTGTTATTTTATCCCAACACTTTAATATTCTCTTTAATGCAGTAATATATGGAATTGCAATCTGGCGACTGATGGAGGCAGTCATTTTTACCAAAAACAGGAATCAAACTTTGCAGAGGTTTGAGACATGTACTTGTTGAAATAAGGCACCAATCTGGCGACTGATGGAGGCAGTTATTTTTACCAAAAAATCGAATCGAATTTTGCAGAGGTTTGACTAATGTTCTTGTTAAAAGAGGACACCATCCTGTTTCAGTATTAAGTATGATTAGGTTGTGCTTTTTGATTTATTTGTATGACTGAACTTTGATTAGGCGTTTTTCTTTACTTAAATCTATCAATAATAAAATTATAAAATAAGTAATTACTAAAAGTTTATGAAAGATTTAAGGTAATAGGAGTAAAGATTAGCAAAATGAGTTAAAAAATGGTTACTTTAAAATTCAGACTTAATTTAAATCTCCAAATCAGTGCGATTTCTCTTTTGGAGGAGGACGCCTTTACTCTATATTTGCGAATGAACTCTTCTCAATTTTACCTTACACAAAGTAAGCAGACCTAAGTCGCGTGCTCTCAATTATTTCAATAACTTTAAAAAAGAAATGAGTTAACAACCATATTATCAATTAACAAACATAGCATCTGACCTTATGACCTTCAAAACTTTCCAATGCCCATTAAACTGTAAAGTGGTTACCATCCGACCGACCGACATAGTAACTTATAGTCGCGTGCACGCGATTAAAAATAACAACGTGGCAAAAAGCAAAGAATTTATATTCATTTCAAATTTAACCTTCAAAACCATAGTGGTTTGTTTCTCATTATTAGTAATAAATATAGAAATTTTACGATATCAATTTAGTAAATGTTGAACAAAATAGAACTGCTCATTTATATTATGTTTTTATTTATTCTTTAAAATAAGCTGCAATGAAGTAGGTAGAATATTCAGTGACGAGAGAAATATCTCGCCCTGTTGATTCTGAATTGGCCACGCTAGGGGTCCACGCTCCTCTTATACACCTAGCAAGTGGCTTATTTTTCATCGTAACCAAGTGGAAACGCTGCTTCCAATTACAGCGAAATCGTCGGAAGGCACCGAGTGGAGTCTCAATTCGGTCGATATCCCGGGAGCAGCCACACGTTGTCGATACTCGCGGTTTAAGCCCAAGCTAAACTAAGGGACGCACTTAGAATTATAAAGCGTTAAAATGAGTGCAGATTAGTCGCAAAACCCTACCGATTTTGCTTCTCTCTCTCTCTTACTTGATCTCATAAAGCAACATTGGATTATTACTCAGAATACCTTTAAAAAAGTTTGTAGCGAAAGTACCGAGTTTAAGGTGATTATAATTGTAAATGTAAACGTAAGTTTACCATTTCGTAGTCACTAATTATCTTCAGGTTATCTCTCGTCCCTCTTTCTTTGCTTTTCCTCCTTGTTCTCTATTAAGCCATGTTGTACTCTTCAAATCTCATATTCACTTTCATTTTAATGCACTTTTCATAATGAATTTCGATGGATAGATGAATTGCTGGGGAAAATTGTTTTTATTTATACAATATTTTGGAAATATAATTTTGCTCCCGTATGCTTCATATGTATTTGTGTTGTCTTTTTTGAATTGTGTTCTATTTGTTCGAATCCTAAAAGACTCCCGAAGACTCCATTTGTTAATTTGTTATTTATTAAATAGAGTAGGATTATTTGGGGGGTGAATAGTTTAAAATATTGAATATAGAAGGTAGTTGATATTTTACACTCGAGGATTCACACCACGTAGCATGAATTTCTTCATTGCGAAGTAGTTAGTGACGAGAGAAGAAGAAATATTGAACTAGGTAAGAAGAAAAGTCAAATTTGCAGAAGATTCATGCCATAACTAAATTTATTTATTCCTTTTAACTAACTCTATCAAACGAATTAAACATTTTATTAAAGATTATTACGTTCTTTGCAAAAAAGAGACAAGCTCACATATTAACATAATTATGGTTGATGATAAATGATTAGGAAAATATCGCAGGATATTGCCTGCAAATCTAATAAATCTACTCTTAAATAAAAAGATTATAAAAAATAAAAAAATACCCTAACGGGTGGACAACAGGAACGAAGAGGGAGATAAAAGTCCGAGAAGAAAATATAGAGGCAAGAAATCTTTCTAAAACATAGGTACTACAATAGAAATAAGTTCATGATACTAGCAACCTAGTTAATGAGGAAGAAGACTCATTCTATAACAGAATACATAAATCTCACAATCGTTGCAATCAAAACAATACCGCAAACGATAGTTTTAAATCAACGGTAAGAACAGAGATAATTAAAAACTCGTTGGAATGCCTCTAAGGCTCTTGGAGCTGTTCAACACTCAATTCAGTGAATCAATGAATAGAGATATTTCTCCATCTGGATTAGAAAACTACTAAAAACTTATGATTCAGTTAAAACCGATTTAGCAGCAAGAGTCCTGTAGAAAAGGTTTATTAGCAACACCTACAATGATGTCTTCTAGATATAAAGTTGGTTAGCATATTTATTTAAGACAAAGGCAATCAATAAAAGAAATATGAATGAATACAGGAAAAATGCAGGAATTGTAATTTCTCTTATTTCTCTTTGAAAGTTGATGACTGGAATAGGATCTAAAATAAGGTCGAATTAAGAGCTTTTTAAACACACTCCATTTTTCAAAGATTTTGCTTTATTCACTTCACGTCAACAAAAATTCACGTTATGATAGTAAAATTTTCGCATGTCTGGCTCACAATTGGTCTGAAATTAAAAGTTTCCAAAAGGTAAATAATGAGCAGTAATTTACACAAAAAATGGGGATTAAATGTGATGACCAAATTAAAAAAATGCTTTAGGTGAGTCAGTAACGTTAACCTAAGACAGCTTGGGACTTCTAATGAGAGAGCGTCAAGAAAATAAGCTGAATAACAAAATTACCTTAACGCATCGTAGAAAAGCTGAGGTCGATATGTAGAAGCATTCGGTCTCTATACTTAATAGTTAATATTTAAGCAATGCCTATCTCTTTTCTAACATAGTATGCATACAGCACTAAGAAACTCAAGAAAAATTAAAGACAGATGTACAGTGTTATTACTTTCCATGATATGTAGAAATGCTAACAAAATGCTTAGCTAAGAACTCAAATTCAAGTGCCTATTTTAGTAAAAAGAAAAATGGCTCTAAAATTGAAGGCCTGAGATAAATCATTTAAATTATAAAAAATAATATAAAAGATACAAAAACTTATTTTTAAACTCGATCTCGAAGACATTTCAGAAAATAATATATAGTTTAAATTCGTAACAAAATCAAGGGATTGATAATGTTCAAAGCAGCTTTCCTCTTGATCCCTTTACTTGAAGGCAGCATGCATAATCTGATCAAGAATTATCAACATAAAGATTACCCACTCAAGCATTATGTATGTTGCTGATATGAAAGTAAATTATCAGGAGTTGTATAACTTCCTTGTCTCACATTTTTAAAATGTATAAAATTCTTTCTCTCTTTAAGGAAATTGCTCTACATTTCAAGAAAGTAAATATGTGTTATTTGATGTCAATTGTGGTTATAAAACTGTTAACCGATTCTCTAGAACATTTTTGTAAGGTATAACTATTATTTTTATTCTTTTATTCTGTGCTCATTTAATGCTAAAGTTTCCTTTCCACAAATTGTTATCCCGACGGTCTTTTATTTTTTCTCCATGACTTAATTTCCCTATTTATCCTTTGTGCCGTAATTGGGTTCCCAATTTAACAGGGTTTGTTTATGCAAACTAGTGACTTGTTTTTTTTATATTTAAAACTCTTTAATTAGACGTATTAAATTTACTAATCGAATTTCTTTTAGGTTGTTTTGAGTCTTTACAGAATTAAATTAAAAAACAGCAAATACCATTACATCCATTGAAGGTTAGTTCAAAAAGAGAAGTAAAATGGTGTAAGTCAGAAGTAAAGAAATAAAAGGAAAAAAGTATATTGACAAAGTAGCAGTTTCAAAACACTTATTTCTGAATATTTACTATATTAACTGTAGTGTCTTTATCAAGATTCCTAATCAACTCATTCCAACTCTTTTATTCAATAGTAAAATAAATTTCGTGCTGTCTTTTTTTAGAAACTTGAAACCGTATTTACATTTGCCGCTCGGTTCTCTAGCTGAAATATTGAGTCATAATTTTTAGTTTTATAACCACGTCAATATGCAGGCATTCCATGTACACACATGACGATTTTGCTGGGAAAATTAAGTGAGCTACCTCAGTCTTTCTTCGTACGATCTATTTTAAGTTTAGGAATTTATTTCTTGGCTCGAAACTCGACGCGCCTTAATATTTCAACGTTCTTTCTGATATGTAGAATTGCATCGCATGCTGGAAATGAGGTCTGACAAGGGCTTTATATAAGGGAAAAGTAACATCCTTCGATTTGAAAAGAAATGTCTTGTTATCTATCTTACATTTTTCCACGTTAAATTCTATCTCAATTTTCCCCTATATTGCTTTGTTACGATCATTGTTTAAAAATCTTACCAATGTGTCACTTAATTAATTTCTTTTACTACTGTGCTAATGGCGAAAATTAGGTGATAAATATTACATATCTCTCTTTTCAAAAATTTGTGATCACTTTCTGAATTTTAAGAGCTGATAATTGAAAGCTCCTTAATATTTTTATGTTAAAATAATGTAATATATTTTATGCATTTATTGATTTACTATCATCAGGGTAGATATTTTTTTAGAGAACAGTGAATTTATAATTGAAAATTTAGCCTTTGAGGCCAAAATTCACTCATCTGTCTTTATGTTCATTCCTTGTCCTTGTTTGTGTTCCGATGTGTCCATTGAAATCTCCTAAAATCATCTCGATTTTTTTCTATTATTTGCAAGCATGCATATATTCAGTAGTGTTTCGAAGTTCTCTTCTACTTGTTGTGTATCATCTTGAAGATGCATAGGCAAAGTAATAGGCACTATTTTAATGTTTTAAGTATTGGTTATTTTATTTTATTAAATTTTTCTCCATTTTTTGTTGTGAAAACCTCATTTTTTACTCTATTTTACATATATTATACTATCAACATGTTTTGTTTTCTTTCTGTTTTTATAAGAGAATCTGTATGTTTCCTTTCACTTTGTGGTTTTTCTTAAATGCTGTCCCACTTTATCTTCAAATGTTCTTCTAGTTCGTAGAATTTAACATCAGTAGGGTGATTTCAAATATCGTCAGTTGCTACAGGCATTAGTCGTTATCAGCTAGCATCGTAAACACTGGAATTTCTAACACCCTCAACATCTTATCTACACCTACCGGCAGCTGAGCTCAGTGGATGGTTCCCGGGTATAAAGGACTGATTCTAAGTGGTGTATAATAATTAAGCTAGTTTACTAAATAACTCATCCTGTTGGTTCATTCCTCGAATGGTAACTCCCATTAACTGGTTTACTGCCTATAAATTGTTTAAGAAATATAAGAATACAAAATTGCCTCCCACCTTGAGTTGAGTTAAGCCACAAAGATGGCTTCCTGCTATTAGGTGCAGAGTGCATTTCTTCGTAAGCCTCTTCTCGAAGTATTTAAAATTCTCTCTTAAAAAATCCCCCTAGACTAGTCATTTTTTTTATTAACCATAACAATTTCACGCACTTATAATGCTCATAATTCACTTTTATAATAGTACTAATATTTAAGGTCCAACTTACACTATTTTCATCTATGCTTAGTTGCTCATTTTCTTCGCATACTTAAAAAGGTGTAAGCATTCATTTTAATTCATTTAAATTTGAAATTAAAAGCCACCTGTTGTCCTTCAAACGCCAATAATCGCTGGTTTAGGCGGGAGAAAATGTATATACTTAGAGAAAATGAAAAAGCCTATTATTCTATATCTTGATGCAGGACGCCATCTATTGAATCATAATTCTTCGTACTGGAGGCTCATCTAATTTATTTTTTTTAATGTAAGAATTGAGGGATCATTTCTCATCTTCATACAAAATTATTCCTTTAATGAATATTTATGAAAGTAATTCAATACTAAACAGTTATGGAATTCATTCTCAATGTTGAGAAAGAAATCTGGCACTAAAATAGTAAACCACTCCCTTTTCTTAACTAAAAAGATTTTTAGTTGATTGCCTTAAAATTGAAAAATACACACATAATAAAAACAGGAGACATTAGATAGAAAAAATAGAATAAAGTTTAGGTGTAAATTATGTTCAAGAAATACGAAAGTATAACCCATAAATTTTTCGCCACCAATGATTTTAAGGCCACAGTTATCCACTAAAACGCCTATTTGAGACATAAAACTTTTTTTTAGAAAAGATTTAGTCTAGAAGCGGATTCGGAAACGTAAAACGGTGCCAACAAAAAGTGTGTTACGACCGAGTTTTTGAAAGAAACGAATATAGCTAGAGAGAATTTCGCCTCTTCAGAAACAAAGAAAAATATAAAGAAACAAATATTATTTTAGTCCCAAGTGGAAAACTTGAATATTCGCTGAAGAAGGTAAATGAGTTATTTTTATTTATTTACTTTCTCTCTGTATTTCCTTGGCACTGTAATATTTTAATGAATTTACCATGTAAACTTGCATAAAAATATGATTAACATTGTTACAACAAGATGGAAAGAGAAGAAGATAAGAAGGAATAAGGGTAAAATTCGATAAACACATGATGAATCAAAAATCTGCATTAAGCAGTAAGTTCAAGTAATAAGTTTAAAAGTTTTATGTTGTTGGCATCATTCGCCCTAATTTTCATTAAAAAATAAAAATATATTCTATTAAATAATCACAAAATTACATATTTCCTTCATTTAAACCTAAAACTTTTACGTGGTAAAATCTAACATGTACCGCAAATTTTAATTACATCTCTCGCTCTATAATGTATGATTAATTTTTAGTTATTAAACTCCAAATTGCATCTTTATTACAATTATATTTCAATTCCGAAATAATTCAAGCAATTTTATAAATAGTCAGTAGTATTTCTGCATTTGAGACCATTTTTCAAAAAAGCGGATTTACTCGTATGCTCGAATAACGAACGAAATCGAATTGAATAAATCTTGGCTAAAGTTTTTTCGTCGAGATTCGTAAATTTCTATATTTATGAATCCGTAATAAACGTTCATTCTTATCAACGTTGGGGGAGGATTTAACTCAATATGCATGAGTTCTATTAACGTGGAAATTAAAATGCATAGGAAGTTCGTCCAACCGACTCGAATTTTTCTTTCAGGAAATTCATTGGGCCTCAGTGGGAAAGATGAGAGCACTGATATGCATGGCAAACGTCGGCAATGCGCAAGTGAGGGAGAGGTCAGGGAGTATTATGCAGTTATCTTAGTTTAAATGATAAACGACACTATATTGAGCTGGTGGAAGGGATAAGAGTTATATCTAGGATATTTAAAGTTACAAGCAGATGGAAAAAGAGTTCAATTATTGATGACTGACTTATATTCCTTTGGTTATTTATATTTCAATTTTTGCCTCACCCTGTATGCATTTAGGAACACATGTTAATTTCGTGATATTTTTTAACGGCCGCGGACTTCTTTCCCTTCTTCTAACTTCACCACTTTCTATATGAATATAATTACCCTATAATGGGAGCAGAGATTATCTCGTGGATTTTCGCTTTCTCCTCTAATAAAAATATATAATTAAAGTTCAATCATCTACGAACTTGCGTTTTCTTTACAAACTTGTTTTTGGATATGTATAATAAGACCTTTTGGCCATAGTAATTAAGGTTGAAGAGGATCGATAAGCCTTTTCAGCATTCCTATTTATTTTATCGGCTTGTTTCATTCATCTTTTTTACAAACGTCCCTATCTCTTTCTTTCCGTACGAGATAAAATGCCCTCGTTTGTTATACATTTTTTTTTAATTTTATAAATCTTTTACCTCTTAAATATACCGTGATTATGTAGGATCACACGTTAGTCTACATTCTCCAGGTGAGAGAGGCATTCAACGGGTAAATCGATGGTAAAAAAAAACGAACCAAAACAACTTATATAATTAATTCACTACAATTGGAATAGATACACCTTTGCTCTCCTATTCAAATCAGGCTTGCATATATCCGAAGTGAAGTGCTTCTCAAAATATTATTTTTATCATTGTTACTAGGAATATTATTATTACATAGATTATCATTATCAATATTATTATTATTATCAGCATCATCATTATTATCATTATTATTAGCATTATCATTATCGTTATCATTAGTAGTATCATTATCACTATCATTATCATTATCACTAGGAATTATTATTAGTACTATCATTATTATTTTTATTATCATTATCATCATTATCACCATTATCATTATTAGTAGTAGTAGTATATTATTATTATTTCGTGTATATACGCTGTTACATTGAAATAATAGCGTGAGTAAATAGTGTATTACATCTTCTCACTTGTTTGGTGACTTCGTGATTGAAGACAAAGAGGGAGTGATAGCGAATGTTTTTTACCTCACATTTAAAGCAAAATACCAACAAGGGCGAACTAGGCAAGGAAAGATCTGTACAGAAAAGTGTGGTGTGAAGATATAGGAAGTGAAAATATGTGGCACACACAATATAGCTACAGATCCTCATTCATGCATTGGGGCCAGGAGGGCTAAATACCTCGAAAAGAAATATTGTGGAAGGTAGAAAGGGTAAAGGTCTGAAAAAATGCAGGTATGTTAAAAACTTCCACTCTTAACCTGGCCTTGACCAGGGATAAATGGAGGAAAGCTGGTTAGCGACTAGCCTGCAAAATTAGAAGCCTGTTAAGATAATAGGTTAAAATATAAAGAAATAGCAAACTTAGGGTAAAATTGAAATGTCTAAGAGAAATAAAACTCAACTTCTCTCAATTTAGTGTAAGCATGCAGGAGAGCAATACCGCGGGGAAGGATTGCCATCCCTCAGGCACCAAGGTAGTGAATAAAGAAAATAGCCACCTGAGTGGTTGGCACTTCCGGGAACTTGGCATTGAGTAGCAGTTTGCATGACCGCATAGTTGTTTGTTTGGTGTGATTTAAATGTTGAATTAATTTGGCATCCATAAATGTAACGCCACACTTGTTCCCATTAAGCCAGTGATTGGAATAATTAATCCTCTAATGTGTCTGCATTGTTATCCAAATGCATTAAGACAAGCCTCTCTAAGATGAGTTTGCTATTTCAAACCAGGGGGTCCAACTTGTCGTCCGTCACCCCTTCGCTTGTTTGTAGAGAGATACGGCCCCTCAATCCTTTGTATGAATGCTCGTTGTTCCTAGGTCTAATTTTATTCCTTCAACTGTATTTTTTTCATTGATTCTTTCGTAGGACCATGGGTGGCATATAAGATTAAAAATTGGATAAAGGTAGAGAGCAATTCTTGTTTTCAATGAGTCGTGGTCTGATCAGCACATCTTTGTTAAGTGAAAGAGAGGAAGCCTGTATGCCTCACCTGCCTTGAATTTCAGAGTGTTTGTGAACAGTTGTATGCTGGCCTTTGTAGATGCAGTCTGCCATGAGAATAATGGTGCCATTGAGAGTGTCTTTGCAACGACAAGGATAGGGCATGTAGCAGGGATGGTTGCAAACTTGTAATCAGTTGTGAGAAAATTATGAGCTTCTCTCTCCTTCTTCTTACTGGCCTTCGATTTGCATACCGACATGAAGGATACTGCCGAATTTTAATTATGATCGAGGTTTAACGCCAACTTTAAAGTATGCGAGGAATATCTCATAGCCACTAATAATTGCGCTGAAGTTTTGAAAGCAGTATGGAAGAATGTTAAACTAAATCTAGATTTTACTCTGATGAGTGACATCACAACAGACAGTGTTCGCGCCATAGTGGATGAAAAGAAGGGGTGCGTCTCATTTATGCAGAAACATGTTGAGGCGCCAGACCTCTATCAGCAGATTAGCAAGCTTCATAGCTTTGTGCCCCAAGAAGCTGTCCGCGTTAAATCAGCAACTCTAAAGGACGTTATGCCAACTCTTTTATAGGCAGTGAATGTGATTCTTGCCCGTGGGATAAAACACCGACAAATTTAAGATCTTCTGGTAGAGATGGTAGATATTGAAGCTGGCCTTCCATGCTCAATCAGCTCAACCTACAGCTTCATGGAAAGAAAATACTCCTCTACGACTGGCACTCGCACATCTCTGTATCTGAATTAAAGCTCCGCCCCTGGTATCCTTAGCAGAGAAGAATAACCCATCACACTTTCCTCATCTCTCATCGTGCTTTCAATAAGTTAACACCAGTGTCTGTATGCAGTTCATCAGTGACCCCCGCTCTGAGTTTGCCAGCTATTTTGCTGACATAAAGTTATATGACCTGGTTTTCAATTTTATTTTGCTTTTTTTTATGTTAATATGAAAAGGTGCCGTTAAAACTGTGGTGTAGAACTCGTAGTGCCAGTTGTTTTGAAGATATAAAGTCCAAGTTCCTTTCTTTCCACATTCTTGATTCCTATAATAACCACATGCTCCCATTTGGACAGCTACCCAAACTCATTACCCACGGCAAACAAGCGGTGAGCATGTTTGGCATCACATACCACAGTAAACAGTTGTTATCCAAGTTTCAACGCGCCAAGAATAAGCTGTGTTCGCAACTATCCGATTATCATTTGTCTAATATAATCCTTCTTTCAACTTCTTTATAATAATATGATTTTTCCCTCGTGTTTTAGCTCTTTTTGTCGTTAGAAAGTTGCGGGCGACCCCCGGGACTTACTGAGTTTAGCTTTGTGACCTTCAAGTTGAAAAGGTTGATTACCCCTGCTCTAAAGCTTTAAAAGATAATGTGCTAAATTAAGCAGCCCGTGTTTATTTACACGCCAGGGACGTTTTTCTCATACAACGCCGTTCTCCGAGAACTGCACGGGCTTCCACCCAGTTCTGAATCATCCATAGACTTTTCTAACTTAAAAAGTCATAAATACACTTCCCCTAAATTATGTTCTTCATTGAACCTCTCCCAAACTCAGAGAGCCATACATTCAGTCGCTGTCCCTTTATTGCATGTAGTTCGTTGACGTTTGGGTTGCAGGCGACACCGTGGCTTGTCAATCTGCGTCCCTATGATGCGGAATGATCTGCTGGCCGCTATACGCCCCTCTTCTCCCGTGGTGCCTTCAAGAGCTCTCTGAATTTTCATCTCTTCCATCAAGACTTCCCACATGCATGGAAGTGTGATCTGCTGGGACTCATGGCACACAATAGCAACATATTTATACATTATTATTTATTGTTATGTTTTAATCAATATTATTGTAACATTATTATCCGACATTTATTCTTTATTTTCTGTAATAAACATATTCCCCAGCAAGTAAATTGTTTGAAAATATAAATTATCTCTTGCCCTTTTCAACCAATCAATCCTTGGGCAATTTTGAAACTTGTCCCGCTAAAACAGGAGGCCAAACAGATAATTTTTCTCTTCCCACGATATTACCATACGAGACTTCTCCAGATTTTTTGTTGATAGCGTAATTTTGGCAATTTTATGTCTCTAAAGTTTATTCTCAACGAGAAAAGTCTACCAAAAGTTTTATTATCAATACTGGTACTCGTATGTCCTCCATCAAGAATCTCTGCCTGGTTATTTTCCTTACCTTGTTTTGATGATCTACCAACGAAAAGTTCACTAATTTGCGACCTCATCACAGGTAAAATCTAGTACAAAATTTCAACTTTGTTAGCTCACCTCCTCATATTTTCTTTTGTATCTTTTTGACAGTTCAGTTACTTTATATATATATATATATATATATATATATATATATATATATATATATTTAGCAAATACCAGTCTAACATTTCTTTACCAACCTCATTTTGATCAAACTTTACTAGTTTTCAACGGAGTTTTTTTGTTTTGTTTTTATTTTACCTAAATCAAAACTCCCCAATATAAAATTCGCTAAGACGTAATTTTTGTTCCAAGTCTGAGATATTTTTTGTTTGTAAGTTTAAATTTTTATTGTATTCCAAGAGTGTTGTCCTTGAGAGATCATTCATCACTTTTGGAAAAACGAAAAACAACCAAATCATCTCAAATTATGTGATAGGTATTAATAAATAAAGTGTTTAAGTTATACATAAGGTAAAAATGTGTGGAAATTACATAGTTCAAAGGGAGAGTAATTTAGTCACTTGACGCAGGGAAGCTTCGTTATTCTTCTAAACTTCTTCCTGTTCCTCAAAGAGGGGAGGCGTGCTTGCAAATAATCACACGATTTAAAGAATTTAAAGTTTATGGTTTTGATATAAAGATATACGCGAAATAATAAACGATAACATAAAGTTCTACAATTTAATTTTCTTTTGTTTTTAAACTTATAAAAAATAATGCATTATCTTTTATATAGTCGTCACAATGTGTCCAGCTTATTTTCACTTCACAACTTTTATTCATTTAGTATACCTGTCGCCCAAGTTTGTTTTCTTATCCGGGTATTTTAAATCGTCCTCGCGTGTTATTCATACCATGTATCTTTCAATATTTCTCTGAGTTTTTCTCATATTTTTGGTACTTATTGTGTTCAGTGTCAAAGTTCTATTGATTACTTTTTCCCCATCATGAATCACAAGTTACCCTTAAATATACTTACCTACATTTTATTGCTTTCTTCATCATTAGAATAGTTGTTATAACTTTTACTTCATGTTCAAAGTTTGTCTCGTTGCAACACGTTTCTCCCCAGTTTTGCATCGGGCTACATTTATTATTTGGAAACCTGTAAAAGAGACTGCTCCCAATTGCCATATTCTCTCTGAATATCACGTGTTTCAAGTACTATACCCATGCTGGGCGTCACCAAATCAGTGCTCTTTAAAATTAACAAACATTTATAAACCAAGATGGCAATAAAATTTGTATCTCAAAACAAGAATCGAAAATTTTCCTTTCCTATTGGGCTCCAGTTATTGAAAATTTAAATAGGTTAATTAAACTTCACTGGCCATTTTGTCTACTTCTTGAGAAGATAAGATCAAAGGAATAATTAACAATTAGAAATTTTAACAACTAAAATTTAACTCATTTTTAACATTAACAATTGCAATAATAAATGCCGCAAGCAATAAGCTTTGACGCAATTATACCATCAAATATAGATATAATTTGTTCAAACAAATAAATGAAATTGGTTTATAAATACAATTCAATAAATACTCATATTTCAGCAAATATCCCAGTTGTTGAATTAAATAGAGGAAAGGTAATCATTATCAAAATTATTGCAGTTTTCGCATATATTTAGCTAAAATGTACATCTTAAACCTCTTCTAAGCTATTCTAACATTCTAACCACCTGATAAACCTTCTAAGGTTGTATGTAGTTTTAATACACTATACATATTCAAATAAACAGCACTATTTTGAAGTTCAGAATTTTCTAAATTAGAGAGTTTAAAAAAAATTAAAACAATTCATTAAAACTCGAGTAAATTGGAATCTTCTAAGGCTCTTAGGTATCTCTGGAGGGTTCCATTATGAGGAGATTGTCTACAATCGTCAATTACCAATCACGTAATAGCTTAAACTTTTACCACTCTCTCATCTTCTCTACTAACTCAATATAAAATATATCAACCGAATGGAGAATGTAACTTATAGCAAAATTGAGTTCTGTCATCACGCGACAAACGATCGAGGGTTAGCCTAATATGACCTTTATATTTGACCCCAAATGACATGTAAAGTATAAAATGGTTGGAATTAAAAAGATTCACAACTTTTTATGGAAACTAGGGCCATGAAAAACTATTTCGTAGCAAAATTATTAGATTTGGATTCTTTTTCTGTTCTCGAGACAATTGGATCACTCATACGCGATTTTGGTACTGTTAAATCGCGTTACTGGAAAAATGGACCCATAAACAATGTTTACGCATCATATAGCAATTATATTTGACGGAAAATGGCTTAACATCACAAATCCACTTTATAAATAAGGATGAAATACAGAAATATACATAATCCAAAGACATTTTTGAATCACGACTACTGGAAGTAATGTTCCTGTTATGACTATAATAAAACTCTGCCCGACCCTAATTTACATTCATTCTCTACGTCCCAATGAATAATCTTATCACCAAAAAGGCACTTGAAAATTCGCTCTTTTGTAGGTAGACTGGAATTTTTTAATATTAAATTCAGAACTCTCTATACCACGCGAAGAAGAATTAAAGTTTAAAATTTAAATAAATAAATTCCATTCACGTCGTTTATTCCCTAAAACAACTTTTATGGTGACCAAAAAATTCGTAAATATGTAAATAAGATGTTAAACAGAATTCAACAGACCATTCTAGGGATTGGAATTTAATTTGAGCTGTTTTATAATCTGGAATTTCCATAAGAGTGGTAATGAAAAAGGATATAGCTAATCATCATTAGTTCCCTAACCATAGCGTTTTCGAATCTTTTAATCGAGGCGAATTATGTTTGCTGCATTTCTTTGTTATTGATCTGTCTATTGGGGAAGCACACATCCCATTGGGAAAGTATAGGTTAACTTGGGTCATTAAGTAAGATTCAAATAATTGCAATGACCTCTCCCCGCTGATTACTACGTAATTCTGTGCGCCTTATCATTTTTTAGTGTCCCTAGTGATTTATAACCACACACCTCATTATTTCGATTCAAGGGGGTTTCCTATCATAAACGTTGTCTTCCTTATCTTTCTCCCTGATCTTTGTGTATTTCGCGGTTTTTTCCTTAACAAGTAGTAGTAGTAGAAGTATTGGTTTGCTAACATACCCTTATCCAGGAAGATCCCTGACCAGATAATGAAATAAACATAAAGGTCAGTATAACAATCGCTGGTGAGCCCGAAGGCAACAGCGGTCCTCTTTGGGGATAAGTTCCAGGAGCTATTATGTTTTGACACGAAACAGCGTTCAGGTCGAACCTTCGTCGCCCCGGGGCAAAGTAACCTGTTCCGCGCCATAGGTATGTGGATATAGATACCCATCGGCAGGATCCCTTGGAACAGAGTGTGTGTGTGTTCTCAATAGACACACTCGTTTATTTTCTACTCTCAATTACAAAAAATATCTACGAACAATATTTAATTATATTTATATACAGTTTTAGTTAGCATTTACTATATAATCGCCACATTATTTTAATTTCTTTTCACTATGTTAAGGGAATAAATTATCATAATTCCCATAATACTAGATTATCCAACCGCGTTTGAGATGAAGTTAATTATTAGTCTATATCACAAAGTAGGGTCAATCTTCAACACTGGGATTAATTTAGATTCCATGAAAAGATATCGATCGCTCCTCAGAGATAAAAGCAATAACCAATTAATAGAATAAGAAATTAGTCACACTAACTATAGAAATTTATTTAGGCTACTAGTTTATAGAACACAAAACTTGTTCGCAAAACTAGTATTCCTTAATAAATTTCTTCTGTTACGATGGTTGTGTTTTAATTTTTTTAAGGTTTAGAAGGGGCAAAAATTTAATATAATCATATAATAGATTTTAACACTGTTCTTTTCAGTCATCAATTCACATCTGGATAGATTTCAACAACCCCATTTTTTGCATCAGTGTCTTGATTAAAGATAAGTTTTTAACACAAATAACAGTTTATTTATGCAATGGTGTGTCAAATGACTTATTAGTGTGACGGAGAAAAGAGAGAGAGAAATAGCACACGAGAACATACAAGTGAGAGAAAGAAATTGCTTCAGATGTTTTCGCGCATCACAAGTTAATCGTTCTTTTGTCTGGAAAGCAACTTGATTCTGCCAGGAAGCTTGAATTACTGTTTATTGATTTAGTTCCCAATTGTTGATTTATTGTTGAATTCAATTTAGCATTAATTCGAATAATGCTATGGATGCGTCAAGTGGCGAGAAAAGTTATTTATCATCAGATGCATTAATACATAGTAAAAGTAAAAAGTTATCAACTGATTTTAAAAGCAAGATAATTGAGCACTCCAGAAAAAGTAAAAGCTATCGAAGCATTTCTACAGCCTTGCGTGTTCCTCACCGCAGTGTAGGTCTGATAGCAAAAAATTAAGCGGTTAAGAAGGCAATTTTGTAGCTAACTAAACTCTTCATCAAACTCTCGAAAGGAGCTTTTTTCACAGTCACGAGAAGATAGCACATAAGCCAACCTTTCTAAGACAAACAAAAATATTTGTCTATCTATCAGCTATTTTAAATGTTATCCCTGCTTTTGAAGAGAATGGAAAATTTACTTTTACCCATTCTAGCTCGGCCTTATACATCGGATGAAGAGCTTAGTTACCTACAACATTTCCTTCTTAACCGCATAATTATGATACGTAAGTGCAAATAATACTATATATATATATATATATATATATATATATATATATATATATATATATATATATGTATATATATATATATATATATATATATATATATATGTGTGTGTGTGTGTGCGTGTGTGTGTGTGTGTGTGAATACTGGTGTGAGAGAACAGGTTGAGGCCGCCTAATTTCAACCACTATCACATGTTATTTAAAACCATGATGCTACCCGCGTGCATCTTGGCTTGAAGCCTGGGGCCTTATCGCAGCCACCTGAGTCAATGTTTAAACAAGTAGGTTTATCTTCCCCTGTTCGCCCCATGCGCCGACTTCGCCAGATTGAGTTAGGCTTATGGGCAGATAAGGCATTGTTCTCAGGCTCGGCTGTGCATTCCCTCGAAGCCCCCACTCCATTTCCCCCCCACGCCGAGGGGTGTCCCGACTATTTATTTGGAAACTTTACCACTAAGATCAGATAAGAGATCCAGATTTTCTTCGCGAGACATCACTACGGTCCAGTCTCACCTTGTGCACCAAAGGACCCCCGACCTCGAGATCCACCATCACTTGTCCAGAAGAAGGACAATATCCCTTGAGTGCCAAGGTTCGAGCCTTCGTGACGCCAAGTCCACAAGGCTTCCCCTGTTGTTCAGAAAGATAACAAAGTTAGAACAGCCATTGTTCGTTCGAGCCCGTTGACAAGAAACGGTTCTCACCCCCCCCCCCCTGTTGTTCAGAAGAGAACAACGTAGAACAGCCATTGTTTTTTTGAGCCCGTTTGCCAAGAAACGTTTCTCACCCTTCCCCCTTGTTTTTCAGAAGAGAACAACATTAGAACAGCCATTGTTCTCGAGCCCGTAGACAAGACACGGTTCTAACCCCCCCTGTTGTTAAAAAGAGAACAACGTAGAAGAGCCATTGTTCTCCGAGCCGTTCGCCGAGAAACGGTTCTCATTCCCAAGACGTTACGTCAGGATCATTTAATTCTCCCCCCCCCCTTCGGCTGGAACTCGCCAGCGAACCGAAAATTCCTTCACGTCGCCTTCCTCTGCACAACAAGTATAATTACGTAAGCCAAACGTTACCTTTGAGTATTTAACCCTTTTGCCAACTCTATCCTGTGGTTTAAATGGTTTAGCAAACCATCTCATCCCTTTAATTTATATTTGTTTCACCTTTTTAAATCTCTTAATCCCCGGTTTAGCTCGATTTTCCACGACCCTTTCCAATTCTCTGTTTATTTCAATATTTTCCGTTTTGTGTGTTGTTGATAGTTTTTTATTAATAAAATTCTTATTTATTAATGATAGCAATATTATTATCCTTGAGCTCAGTTCCACTTCTTAAGCATATCTAAGATACATAATATCGGCCAGCCTAGACATCCACGCACTCTAAAGATAATTAAATAAGTTCCCTCAACGAATAGTTATATATGGTATATCGTCGAGAGTCCATTCTACGACAACTTATATATACAGTTAAATCAGGGCGATGGTAAGTATATCTTAATCGGTGAGAAAAGTCTCCGGGAGTTCCTCAGCCCTTTTCAGGAGCGCCACTCATACGACTGGGCAAACATCTATTTCTCTAAAAAAGTGAAATTTCAAGTAGCCTTTTTGTAAGAGATAGCGTTTAATTTAACATAAAACGAGAATTATGAGTCTTGTCGCGATTTCTTCACCCCGCTAATTTTATTAGAAAAGTGAACAATAACGTCCATATCAAAGCGGTTAGATCAAGGCAATAGTAAGAATAACTTAATTGGTTAGAAAGTCTCCTGGAGTTCCTGAACCCTTTTCACGAGCGCCACTCATAAGACTCGGCTCCATACATTTCTCTAAAAAGAGAAATTTCAAGAAGCCTTTTGTGTAAGAAATAGTGCTAACGTTTACATTATGTTTTTATATAAGATAGATTCCGGGTAGAGAGTAGCTTATAGAATTTAATTTGTATCGATAATTCGAGGGCATATTCGGAGATATTAAACCGTAAACAAGATTTTGTTTTCAAACTTTAACCAGAATATCCACCATATTGCTTTTTGAATTTTCCTGAGAGGGCAAACTTTCTGGAAAATATACGTGTACATTTTAGTGATAGCCCCTCCCCCCCCGAACTTTATTTATCTGAAAGTTTGCACGTACACAGAGAGCGAAGATTTCCCCCATGATTTCTTTAAGAGCTCCAGACAATTCCTAGAGGGAAAGAGCCCTGGCACTCACATCGGCAAAGACACCTAGAAAACGTACATAGAGAGGGGCCATAGACTTCTTGGGCAAAGGAGATGAGATCGATAGCTGTTTGTGGGTAGTGTGTGAATTACCTAAGGTATCTTGTGAAACTAAATTACGATTATGAACCACATAATGATAACCTATTACATAATTGATGGCAAGACTCGACAGTTCTAATCTGTTTAAGGTTAGGGCTTGAGCTGAAAAAAGATAAGTAGAATGGAAAAGAGACGGGAGCGAAAATTTCTTGTCTTATCTGAAACAATCAACATTAGCATTCTGAAATGGATTATCCATTGACGGCAACTGACAAGAACCGATTCGGTCGAGAACAGCTTTCGAAAATGACCCGCTTATTACCCATTTATTATAATAATGCGCTATGGATATGACACAATTAAAGTCGTCAATTTGAGGATATGGAAACCAAATGTAATTAGGAATTATTGAAACCTATGTCTCTGTCAGTGGCAAATTTCGCAGTTGCGACTTTATGTTTGTCTGTATTTACAGGCTTGGAGACTATGTATATAAAGGGTGATCCAGCAAAATTCAGGATGAAATATTTCATCCTGCTAGAGCCCCCGCTTACCATACAGCTCCTGCATGGCTGGGGAAGCATACTGGGTGATCATGTGATTATACAGCTGGCCAGTGGTCCCTTACCCTTACCCAGCTGTCTCCCCTCTTCCTGCCACATGGGCTTCATGTCTGATACAAAGATTGGAGCATGTTCTAGAATGAGACCCCAGCCAGCTCACCCCGCCCAGATCATGAAGGAATCATAAAACTTCTCCTGCTCCAACGCAACCAGCTTTCCTGCCTCCTTCCGAGACTTGGTCCAGACAACATCATTTTTGGTGTTGAGAGTCCCACCCCGTTTAACTATAACACTGAAATTAGTGTTTATATGTCTACCACTGGCTTTCCTCCGGTTCACAACCCTGCAAGAGTGCTACAGTGCGCACCCTATGTGCTGTTTCTTAATCCCATGCACCTTACTTCTATGGCAATTTATTGTGTAATAAATTTATTATGTAATAAATCATGAACTATTTCATATTGACTTTTGTGGGTCACCTTTTTACGATTACAAACTAGTTGTTTGATTTCTTTCGTCATCGAGGACAATGCAAAATGTGTCATTCCCTGTAAAAGACTAAAATTTGTTGTCAAAGGATCTGAGAACAAGTTCGATTACACTTGGTAAGGATTAATCAAATTTAGTATTCTGATCTCAGATTGGGAAGGAAAGAGAGAATAGTTATAAATTTATAAGACGCCTCTACATATTTTTTTTCAATACAGCTTAATTGATCTTATTTCTTATTTAATTTATTTCTTTGAAGAAAATGCAGAATTTTTTTACGACCAACCAGGCCGAGAACTAAGATATGGGAGTCAAATCCTCACTTTCTAACTGCCCTAACGAGCCGCTCATTCCTTCCAAATTTGAGGCTGTCTAAAACCTTGTTGAAGCACTGTGTAGTTTGTGATGTATTACTGTGGCGTTCATGATTGTAGGATTAGGATTTATAAATTTGAAGTTCATAATCGGAAAGTCCCCATAATACGGATTGCGATCTATATTATCTCCTTGAAGAAATATAGTACGCACGTTTTTACGCGTTTTCTAATAAATTTGAATTGACTAAGAAAGTCTTGCAGGGATTTGAACGTAGAAAGGACAAGATCATTTTTAATATTTTCCGCCTTTTTAAATGTATCTTTGAGAAATTCCAGTTTTTCTATATCGAACTGACCATTATTCCCAATAATTTTTAAGCCTTACTAAACTAACCGGTTTTGAATTTAATTTTCGAAATATGTTCCTCAAGAGAATATGGCTAAGTTAATGTGTCATCAAAAGAGGAAAGTTACAAAGAGAAATGACGAAGTACTTCATTTAAAATGTAAAAAAATTGTGATTATGATCTAAGGCTAACAAACAATGAAAAAGAAGTTAAAAAGCTCGAAGTATTACTTATAGCAGTGTTGGGGACACTTTCGATTCTTCTTAAAGAATTTGATGAAGGTTCAGCGAATATCAAACTTTGAAAAGACTTTTGATTGGCGTGAAGTCGGAGAAGAAAAGGATATGATACTAGTCAGATATACTGAAGCTGTTTAATACACGACAGTCCAAAACAGCCCTTTAAATGTAATTTTTCTTTGTAATAAAGTAGAAGATACGAGTAATTCCCAGTTTGGAAAATATTGCCAAATGATGTTTTCCTTTTGCAGCGTCGCAAATATCTCTTTTGCGAACTTGGGTTTTGTAAAAGACAACTGTTGTTAGCGGAACCACGAGGCTGGCCGAGTTACTGGACTGTAATAGTTGTTTTTTTTTTACTGGTTAATTGGACTCTCAATGGTAAAGAGGAGATTAAAAAAGGCACGCAATTTGGCGTATTGTACACTATGACCATCTAAAGATTTGATGAACGGTCGTATTCAAAGTGACTCTCTGGACTTAAAAAACAGGGACGCCGTAAATAAGGCTACCTGAAAAAGTTTCCTTGAGGTTTTCTGTAACTTTAATCAAATTAGCTAAAAGTTCTTTAGAAAGTCTTCTCATATGGGTTGACGTACATCTATCTGCCCTTATAACTAGCTAGGGCAAGTCCTAGAGCAATGTATATAATAACTGCTATGTTTATGTCTAACTGTGAATTGATGTTGAGTGGCTCGTCCTGGAAGAGTTGTACAAACTCTGCTGTAACTGATCTTGTGAGTTAGCATAGAGTTTTAGTCCG
The DNA here is from genome assembly GCA_963969495.1 of Ceratothoa steindachneri. Lineage (NCBI taxonomy): Eukaryota > Metazoa > Arthropoda > Malacostraca > Isopoda > Cymothoidae > Ceratothoa > Ceratothoa steindachneri. Next base: position 104,204,984 of record OZ018332.1, read on the forward strand.
CTCCCGGAGAAATAAACTGGATTCTTGGTGATTTAGCTTGACCTGGAAGGTGATTGTCCTTTGTTGATTTGAGCCGGTGAAAGTGTTAAAATTCATATTGTTTAAAATTGACTCTTGTCACCACTCATTTAAGATATGTGCGCCTGTGGTTAGGCAAATATATTCAACAGTATTGTTTCTGATGACAATAAAGATGGAAGAGGGACAAGAATTTTTTTAATTGTTTAGCAGAAAGGCGTGAAATAAAACAGAGATATAACCTCTTATTGTGGTTTAGATTGAGAAAATTGTTTTTGTGAGGTTGATTAAACGATGTTCATATGTCTCTTATTTGCAAGTTCGAGGATAGAGGTTTGCCCACCAACGTTAGGTTGAGTGGATGCACTGTTTAATTCACTGTTACTTATTATACCAGTATAGTGATCACCAAATTGTTGTGTCCTCGCTCGGCATATTGATAAATCACCAACACAACCACCATTTTAATTATGCAATGGTTTCTCAGGTTATATCTTTCTGAAATCTAGAGACTAGTGATAGAATTTGATCTTGAAGGCTTCGTCTAGCACAAGTTAAGGATCTCGTTAGGTGAGGCCCACTTTAGACTACCAAGCAATTTGTGCGACCGTTTATTGATCTACCTTTTAATGGTTGATTATAGTAATTTTATTAGTTTTAAAAGTTTTTTTGCACTCTAGTTATACTAGATCTCATATGACAGAAGATGTTTCATTTGATAGACTCGGACTGATTACAAACAAGGAAACATGAAGTCAATGCGATAGGGAGAGGGGTATACGAATCAATGCATATTGAGAAGCATTTTAAACTTTACAGTAAACATTATAAATACAGTTTCAAAATACTACTCGACCAAACATTATTTATTTTCATAAAAAGCAGAAAAAATATCTTTAAGTTTTAATAATTAAGGTTTTTGTATCACACCACCATATTTTTTCACGCCCCATGCAATAGAGAAATAAGAAAACTAAATTAGAGACTGTTTTCGTTAAAGAAATACACTTACGCACGTACATCTTCCCAATCCCTAACTTTAATTAATCGAAGATTATAATTACCGTTCATGGTCCTAAATATCTTCGTTGACCGAGATTCTTCCATGATACAAAACAGATTTTGTGACGTAGATTACATTAATTAGCTTTCACAGCTTAAATAGCATCTAATAAACGTATAGTATCAATTTTCATGTCATCTTAGCAATATACAAGAGAAATATCCCGGCTTAATTTATCAAAAGTTTTTATTTTCAAATATTAAAATTAAGCAAAGAATAAACCGAAAAAATTCAATCCAATAAATGGCCCCGAATTTTTTTCTTGGTTTACATCTATATATGGATATTATAGGGTAGTAAAGGGAAAATATTTTCATGTCAACCAAAAGATTTATAGACAATTCCAATGCAGCATTCTCTTTTTGATGCATTTTAGAATTTAGATAGATAGACATCTAGAGTAAATTTATTATTTATTCCCAGATGCAATTTACATCCGAAAAAGTACCTTTCGTTGGGACATATATAATTAATTGATATTTTAATCTCTCGAGTTGCACCTGACTTCAATCAGTGAATCGTTGTTTACCTTTAGCTATTTGCTTTGAGTTCTTCAAAGAGAAAATGGACGAAGTATCTTAAAAGGAAGCTATGTTATTCGCTAGGATTAAATGCTGGAAAAAGAAAAAGTACAGAAGAGGAGAAAGGAGAATTTAATCTTACAGCGTTATCCATGAAAAAGATCAGAGTTTGCTCTGTGTATTATATTGATTCTCATAACAAAAGGTCAAAAGGAATTCTTTGCACAGTGAAGACGCATTCTTTGTGCGCCAAGGTATGGAAATTTTTCTTAGCCACTTCAATATCAGAAAGCAAAGTAAACGTGCGCCATCATACAAAATAGCCTCCACAATAGTGGATGTAAATAAATTTATCTATATATATATATATATATATATATATATATATATATATATATATATATATATATGTACAAGTGCTGAATTTTTATATGTGAATACTTACAGGAGACGGGGTGCCATGAGCAGAGCAAGGAAGTATGATTCCAGTAGAATTTGAAAAATGGATCTGAGAAGGCGGTTCGTGCAGGAAAACGGGGCCTCTCCTTCCCTCGACAATCGTACTAGCTGTGAGAAAATAAAATAAACAATCAAATATTTCTCCAAAATGTTTTAATAATTCTCGCCTATAAAAGCATTTTTAACGACACTCGCAAAATGCCCTTGGATAAATGTGTTCTCATTTTCAGGAAGCAGTAAGTAACCTTAAGCATTATACCAAACAATAAATTATATCTGTCATTTTATATTTAACGAAGTTTTTACTGATAAGTTGTGCAAATTTAAGCTATAAAGTAGTTAAAATAAGATCACTGGTATTGTAAAATATAAGTAACAAAGAAGCCCAATAAATGCTACTAAATTTCTGACTTATTCAATCTAGTGACCTCAATTATTATCATGATTTCAAAAGTTATTCAATTTTTGATGGCAAGAAAAATATAACCATATAAGCTCTTTGTTGGAACAAAGGTTCTTATGGTCTATAATAGCGTTTTTTATTTGCATTTGTACAATATCCTTTATATAACGCTCATTCAGACAATTTCACACGACAATTTTGAAAGTGCTGATGACTGATCGAAAGTGTTTCAAACTGACCATATTGGGGGCCTTTGAATTCCTTCGTTATCCGTTTAATATTTCGGTTGTAACTAAATATTAAATTTTCTGAAGAAAGTAATGTGTATTTCAAAAAATGATACGTTCAAAATTAGAGAATGATACCCTTTAACTCTTTTAAGTATGTATAGCAACACTCTTACGTGCGTTGAGAGTCATGCTTACGGTATTGAGCAATTTTTAAGATGCAACACTAAAGTCGTCAAATACTTCATAAAGCATGCTGTCACCTAGCTATAGATAGGTAGTCATAACTCTAACCTATTTTGTACATTTAGAAGAAATATTTAAGTTCCGAAATCAGGATAAGTTGATTCATCCCAACGGACTAAGCTAACTTTCTAAATTATAATATCTGTCAATAGGATTTGGAAGTTAACTGAAGACTGCTTGACTGAATCAGATTGCCTATTTTTTTCTATTTCACCTATAACTCACTTGTACGTAAGTAACTTATGGATGCTACATAGACAGTTATTAGATCATCATGGTGAAGATCGCTTAAATAATATAATGATATTTGGCCAACTTAAAATTCGGTTAATTTGCAACCTGTGTGTATTATAAGTCTCCCACGCACACAACCATCATCTCTTTCTCTCTCGGCTGAAAAACGCGCAGGAAAGGTTAAATTCGACCCTATTCTAAAACAAGGAGGAAGAGTAAAGAGCAAAAAAGGAAGCAATGAAAAAAAGAGTGAAGAAGAATAAGAAAAAAAGGAAGTAGGGCTATAGAGGAGAAAGAGGGGGGGGGCATGGAAAGATGGGAAAGGAGTCGGGACAAAGGGAAAAGAAGGAGAGGAGTAAAGAGGACGACGGTAAGAAAAAGAACACGGCAAAAGGGATCAAGAAAAAGAAGGGGGAGGACCAAACCAGTACGACACTTAGGGACACCAGCAATAAACATACATTATTAAAATTTTCTATATATAAATATATACATGAGTAGATTTATGAACCCAGCAAAGTTGCTTATAAATGTCTTGAGACAGTATTGGTGGTTAGGACATTTGCGTTAAAATTATAATACCCAAGAAAACCTTTTGATGCATAATCATCAGTAATATACTCTATAATTATGGCAACATAGAAATATAGCATATGATGAAAACATCTCATAATAGGGAATTCATATTTTTCGATATTGTGAAACTTGTGAGTGCTTGGTGACCTCAAGGTTAGGAAAGGGGGACATAGAATGAAGAGAAAAATAGTGGACAGAGATATAAAGTAAAAGAAAAGGCTTGTAAATTGTTTGGTAGAATTTTATTGAGAAGTTAAATGCAGGATGAAGAATATCTTCAGAAAGATTGGCTAAAAGGGTTTGTTGATGTTTGTAATGGCATAGGTTGAGGAGAAAGTGCCGTATTTTATTTGCATGTATTAAAATATACAAGCAAAGACCATGTGTGGCAAAGTAGACGATTAAATTAAAAAGTTAAAAAGAGCAGAGAATCGCACAACTCTCATTTCCTCCTTCTATTCTCCTTCACGGAGAATAGGTCAGGGAGAAGGTGCATAAAAATGTGTGTATGCTAGAAAGAAGCTTGCCACCCGCTCGATCGGTGAGAATTAGGGATAAAAGGTGGGCTTGGAAAAATTAATAAGGGGGAGATCTCGGCGCATTTGAATCGGGGATAAACTCGTGATAAGAGAATTTCTTCCGCCTTATTCGTGATCACTAATGACACTAATGAATATGTAAATATAACGGCCAGGTTTGAGTCTCGTACATTACAATTAAGCCTATTTCATTGGACTTCCTCATATTCAGTGATGATGCACCGCAGCAACATGGCTGAATCTATCGAGGGATTCTAGGCTCACATGCGAACCTCTTTGCAAGTAAATTTACAAGAGAAAGGAGTAAAAATAACTCACGTGGTAAATCCAATGAAATGTAATGTGGAATATTTTACATCTTCTTATATCGGTTATACCATGAGCAGACTCAAAACTCCCAATGATCGCTTTAAACGGAGCAAAATTCGAAGCCATTTTGAAAGTATCCATAAAACGAAGTCAGAAGAAGCATCATGAAAAGTTTTATAGTATTTTACAGATCTCGCAGAAGCAATTCTGATCAAGTATAATAAAGCAGAATTGAACATAAAAACAAAGGATTTTAAGCAAAACTATACATCACATAATTTAAAAATTATGTACTTTCATTTACACTTTAGGTGTAATTCGCCCCCTCCATCTACTCCTTACTATCTTGCCTATATAAAACGAGTGGGTAACTATTAATTTCAGTTTCTTTGAAGATGTCAAATAGCCATCGAAGAGACGTCAAAATAAGAATAGATGAAAGCATCGTGCATTTTCCGCTCAAAAATAATCAACAAGAGAGAATTAAAGAAAATTCAATTTATTCACTTTCATTATTGAAAGAAATTATTGTTATTACCAGGTCTTCTCAGATTGGATCGAGAAATTGACCATCAGATAAGATGACGAAAGAAAAAAAACAACTTTTTTAGTTCAAAACATCCATTTCTCTTGCTTGAAAAATTCTTGTAACCTTTTTTTTTTACTCCGAGTATCTGATGAAAAAAATTATAAACAAATAACAGACTCTAGTCCTGTATATATTTTATATGACCATTTGACATGATAATCAAACATAGGTAAATAAAGCAAGACTCCTAGAAAAATAGCGCCTGAAAAACCTCAACAAACAACTATTAATGTAGAAGAAAACACTTAGAGATTAGAATCTATTATTATATTCGATTGTTTCACGATAAGAATACAAATAAATGATAATCTTCCTGGAAGAAAGGCCATTGTATCGCCATAAATATCGAAACTTTCAGCTAACACTTTTTGAACCTCTTGAATTAAAATTCAAAAAGATTCGATCCAAATAATTTGCATAATTTTGATAATAACCCCTCAAAAAGCGTTAAGTGGCCGAAAATTGCATCTAAATGAAAGTAAATGTAGAGTGAACGCCTATCTGTCGGTCTAAACAATCCCTTATTGGGAAAAAAATCCCACATGAGCCACGCAACTATTTATTTTCTCATTTGGGATCATTAATTTGAGGAAGTGATGCTAAACATGGTGCTTGCATGATATATGCAAGCACGCAATCTTTACATTATTAACGCATTTAGAAACCATCTTACTTTAGCCTAATGTCTATCAATATCAAGACTATATTCTACTTATCGCAAACTCTTTGTTCATATGAAGTTAAATGATAGTAAATATTCTATAAGCTGTCAACCATGAGCTAGAGAAGTCCGTAAAATAGAGAAAACTGTTAATATTTTGCGTCTTCTTTTATACAAATGACCCAAATGACTAGAAAAAATCCAATTCATTAAATTAGGTAGAATAAAATATTGTTTAAGTAGTCATAGATAGACATTTAACATATTTTAGCTTTAAATCTCATTTCAGATCCCTAATTTACAGGTGAGCGCCAAAAAAGCGCTCAAGGTGTTATCGTCAAATGTTGTTATTCTTTGTCAGTTTGTAAATGTTGTTTAGTGGTCCTCAACGTTTTCACTATACCATTGTTATAAGTATTTATATACCTTCTTCTCTAATATTTTCCTGTCCCTTATTTTTCTTCGCTAAATTAAACCATTTCAAATAGGCTCCATATAGAGATGTACGGCTATGGGTAAATTTCTTTTCGAAGACAAATTTCATGGTTCCTACACTTTAATCTAATTATTTTAGTACACAATTAAAATTTACCTTAACCATCTTATACATAATCAAAATTACATCTTATCTATAGATTTCATAGTTTTTATGACCCCTTCACGCAAAAAAATGGTAAAAGTGAGTAATTTCGGGGATTCGTTTGCGATGGGTATCAACATGAAGAGAAAATCCAGAGCAATGAACCACGCATCCAACTCATTCCTCATTTGGAAGCATAAATTGATGGAATGATCCTTCATAGGTCACGGATCGTCAGCGTCACTGGGGATAATTTCTCATGGACATCGATCACTGTCAGCGTACCTCAAGGATCTGTTCTCGGTACCTTGTTTTGTTAATTATTCATTCATACGGAAAGTTCGACCTTCTTTGAATAAATTAACTAAAATCAATTTAAAATAAATTTAGCAATTATATAGTTACCATCTTTTTCACCATTTTCCAATTTGCCTGTATGCAAATAGGAAGACAAGAGAAGTCGTTGATTGACAGAGGCGGCATGGAGCAATAAAGTAGCGACAAAAAGAATCCCAGGAAAGTGGATAGGAAGCATAATCACAAAACATTATATTTTAATATTAAATTCAAAGATAAAACCAACGAGAAAATTTCGGGCAGATAGTTTAAGGATGTATCTGTAAAGAAAGTGAGGAAATGGTAAGAAATGTGCTGAAGATTTTTCTACAGGTATTGTGGAAGGCAGGAAACTCAATCTTTCAGATGTCAGCTGGTGCATGCTGCCTCATATTACAACTGAACCCTCCTCCCTTCAAAGTACTTAGTCTGGTCCTCCAGGGAGATATGCTTTTACTCTAAGTTTAATATGGAGCAGGGGTTTACCCCTGTACACCATCCACCCTCTGGGTTGAAACATAATACTAAGTTCATTTTTCTATTCGGAAGTTTTTTGTTTCGTTAAACGAAATATTTAACGTTAATATACAGCTCTAGTGTTACTAAACTCCTCTTAATACAATCCTCTAAATTCCCCTCACTTTTTAAGGTTCAATTTCTTGGTGTTAAATGCTAATGCCCTTTCTAAGTGTAGACAAGGACGTACACACCAATTCTTGCGCTCTTTTTCTTGGCAAGGTAAAGTCAGGATATCTGTCGAAGAAGTTCAAGATTCAGAGTTGGGATCAATTTGGTTCTCTGTCACTTTGTTTCTAATGAAAGAAAATTAAGTTTCCTCATTCTCTCTTCAATGGATTTGTATTCAAGTGGGAAGGCACTGCACAGTTCCATCATTACACACCTATTCAGAAATGAGACCGTCATAACTAGGTTTCTTTCAAGGAAAGTCAGCACGTAAGGACTTTGCTTTGGTGTTGAATATGGGACAATAGAGAAGAGGACCGTGACTTTGCTGTCTCTAGCGATTCATGTATTTCTCATTTTTCAAAGGAAACTTGGTTCTCGCAATTTAAAATGCTTCAAATACTCTTCTTTTAGTTACTGGAATTATCTTTCAGCATGCTAATTTTTATTTCCTCTACACCTACTACATTCATTAAAATCATTTTCAAAAGCCACTATTTCAGGGAATAAAAGATATAACCGAAACGGAAACGCGCAACAAAACGCACCTCCGCCTGCCTAAATATATCATTTTTAATGTTAATAGGTTGAGTAAAATATAAAAGATACGAGCCGACAAGGTTAAAGACAAAAGCTCAGGACCTCACGGAGAAGGAGAATAAGAGTAGGGTTGACAGTATCAAATGCTGCCAATAGTTTCAGAATTACGGGAATAGAAGGCTGACCAGTGTCGGCCATACTGTGATGTTGTTAGGGTTGATTTACCTTGTGCCCTGCCGTAAAACCAAACTGTAATTTTTTTCCAGCGTTAGAGGACGACAGGTTACCTAGAATCTAGGCTGATTCCAGCCTGTTAAAGACATTTGAGAATTGAGAAGACATTTTGGCGGTATCTTGTTTGTTTTTGGGGTCTAATGTTCCGTTAGTTAAGGATAAGACGAAGAGCAAAGTATTCCTGACCAGAGTGAGGTATTAAAAATATCAATAAGCTAAGGTAAAAGAATAGGGAGGAACTGGTGGTGAAGACTTGGTACAGATGAATCTAAAGGAGCACAAGTCTGTTGGGGAGAGAGAGGGTTGGATTTTAATTATTCATGGGAAACTGGCGATAAAGAAATGAGTTCAGGAGTGGAGAAGGAGGAGAGGAAGACATAGTTATCCAGTGGCGACAAATAGAAGCAGAGAGTAGATATGAACTATATTATTAGAGAAGACGGATAATGATTTATCGGAGCGATGTGTTAGATATTGTGGTGTTTCAGAGGGCCAGTGTAAGCATCACGATGGACATTAGGAAGGCTATATAAGAGTATGTTACAAGAGTGTGTGCTATGGAGGCTGTTTCTGCCTCTGCATCTCGCGCACAAACAATACGATTTTGTCAATTGCAAACTCGTTTGTGTTTTTATGTAAAAATGATGGGGACTGAGAATCACGGGCCACGTTGTCAGAGAGTGAATGTGTGGAGAGGTTGGGGGGGGGAACGTTGAGTGAGGCAGTATGAGAGCATCCAAGAAAAAGATCAGAGTTTAGTTGAGGGGGTGCCGACTAGATCAAATGTATTTGCGCGTGTGTGTTGGTTGGAGATGAGACAGATTGATAAAGCTTATAATGTCAAGATATTTTGATAATAAGGAGTATACTTAAAGATATTAAGATCTCCATGAATAGGTAAGGCTGCAGGGAGTTTAGTCAAGACAGTATTCATAAATTCAACCAGGTCATTGAAGATTTCATTAGTGGGATGACCTGGGTGGACGATAAATAATCATAACCATAAGAGATAGTTTCAGAAGTAAGGTGTCAAGCGGAGCTTCAAAATTGTTTGGGGTTTTTATATTAATAAAACCCCCACTTCCCGTGCTTTTGTAAAGAAAATGAATGAATACCCACGTGAGAGCAATGGCCCGAATAATTGTATAAGGTCAAGAAGGAAATTAGCTTTCCTTAACCACAAATTGCTCCTACACGTATACACATCACTTCCTGTTTGCCATTTAATTCACCATGGTGAGAAACGACGCCCTTTCTATTGACTAAACTTGTATTGCTTATTTATGCAAATATTCTGGCTCCATGAATTAATTTGCAGGTTTTTTCTACGACCAAATTTCTAAAGTGTTGTAATAAATTTAATTATTTATCTTTCAGAATCCACCAGTTGCAATTGTCGAACCAAAGTCTTATGATATAGTTTTCGCTTAAGATTTGAAATTAATGCTTCGCTGGGAGATAACCATTATGTATTCTTTTTATGCTTTAACACTAAAATCATGTATGGTATTTATTTCCAAAGTCGTAAATCTTTATAAATCAGAGGTGTTTTTCATTTATTTATTAATTAGTTATCAAATAGCTCGAAATTCTTTCATTGAAACATTTTTAGTCTTCCAAACTTGTATATATTTGTTATGGATCTTCTTTAACTGTAATTTTCCCTCGAGTAGCATGAAAGCTGTGGTTCCATTGAATGAAAAATAAAGACAGAAACCATATTTATAAAAAATACTACCCGTCTTTGGTATTTTACGACATTTTGGGAGAACCAAGTCTAATCTTCCTAAAAGACACAATTGACTTTATTGCAAATTACCACATATTTTCCAAAGGGGCATCATTTCTTAAAACCTAATTCCACTGAATTCGCCATTGAAAAAAAATAAGATATATATATATATATATATATATATATATATATATATATATATATATATATATTATGATCACTGATTCTATTAGCAGATTTTGATTGCTGAAGTAAATGATGAAATTTTGAGGTATCTTTTAAAGAAGTTATAAACAATCTTTACGTATGATTAGCATTTTTTATAATCTTTAGGGGTCACATAGACTAATTTATTTATAAAAATTGAGGGGAAATAAAAAATTTAAAGAAGTTTGATAAAAAATCATGTATAAATGTGGAATAAATAAGTTTATAAGGTGCCTAGTTCACCTAGCCTAAATCTGGGAGTACTTGGCCTAATTGATTTGAGAGGATCAGAAAAAATTCCATAAGGATTTACTCCTTGAGTTGTAAAAGTTTAATGATTAGAGATAATAAGCTGATAAAAATATAAGTTTCTTAGGAGTAATAGAATATTCAGAAAATCTCTTTTAATATCTTATATATATATATATATATATATATATATATATATATATATATATATATATATACCTGTAGGTGTTTAGTAAATCTATACAATATTTTAGTACGTTTCCTTTAGGTTTTAAAAGTAATTTTATTATATGGAGTGGGAAAATTTCAATCATGATGATTCAAAATTATTTTTTTAATACATCACACTTTTTTCACATTATCTAGTTTAATCATCGAAAGAAATTATTAAAGATATCTATTAAACATAATTATCCAATTTATACGGAGATTGCATGTTTACAACTCTCATAAAAATATTACATATACCTTTTTCCCGATCTTAATAGAGAAATTTTCTATTATAAAGGATAACGTATTACTTATAACTTTTAGATCCTTTAGATTTAACTTCAGACACAGCTTATTCTTGTCTTCGTATTATTATTGTGGTTTTCTATCTACTCTAGTTGCTTTCGTTCTTTAGTTTATTATAAATGGTGTTTCAAAATTCACCATACATGAAAAAAACTTTAGAGCCATATCTGACCTATAACCTACACACTAAAATATTAGATGGTTAAAAGTCTATGGTATCTCACGGCATAGATTAAGTATATAAAGGGGAGATTGACCCCTTCAGCAAATCGATGTTTCTCTCGTTTAAGCTATTAGCTATATATCGCGACCTTTGGGACACCCTGTATAAGGATGATTTTTTAAAAGGGATATTCTTTATATTGAATAGGGTTTATAGATATTCTTTTTAATAGAGTAATTTCGTAGGTTTTTTCTACAATCAAGGCCACTTTTGGAACAGGAAAAATTCATACCAAGAACATTTGTATAAACAAAGAATAGCGCTAAAATATTCCCAAAGAGGAACTAAGAAAGATTCATAAACATTTATGTGGTGATCTATGCGTTTTCCAGCATAATGGAGGGCAAGGTCTTATCGGTCACACGTAAAAAAGAAACAAGACGTGGAAAATCCCAACATGCTTATTAATCTGCTCGAAAAATAGCAGATGATCCTATAAAAAAGGGACTTAGAAGCATAAACTGGCAAATTATCACAACCCTTTGATCATTATTACATAATTACGAACCAGTAAAAACTACGACCAACTCGAGACCAAGTTCAAGAAATAAATAGAAAGACTAGAAGACAGAGGTGAAGGAGAGGCAAAAGGAGGAGAAAATATGGATAAAAAATTAGTCTTAAAGATTCTTATTTATGTACACCTATATTTTAAACTAATACATGGTGTCGGAAAAGTTACTTGGCACGGGAAATACATAGCCCCACCAGAATCACAGTGAAGAAAGTGCAATTCTTAGGGAGTCTACAAGAGATCCAGTATAGTAACTTTTAGGACACCCAGTATATGAAATGAAGAGAGGATCTTTTGACCGTTTCCAAAGTGTTTCTCTTGTAGACCCCATAAGAGTTTAATTCTCTCCAGGAAGATCCTGTTGAGGCTATTTATTTCCAGTGCATAGTATCTTTTCGGACACCTGGTATTATTCTATTCTTAAATCTATTTATTTCAGTGCTTTTAACGAACTTCCTAGGCAAGTTATTCCAAGTTTATGTTTCATTATAATAGAAGATCTTTTTATAGATGAGGGAGCAAATCTTTTATTACCTTGAAACCGTTAGTTCTAGTGACCTCTCGGTTATCTAGCTCAAATTTTTCGTTGATGAAGTATTAAATCTTTCTTTTACCAGCTTGAAAATGTTATTTCTAGTGTCCGCTTGGTTATTTAGATTAAATATTGGGACATAATTTTTATATGTGAACACTTTTAATATTTCAAAGACTTCAATAAGTTGGCCACGTAAATACAGATCTCTGTCAGTTGAAGTAAATCGAGGTGAATCAGTCTGTATTATGCGACCTATTTGTATTACAGGAATTAATTTCGTCTCTAGACACAAAAGCATTCTAATATTACAATCTTTTTTCTTTCATATATGGATACTAGAATTGTATCGCATACTCCAATTGAGGTCCTAAAAGCGCTTTATATAAGGAAAGAATAACATCATTCGATTTTTACTAAAAAATATCTGGCTGCGTACCCTGGAACACCATTTCACTTTTGGGGAGCTATAGTACATAGTTTTGAAAATTTCAGATCACTCGAGATTAATTAAGACACCTAAAATAAATTCGATGGGTGTATTTAAAGTTTCATCTTCCATTTTCTCATTTCTTAGTAAATTTTCATGACTTATAAACATTCTTCCCAATCATTCGACTACTCTATCATTAATGCCAAGGTCTTTTATAATAGGTCAACACTTATACCTGAATAAGAGTTAATTAATTCAACCTATCTGTGTACCACCTGTGGCACAATGTGCATTCTGCATGCTAAACAGTAAGTAACCACAGAATAGCATCAAAACTAGAACATTAAACCTCTCGGTCATTCATTATATTTGTATAAGTAAAGCTGCAGTACACAACCCCCTACTGGGGAGCCTAGTGTATAATGGGTAAACATGTTTAAGATAACATACGAGTGGGTAGGATTTCGTACCCTCCTCTTTTTCAACAATACAGTCATCTGCTTTTAATTCGGAGAGTGTCGCACCTCCCTGTTCAAAACATCCCAAATATTCTTTCTTTTTAGAGTAGTCAGGTTGTACACCGTCAACATAAGTTACACATAAGTTACATAGATACTTGATGAAACTCCTCTCACATACTTTTGAGGAAAGATGACCTTGTCGAATTTGTACTTCTTAGTTTTAATACGAGTATATGCATTAATAATAATGATTGTAATAAATATAATAATTAATGATATATGTAGATGCACCTTAGCACCCGGTAACACAAACAAATACACCATCACTATCACTCGAACTAACAATAAAGAGCCAACTCCATTCTAGAAGCAAGACACCCTAAGTCTCAAGACTAGCCGATTCGGATAGTTTAATGAAAAGCACCACCCTAAGAATCAACTTGATTTTTGTGCTTCCCTTTAGTTTCCAGATAAAAATTACCACACTAACAACCGATTTTTTTAACATTTTAAGTCTCTAGATTTGCCGATTTGAATAGTTTAAGGAAAATTGTCTCTCCTAGAATGTATTAATTTATAGAGTTCTCTTTATCTACTCCGGATGTTCACATTCTGAAAGTTTAATGAATATTACCAACCCTAAGAATCAACTCTTTTTACATTTAGGACTTAAGTTTCTGGATTTACCGATTCAGATAGTTTAATGAAGTATGTCTCTATTAGAATCCACTCTTCTTACGAATTCTCTTAAGATATTTACAAATTTAGATAGTTTAATAAAAAATACCTCCATAAAAATCCATAAAATTTTCCTCTCACAGCAGCTTACTAATCCCTTTTCCGACGACAGAAGTAATTTTTTGTTATTGTATAAAATTTGCCTTCCTAACAGTCACAACATCCAAGCCAACATTAGCATATAACTCACTCACCACTGCCTTGGAGACAACTTCCAACACGATCCTTTTATCATAGCTCCATTAAGTGAAATGGGGAAGTTCTATAATTACGTAATTTTACAGAATTAAAATTCTTGACATTTTTGATTATCTTAAAAATAAATTAGTAAACGTAATTAAAAAACAAAATAATTTTCGCTTTCCTGATAGAGTAAAAATAAATTTGTTTTCGGGAAAAAAAATTGTTTTGCTCCTAATTAGTGTTGTTATTCTCTAATAGGCTTTTATAGAGGTAACTTTAAAAGTTACTATCCATTATAAAATTGAAAGTAACATAGCTGACTGGAACTATCGCTTCCGATTACAGCGAAGTTAAATCACATCGGGTGAGGCAAGTTGCTAGATGGAGCCTAGATTTAGGTTTGGTTCACAAGGGCTGCCATGGTTCGGACCCCACTTTAATTATTAAGTCCACAAGTTCTTCATCCAAGTTCTTTCTAAGATTTTGTTTAGAAAAACCTGAACCAAGAGTAAATTATTAAGAGATATGTACGGGAAACATCTAAATTTATTTATACCAAAACCACGTTGCTAGAGCCAGATAGGCCGTAGGCCACAGATTGAAGGTCTGCCTGCGAAGCGCAAGCTCCTCCTGTAAGGAGTGGCAAAGGCACTCCTCTTGTTATATTTTTATTAACTAGCTGAACCTGCGGCACTCCTCGGATAAGGAGCTTGCGTTTCACAGCAGAACTTGTGTGTGTGGCCTACGTCCTTTCCTTCTCTGAAAATGGGCTTTTTGGTCTAACTTCATTTAAAAGGTTTCAATACATATCCTCATCACTTCAATAACTTTATAACTTAAGAATGGAATTTTTTGGAGTATTTGAATAATAATTTCATCTTAGTTTGGTTATGACTTAAGTATATTTTAAATTTTTATCAAAGTAATTTCTAAGAATTTCTTTAGAGTTTGAAAAAACAAAATAGTTTAGTTCAGAAAAAATAAATATGAATATCCAATGCTTTATAATGGTTTAAAAGAAAATGAATTACAATTGTTGTAGTTCAGAAAATTTATTAAAATTTAAATAAGGCTGCTTTTTTATTTTATCTATAACTATATTTCAGCAACGTGATTTTTTGAAAGGGGGAAAATAGTTTAGAGTTCATTTTAAAAATTATTATATAATTGGCGAAGTTCATAAAATTTATAAAAAATGGGCTGGTCTCCTAATAATTTACTCTTGGTCTATTTTTTTACATTGGTGCTTAATTTCTATGGCGAAGACAAGAAAAAGATTTTATCGCAATTCTTTAGAAAAACGAAAAAAACAACCTGCAGGGCTGTATTTTTCGATCTAAATTTGCTCAAACAATTAATTTCAGGTTTACCGCGATTTAAAGTCCAGTAGCTATCTATGTTCTCGGGCTAAAATTTAAAATGGAAAAATCTATTTTAGAATGAACTTCGATAAAACCTTCAAATATACACAAAAAGAACAACTATGCCTTATTTTCAATAAATTTCCTCATTTTTTCCCTACTTCGGCATTTGCAATTCTTTTTAATATTCCAATCGATTCGAGAATCATATTTCTTTTCGTAAGTTTCATTTTCTTTAAAAATTATAAAAATTAAAGTAAAAAACATGGTCATTCTCAAAAACCTAACTTTTTAAAAATTACCCAAATAATTGCCAAGTTAAAATATAGTGTTTTAGATTAAATAACTATTAAGGCTCAGATTTATAAAACCAATGTGAGTTTAGGGTTGTGATTTTTTTACAGCAGGATTCAACTGTGGCATCCATCTATCACAGAAACTTCTTGAAAAAGCTTCGTGGCGGAAGCGAAGAAGTGAAAATGTGTGGAAGGTACAAAGCATTAACGGAAAATACTCCTTTGGATACGAGGAAACTGGAGACTACGCAATTGTCGGAAATCTATCCTATTTCACCCAAGGAATTTGGGTGTCCCTTCATGTGTCATCCTTTTGAACTCTAATGGTTGTAGCATAAAATTGACTTTACTTCTACAATGACATCCAAACTTCACGACGAAAAAAAAGGTTACACTAATTCAATATTTCTCATCCTCATTCAGTTTTACTGAAGTAAACAAAACTTGGAGAATCAACACAACATATTTCATTTAGTTAAATAAAGAAGAGGGAATGAGAGAATAAGAAATATCCATAATGACCAGAATTGCTAAAGTGATTTTTTTTCTACTGTTAAATACAAGGAACCTTAAGGATACATGAATTACGAAATAGAAAGAACAAATCAGTAAAAGAGCAAATGACAGAAGATGTATAGCATTTTTAAGGTTTATAGCCGGAGCTCTACGCCTCCTACGTCAAAAAGAGAAAAAAAAAACAATCGTGAGTCATATTACAGCATTCAATAAAGAATTTACGCGTAGTGAACAATATTGGAAGGAAATTCCACATCGTAACACGAGAAATAGTATCTAAATTTCCTTTAGACGCCGAAGAAAAGTAATTAAAAGTATTATATTCGTAGGCAAGAAAAATGCAATATCGTTCTGGAAAATAAAAACGAAATTCACAACTACGGACGAAAAGAACGCGACAAAGAACGATTGAGTGCTTCACGCTTGATCGGAGATTCAAAAAAGTGCAGCTGCAGATTTGCGAAAAAGGAAGGCAAAAAAGCGGATACTGAACGTTTCCAATAAATAAAAAGGCTCCAGAAAGAGGATTTTGAATAATAATAATAGTTTTATTGCAATAGCAAAGAGGTAAATCAAGTAAGAAAATATCATTCTCTCGGCAAAATAATCATTAAAAACTGTTAAAAGAAATTCAACGAAACTAAAATCATGCATCGATTCATTCAAGAAAAATGACATGAAAAGAAATGGCGAGGTGGAAAATGGAACGGACAACTTGATTGTTAAAGGCATTAAAGGATGGGTTGCCGAAGCCTTTTAGGATATAAAGGGACTTTTTGTCTCATCACAAATAACAACAATACTTAGAAAACCTTATTTATTGCCTTGTCTGGAGTGGAAACTACCTAGACTTAATATTTCGAAAAAGAATATATACATAGAAAAGAGGAGTGACTAGTTCACTCCAGCTTGCGCTTCGCAGGCAGACCTTCAGTATGTGGTCTAGGGCCTATCTGGCTCTAGCAAAGAGGTTTTGGTCTAAAAATAATTTAAATGGCTCCCAGTACATATCATCATCATCATCACTAACTATAATTTAAGAAGGGGATTTTTTTTGAGTATTTGAAAAATAAATTCATCTTAGTTTGGTTATGACTTATGTTTTTATCAAAGTTATTTATAATAATTCTTTTATAATATAAAAAAAATGGTAAAGTTCAGAAATAATAATAATTTATAAAGGCAATCTAAACTATTTTCCGCCTTTCAAAAAATCACGTTGCTAAAATATAGTTATAGATAAAATAAAAAAGCAGCCTTACTTAAATTTTAATAAATTTTCTAAACTTCAACAATTGTAATTCATTTTCTTTTAAAACATTATAAATGATTGGATAATCATATTTATTTGTTCTGAACTAAACTATTTTGTTTTTTCAAACTCTGAATAAATTCTTAGAAATTACATTGATAAAAATTTAAAATATACTTAAGTAATAACTAAACTAAGATGAAACTATTATTCAAATACTCCGAAAATTCCCGTTCTTAAATTATAGAGTTAGTGATGATGATAATTATAATTGTCAAATTTCATAAAATTTATCAAAAATTAACCGTGGCTGTTTTTTTTAGATTTTAAATTTTAATCCTAGTAACGAAGCGCAAGCTCCCCCCCCCCCCGTAGGAGAGAGTGGCGAAGCCATTGCGTGGTCTTCTAATAATTTACTCTTGGTTGAGTTTTTTCAGTTCCATGCTTATTTTTTAGGCCAAAAGGCAAGAAAAACTTTTATTGGAATTCTTTTGATATACGGAAAAAACAATCCTGTTAGTTTTTATCTCCCAACTAAATTTACGTTTATATACGAAAAAATACAAAAAAAATGCCCATGCCTTAATTATAATTCATATTCTGAACTTGACGATTTGTAATTATATTTTTTTTTAAATTTCAAAACATTCGACAATCATATTTAATCACGTTAACAGTCATCTCCATAACTACCGAGGTTGATTCGCTTATAACATGTGTCGTGGAATATGCGGTGGAGTCATAGTTCCAACTAGGAGGAAAATAATAAGCTGCAGATCAAACACTGAAGCTAAACTGGAGAAACAGATTTACAGGAGGAAATAGTGAGTGCAACAGATGCAATACCTCTCAGATATAAGACATTGAGCACTTCCTGCTTAGGTGTGGAGGATACCAACAAATCAGAGAGGAGTAACAGATAAAACGAGAGCAGAATTACAATTATTTAATATAGACAACAAGACATTGGGAGAAAAATATAAAATATTAATGAAAAGATATGCAAGGGAACGAATATACGAGGGAACTAAAAAATGAGAAATGAACCAAATTCTAAGTGCTGATACAAAAGCTATACTAAGGAACTATACTACTACTACTACTAAAGGATCCGTTACAGATTGACGAAGCACGATTTGCAGGTGGACGCAAATACAATCGAGGAAAGCTATTAATAGTCGGTCATCCCCCTTCATTCGGAGATAACGATGCTAATATTGTCAATAATACGAATCAAGGAGCAGGAATCGATGATCCTTGAGTTTTAGGACTGCAAATAGGATTAGTTTATATATATTTTTATTTTAATAAACCTGATAAAGACCTTTTGATACAAATTATTCAAAACAGAATGCGAGGTAGGATCAGTTATCCGATTCGGATGAGTGGCCTACTTATGGTTGCCTGAATACCATTAAATATGGTGATCAAACGGTTAATCACCAGACATCATGTTGATCTTGCAAGTGGCACACATACGCAAGCAATATAAAAAAGAACGTAGTTGGCTAAGTGCAAAAATACCTATTTTAAAGAAGAAAAGTGGTATTCATCTGTAAATGCTACAATCTCATTTAATTAAACCATTTTTATTAGAAAATGCTAAGAAAGGAGGAGGAAGGTCAGTTCGTAGCCTTCTTAAATGATCTTCACACTGTATACACATGGTAATACATAAAATATAAAATAAGATGTTTTAAATAAAAAAATAATATATATAAAATTTAGGAGTTAAATAAATATTTGAACTATAAATTTCTTATTATTTAATTCTTTACCTCAAATGAATTTTTTAAAATTATTTTAAGAACGGACGAATGGTGAAGCTGCTTTGTTTTTAGTGAACGTAAAGATAAATAACTATGTTGTGATAACACAAGTCACTTAGATATGTAGACGGCATGATTAATCAATCAGACGTCAGATGGTAGACCACACACTAAACTAGCACAGAGATTTATATAACAAAGCTAATTATCTTACAATCCATATTGATTGAAAGGAAACAATGAGAGGACAAATATAACGCGTCAAAGGATTATAAACAACGAATTGAAAAGCAAATAATGAACAATCTCAGATAACTTAACAATTTATCCAACATAATTGATGCAATTCAAGGATATGAGACGCTAGATAGGCTTAAAAAGAGATTATAAATTACTCTCCCATTCTCGCTTTACCTCAAATACAATCTTGAGAAATGTATAATTCGTGAATTTTAGGAAAAAAAGATGAGATATCGGAGTTTTGATGAAAATGGCATTATATGGCAGCTTCTTGTTAACCTCAAATTATCTTTTCACTATATTTCATCTTTCCCGACCTTCAAGAGCCATTTAAGTAATTAACCCTCAAGTTCATTAATTTTTTACATACCCATCTCTCCAGGACATTGGGAAAGACTATCGATCCATTCAGCTACGGTTAGTCACAACCAATTTACCCAATGAGAGCATTTGGTATTCTCAAATTTGAGTTACCATTAACATTCTACCTTGTATAAATTAACTGTGGTTGCCGTTCTCCCACGCCTCCTTTCTTAGTGAACTCATCAATATTAATCAACGTTATCTGTTTGTCTTGAATATATTATCAGCCAATGATTATATTTTACCCTCAAATAAACTATTTCAGTAAAGCCAATGAAGAGTCATTAAGCGTTTAGTAGTTTAAATTAATATTTAGTCGATTATATAATTCTTTTGTTTCAGGTTAGAATTTCTTAATTTCAAACGTGTACTTTTTGGAACAAATACTTTTGGATAAAAGAAAAAAAGATTAACGGATATAGTAGAAAGAATAAAAATTCCGTATTAAAAAATTTAGGTTTCGTTGGTCGACAGGACACAAAGAATAGAACCGCCTTCTTACCTTAACGACCTAACCATGGCATTATCCCTCTGTGTTTTTCTGCCATTGTTCGTCTACTGCGGTCAATTCATCTTTCGCCGAACGGCCTTTCTACTTGAAATACCTGCCTCGCCATTCCTATAACGTCGTCAAATTTCGTGCTTTTCCTCGATCTTAATAATTCAAGTACTAAACACAAGGACGAAGTGCGGAAGCCCATAACTACCAGGGATAGCGTATCTCGTTGCAATTTTAACCAGTTAACTCTTTTTGATAATAAATTTATTTTATTCCTTATAATAACCTTTGATTAATCTAGTTCATTTTTATTCCTTCAAATAATTTCTTCTTCAAATAACCATAATCCACTTGAATTAATCGTTGCGTCGTCATCATCATCACTTCTCACCAATTATATTTTAAGAAGGGGATTTTTTTGACTATTTGAACAATAATTTCATCTTAGTTTGGTTATGACTTATGTTTTTTTTTATTTCTATTAATTCTTTTATAATATATAATATCAAAAAACAAAATGGTAAAATTCAGAAATAAATATAAGTATCGAAATTTTGTGAATTTATTAAAACCCAAAGAATTACAAATCGGGAACTTTAGAAAATTTATTTTTATATATATTCTTCTATAACTATATTTTTGCAACGTGATATTTTGAAAAGGCCGAAATTTAGTTTAGAAGAGTTCCTTTTTTTAAATTATTTTAATTGGCGAAGTTAAGAAAATTTATAAAAATTTTGATTTTAAATTTTGATATTAGTAGCGAAGCCATTGCCTGGTATATATATATATATATATATATATATATATATATATATATAACTATACATAAATACTAAATGTATAAATACAAATATAGATAGATAAATGTTTAGAGATAAAGACTTGTAAAGGTTGTTCTTTTGAATGGATAAGGAAAGGCTTGTTTAATGCAAATATTTTTACCATTCTTCATGCTTAAGTTATCTATCCAACTTTAACAATCCTGTACTTAACTTAATATTTTTGCCTTTTGTATATTTCTTTTTCAAAATTTTTTTACAATCTGTCCTCTTAAAGTTTCCCATATTCCTACAATTCCAGAACTCACAGTAGCTTCTAAATGCCGTCAATTTCATCATCTTGCTCTAATTCTATTAGCAAACTTAGCGACAGTTGAGATCAAATCTTGCAAATCTCAGCTTTTTCCAAACCAGGATTCTTGGTGAGAAATACATTGTTATTTCAGTAATGGAGGACTTAATAATTTTCAAACAGAGTTGTAGTGCCAAGGCCTGCGACAACCAAGGTTGCTCAAATCTATTTCTAAATCTTCTTAAAATATTTTGACTTTTTCAAAGATATAAGATCTTTCAGTTGTGCCATGCATGATTTAATTGACAGCAGTTCTTCGAAAATATTGAGGCTATTGTCAGCGCCGCTTATAAAAATGCACAATTGAGCACTACCACAAATGTCGACGGAATTATCCAAAGGTAGGGATAAAAGTCCTAGCTTCTATAAGATGTTTAAATTGATAAGATACAGCACGAGAGCGTTCTTCCTTATGTCTGATTACCTTTTGTTATGACAAATGAAGTTCAGCTACGTTATTTACAGATTTATGTACAGTTTTTATTCTAATTTTCAATTCTTCCATTTTCTTGGGCCAATTTCACTTTTTCTTCCTTCTAGTCCCTGCAATAATTTCAGTTTAGATTCTATTTCTTTCTATTTCATTATGTAATGCCGTTTAATATCACACATAATAATAAGACCTCCCTGATGGAATACGAATGAAAATAAATTCGTTTTCCCATTCTTTATCAAATTCACGACTATTATCCATATAAACAGACTTACTTTCGCTCACTTTGCTGGACACTATGAGGAAGAATTAAAAAAATATATGGTTACGTTTTAGGAATATTCCGAGTAGGAACACATTATAAACACTACATTATCATTTTTTAATCAATAGTAGGACAAATCAATTAAATCTTTCCCCAATAATTTGATTGAGGAGAGAAAGAAATGTAAATTCGAAATAGTAAAAAACATTTTCTATTTAAGGGGGTGCAAGTCGGTTTGCGAGACGTAGGTGGCCATACGGCACATTTTATTCAACAGTTTTTATATATGTAAATATTATGGCAATCCTGCACGAAGCCATACAGCAAAAAAAATGTTCTAAACATAGCAGTAAATATGGACAGGTATACAACCTTCTTCCCCGCAAAAACGTTTTTCTCGGAACTTGTAATTTATCGTTAATGGGTGTACTAAATTATTTCTTAAGAGAACCCCCCCCCCTCCCACTGACCATAAACTTTTATTACTTGCCGATTGGTTTAGTATATATTTTATTATTCATAATTGTACAAAAATTATTCAAATTGGAATATTATGTTACACTTTTTCCCTATTTTCCCTAAGAATTTCTCCACCAAGATTTTCCTGATGAAACCTTAGCAAACGAAGATATGAGACATTTAAAGGAAACTTATTATAAATCATTCAATTTCACAAATTTTACTATCTTAAAAATTATTATTATTCTTAAATAAGTTTCATAAAAGTAAATATATAGAATCAACATTTTAAATTTGTATTAGCATATTTTTTTATTTACAATGAAAGGGCTTGATACACCACATGAATGCACTAAGTAGATTTAGCACACAAGCAAAAAATTACGAAACATAACATAATTCATTAGATGACAAATGCTACAAGGGAGCCTATCAAAGGTCATCTGAATCAACACATACCCTATAAACTTCATTTACAAGATTGCGTCCGAATTGCCTAAAAATGCATCATCATCATGGCTTGTCAAAAAATCAAGATCATGCAATAGATACATCAATAATATAATATATACACAAATCGATATTCTAATATGTAATTTGCCCCAATACAACTTAAAAACCATGATAACATACTATCCCCAAACACTCATCTAACCTGCGCTTGAAAACATTTCAATTTATAATGCTTATTGTCTCCTACGGTTAACCATTCGAGTAATCTATCACTCTTTTGGTGAAAACGTACTTTATCACATCCAAGAAGATGCTAAAATCACACTTATCTACACCAGAATAAGTTTTAAAAAGCTTAAATTAGCCACTCTTGGTCTAGATTATAGCAACTTTTGTTATCATCAGCACGACTTTTCTTCAGAATGTAAAAGCTTCTGCTATTTGTCTCATTTCAACATCTTTAATAATTAACTATAAGAGGTTTGGAATTTTTTAAATCGATCGAAAGAGAGAATCATACACTCGATTAAAAAAATTCAAAGCTCTTATAAGTATTAAAGATATCAAACTAGGACATATAATAGAAGCTTTTTATTTTTAAAAAAAATTTCTTTGATGATAACAAACTTGTTATAATCTATTCCTTTAAATATTTAACATTACTTACAAATCACAATTATTTAAGTAGTTCGGGATTTAGCAGATGAATATTACTTTCTTGTATGACGTCATTTCATGTTTCTGGGAGGTCACTATTTTAGGTAACCATTAGTAATGTAGCTGACTATCAAGAGGATAAGTCATCCTTTATCGAAATTATTAGTCAATTTTGTTTATTTCTCGCTTTTTTTGTATTATTTCAGGGGTTAATTTTTCAACAACAATATATAAACAGCTTGGAAAAATGGCTCACACAAAGCCAAATGACGATCACTGCCCACAAATCATCAGTAACAAACACTATTCACACTAGACTTCCAGTAATCAACAAAACACCCAAGTCCTACCTTCAAACAAAACTCCCACCCTCTCAAAAATCACACTCGACAAATGACCATCGCGCCACACATAAGAAATAACGTTACCAAGAAACTAAACACTATTAAAGCAATATTATACATACAAAACGAATCACTAATCACAAGATAAAAACAATTCATCCACCCTTCCATCACTTACGCTGAACTAGCTTGTCACCCAACACTATTCAAGAAGAATGCATAAGAGCTCCAAACAGTACAAAATAAACCACAAATTACTACAAGATACAAATTATTACAACATACAAACACTCACATATCAATCTTACAGGATGAAACCAAATTTCTAAAAATTGCATTACATCTAAACATGATTTGAAACCAACACTTCAGCAGTACTAAACTAAACACCACCTCCATCAAGACTCAAGCCAGTATTCCCAGTACACTACCCCCTAATCCACAACAATAACCTTCTCCTTCCTCTTTAAACCACAACCTTATCAAATAAATGTACACTACCCTCCCTGTAGGTCCTTAAATATCCTCCCGCCTAACATCTTAAAGTATCCACCTCCCAAAATAGACACACGCTGTCATTTTAGACCAACTAAGATCAGGCCACCCGAAAGTCTTCCAAATGTACAAGAGCAGAGTAAACCTTCTTTGCCCCAACATCCAACCTGCATCAAATGTGACTAAGACCAACATTTCACTAAGCCTTCTCGAGTGACCTAAATTCGTACAAGCGCAAAACACACCATTGCTCCCCATAAGGAACATCTATACCTACTGGGGGAATGTAGTGACCTCCCTGAAGTCCGCCGGCGGACTCCAAAATGTAAGTAGAGGCCAAAAGTAAATAGATAAAGATAAATTCCACATTCCCTCGTAACGAAGGTTGACAGAGCATCGGTGAAGTCTAAAGTTCGTTGTTAATTAAGAGGGCGGATAAGAACGTTTCAAGAAACCACCTTCTATCGAATGTGAAAAAGGACCTTACTTGTGTCCCTATTTCGAAATCTTTTTACATGACCAACGGAGGCATCTCATCTTGAAGGTTTACGAAAATTAGTTGCTAAAATGTTAATGTATTTTGAGTGAGTAAATTGTATGGGATGAAAATAGCCCGAAAATTCAAAACAGAAGAGCCGTTGGGTGCGCTAAGGAAAAGGGGTAGCACAACTTTCATAGATCGAGTGTCGCTCCCGCAACCATGTGCTGCCTAGTCCTTACTCTAGTAAATTGCTAGTCTTTCCCGTGTTCTAACCTTATTTCCCCCCTTTTTCCTATCGAATAGCATTGGGTTTCTAATTGTTATTATTAATCCCATAATTCCTTGTTAGTAATTTTCTATTCTATTATGATTTCAATTCAATTATAACAAGTTTCAGATTAAAATCATATTAAATTAAAACGCTTTAATATACTCCCTATCTTCCTACTATACGGTGTCACAAAACAATTTAATGTTATATTCCTAATGCATTTGTATAAAGTTCATAACAAATTAAATTTAAGACTAGTCCTTTCTCCCAAAAGAATTTTATCCTTTCCTTCATTAACGGTCAAAATAGAATGATTTTGGAGTAAAATTCAGCGCCTCGTAAATCTTTCTTCCCAGAATAGGAGGGTGTCTGATACTTCATAAACCTTCCCTTTGCAAGAATCGTATTCACTGAAAAGATCTTCCTCTTGAATAAAGAAGAAAACATTCAGTTACTTGTTTTGCTTCTTCCTCTTCTGTGGGTTATATTCCAATGTCTCACGTTCATCGTACACGAATAGGAATTACACGTCTCCCCAGAAGAAGTGACAGAGAGACTAAAGAAAGTAGCAGGAAAATTATAATTTTGTTATTCCTAAAGGAACAAGAAGACGATGTGACGAGATAATAGATTAATCTCCAATTACAAGTAACTACCTCTTATTTTCAGGTCCAAATACTAAAACAAAGTCATTTCCCTAATTTTGTAAGAGGAAGGCGCTCTAAGTAATGCCAAACCATCGCTTCTTATTTTTGCTGAATAATGATTTAAGGAGGCGCATGGAAGCATTTAGTAGCACAGAGCTGCCGAAAACGTAGCCAAAAATGAATGGGCTAAATTCGCGGCCCGGTTCCTTTCATTCGGATGCCAGTAAAAGGGTAATTGGAGCGATTTATGGGCCTAAAGAGATTAAGCAACTTAAAACCGATAAAAGCGAAAGACGAGCATTGAAGCATCGTCAATCAGGATTTAGTACCAGCTTTTAAAGTTATTAATTTAGTTAGAAGCTTCTATGAGCTGAATTTTCCTTACCTTTATTCTTAATGCTTAATCAAAAGGTGTAAATATAAATTTGTTGGCTTTGCTTGGCTTCTAGTAATTTTGTTTGGCCTTTAAGACCTCGTCAAACTCATTTACCTACAAAGATCATGTAAGATATTAGTTTCTCCGCAAAACCCTATATGAGTCTGGCTCAACCCTGAAAGCCTTAGTTGTCATACGTCCTCATATATGACATTAAATGACCTGACGATTCGATATGATATTAAGCTGTCCTGTACGAATAAATTAGTCACAACTTCCACTGAGCACACGGGCAAGGCTCTGTAAATCCTTTTCCGCACACTCGTAAAAAACAGTTGTCCTTCATGAGCCTTTGGGACAGAAGTAGGCGAAGACAATCACAGGAGACCGTAGTAGCCGTGCATAAATTGTCCCTACACGATCCTGTAAGACGGTTTACCTACATGCTACCATGAGACATAATAATCCCTGCAAGTCTCTAAAAGTAATTAGCTCCCCTGTACAATTTCATAACACAGTAGTTGCCTTTTCTTTAGTATCCTTTGGACGTTCCTGGATTCTTCTTGGCCACAAGACCTAAAGACGTCCTGACTCCACTAATGGGAAGGATATCGTAAGAAGAAATCTTTCACCAGTAAATCCTCACTTGCAATGGTCCAATGTTCGAATATTAACAACAGTGAAGAGAAAATTACTGAAATAAAAACTTCCATCCATTAAATCTAAAAGCCTTCGCTCGCATAGAGGCACTGCTTTAATCACCCCTTCCCCCTAAATATTGAAAAGAAAAGAGAAAATGTAAAAAATATATAAAAATAAAACAATTACTATTAGAACCGAAAGAACCTACGATTAATGACCGCAGTCTCTCAAAATTAATGATATTTTGAGAATAGGAGTTTTATTTATTTTAATTTGAATTAATATCATTTATTTTTTTATAGTGGTAAAGCTGGTGTAATACGACGAAGACATGTTGACTTAACATAGATGGAACTGGGACTGAGACAGAATAATTTTGAACCCATTTGTAGGGAGATAATTTAGGGGATTGTTTATTGATAAAAAAGGAAACAATATGACTAACAAGGCACCAAGAACAAAAAGTGGTGGGTACAGATACAAAAGCAAAAAGTGGTGCACAAATTTATAAAAAATGGAAATAGTTAAAATGGTGAAAATTACCACTACAAACCCTATTAACACAAATTAATGGGGTAGCGGAAAACCTCAAAAAACCTTTTGTGTGGGGTCAAAACTTTGAGACATTATTGAATGACCTGCCTTTGTTCTGCCAAATCCACCGCCCTAAATCAATACTTCAGGACCAAGGGAACACAGCCCCCTCTTAACTGGAGGCGGCTCCAGATTATTCGTATTTTTAAAGAATAAAGAAAAAGCAACGAGAGCATTTCACCCAAAATGTTTTGATGCGGTTTGTATGGAAAGTACTGAAGTTATGGTAGAGAAAAATGTGTAAAAGCCTTACAACCAGAGCACCTAAAAGAGGAGACTAATTGACTCGTTTGGTACGGTGAGGAAATGAAACTCTGCGGATCCCCCTCCCCGTTCTGCAAATAGTAATTCCATCCTTCCTACAGGGGTGAAAATGCGAATAATTTGTCCCAATTAGGGGAAGGCAGGATAAAATTTCATCGAAGACATACCTTCGAAAATCCTTTCAAAATATTATATTTTCACAAAAATATTGGCATTTTTTGTTACAAAAAAATGAAAAGTAAAGAAATATTTAATGTCAAATTTAATCAACACTTAGTTAACATTATTATTAACAACCCTTTACTAGGTGCAGACTAACCTTTAGAAAAAATCCCCCTGTTTTGATGAAATTTAAACATACCCTATATATCGTACAACCTTTCAATCAATTGGAAGATTTGAGGGAAGACAAGACGACTAAGAATTTTCCAATTAAAATGAGTTATCTTTTCCTCAGTCATATGTACACCTGTGGAAAACTATTATCATGACGAGGAATTAATCTTGCTTCCTGTCATCACTGATAAATGGATATAAAAATATAAAGCTCAAATTTGCTCCATATATTACTAGAGCTTCTTTAAAATAAATTATGCTATGATTTAATCAGTTGTCAATGTTCTCCAAAGGACTTTTTTGCGTCATTTTAAAAGGATATTAATTTTTTGGCAAATTAATGTGATTTATTTTGGGCGATGCAACCTCGTTCGTCCAATAAATATGCATTGAATAAATTATTGTTTTTTCTATGTAGATAAGTTTGCAAATGAATTCAAATTCATATTTCTTTTGTACTGTCATCATGTAATTTCCTTTATGGTGTTTCCTCTATTATTGCATCTAGTTTCCCTCATCTATAATATCGCATATCTATATTTTTAATTTTATGTGTGTTTTCTGAATACATCATGCCCCTTGCCTTCCAGTGTTTTTTTCTTATTACATGTTATTTAAACTCCCTTATGTGTGTTTTATCTAGTATTGAATAAAATGTACACTTTTTTATTGTGTATTATCTCTATTTTCGTATGTCCATGTCCTTTCTTATATAATGTGTTTTAGTTCATGTAATATGCCATGTCATTTACTCTACGATGTTTTATATCGTATTAATTATAATTTTCTCGCCTTAACGCATTTCCTTTATTATTGAATGCCATGTCAACTTCTGTATATCTTGTGTTTTCTCTTTTACTGTAAGCGATACCATCTTTTTCAATCAAAACAGTTATAATTATCCCCCTTAAAACATAATTTTTATTTAAATCCAAAAAAGGGGAAATGTTATTCAAAGCAACTTTATTCGGCCACCATAAAATTATTTCACTTTTTGCTAAGAATAATCAGGCGAATGAGGAGTGTAAAAATGCATATTTTTTCATTAAAATAAACAAACAGTTGACAGAATACAGAGAAAAGCAATTTAGTTATCGAAAAGCCTCTCAGGGTTCGTTAAATAGGACTCTGACTTTATATATTGTACACACACAAGAAACACCACAGGCCTTCTCATATAGACCGGTTACAAGTTTACGAAAGTATCCTGCCATCTGGGTTCCTAGCACTCCTAGCAGCCTCTCATTTTTACGTCTCTAACTTATATCCCTTTCTTTACTGACCATTTTTCAAAACCTTGTTAGGAAGATGATTCCTAATATTACTTATCTGTGATGTCAAATGAAGGCTTTCCTGTACCGATTGTAATTATAAGGCTAACAATATAAGACCTCTTTTGATCCCACTAGCTAGCCTATTGAGTCACCGGGAAACCATACACGTTAATGAATAATTAGCATTCTAATCGCCTTCTCAAGTCGCATTTTTTATTAGGTTAGATTTACTAGAATAAATACTATGTTTATAAGCTCAGTTTAATCTTAGTTAACTCTAAGTTTGGTTCATAATATTAAACTATGATTACTTATTTTGTATTGCATTCTATTCTCGTATGTTTGTTTACCTTTCATAGTAAATTAATCTCGTAACTTTTTTGCCAAAGGTAGGGCATGATTCTGCAAGGTTTCAGGCAAGGGACCTCGTTTTATCATATCAAAAACTATAAAGCATTGAAAATCATCCTCTTTATGATAGTAGCACCCTAATTGCTATCTAGAAGCAGCCGTGGTACCTCAATAAAATATAGTTTACATATAAATACACAATTACGTGGAAAGTATTTCAAAATTATCCGCAATTGACATTTAACCTATTATAATCGAAATAAGACATACAAATTTCAAAATAAATAGATCTTACCTTTAAAAGTTTAATGGTAAATTTGAGCTTGAAGAGTATCACATAATTCTTTAATATTGGGACGTATAGTTGACAAGGCAACTCGCATTTCTTCATTCACTATCTGCAAACGTTCTCTTTTTCATTGTTTTGATGTTATACAATGGAAAGTAAATAGTTTCAAAATACTTTTAAGTGTCGTTAGACTTTTTATAAATGTTTAAAATACATATTTATTTTTAAATCTATGCATTTTAAAATGATTTATTGGTGCCTCCCCGGTGGAAAACCACTGCTATAAATGCTTTCAATCTCAAATGTGAGGAACGTTTCTCTTTGTAAACAGGCCTCAGAAAGCTAGGCCTTTGTCCTAGCTCGGCATCTTTTTAAAATTTTATCTATGAGATTAATACTATTTACGATATCTTTCTAGTTTATCAACTCTGATAATATTGTATATAGGTAAATAAAACCATTATAATTGCACTGCTATCTGTACTTTCGGTAACTCCTCGATAGAACCAGTGGATCCCTCATAGTTTGCTATTGCAGAATCATCTGCTCAATACTAGACATCTCAATTCATTAACCCCAAACGAGAAATCAATTTCTTATTCTTTTTAAAAGTCTCTTACGAAAGCAACTATTAATATTTTTCAAACTCACATTTTGATTAATGTCGTGTATTCTCCTCTCCACGTGTTGTATCTATTCGGTCCTCTCTCGAGGATTTAAAAGCTTTGTGCTGATCAATAATAATAAGAAATCAGACTAAGAATAACAGCGGAGATTTAAATAATATTCCCTAAAATGCCCCTTAATTACGGTTGCCCTGATGATCCACAATAGCTACTTTAATTAAATGCATTCTAATGTGTTCTCTCAATGTGTTTTGGCTCTTCCCTTATTTCTTCACATTAACCCACTTCGAAAATTCTTGCTATTTGACGCTTTTTTATAATTTATAGGGTCATTGTATAGGAAATTATTCTGTCTAAAGAGGTTATGTATTTAACGTTTAGAAATGTTTTAGGTTTATTTAACCACAGCTAAAGACCGATTGTAATAAAGAAAACAGACATTATGCTTTGTTTTTATAAGCACATAATTACCCTAACATGATACCTAAATAGCATAGAGACCCATGCTTTGAGCGTATGTATATACAACATCCGATAGAGATGCATATACTGTGATTCATATATTTTGCTTTCACTATCGAGATCTCGTAAACAAAATCTAACCACACACAAATACTTTTTAAAGTTAGGCAGTGGTACTTCGAAATTCAACTTGGGGAAAAAAAGCCCGTCTCAGTTTTGCCCATCTTTGCAAAACGAGACAGAAACATTGCATCTGTGTCTAATTATTATTTAATGCGTTGACCGACTCATTGAAGTCGTGAATGAACCCTAATGTTTGGCTGTGGTATGAAAATAACTGGTTTACATTCTTTAGAATCTTACTCGAGTATTCCATTAGGGATTTGCTATAATCTCGGTTCCTCCAAAATTGGAATATTAATTCACTGAAATGGCTTTCGCTCAAACGACAAATATCATCAAAATTCCTCTCAACCTTAATTAAATCTATACTATCGCTAACGTTACTTTACTGCACTAATTAATGAAAGCAAAATTGCCGTTTTACAAACATTTCCAACTCATAGTTGAATTGCCTCATCTTTATTACATCTGGCTCGGGCAGACTCGAGAATGAAGAGCATATGTTGGAAATATGCTACGTTCAACTCCATATGCTACCGAGTACAGATAGAAGGAGAATGGATGGTCTCAGACCTTGTGGAAGGCAACATTACAACAATCGCATAAGGGAAATAAATATTGACCAGTATTTTACCAAGGACAATACGTAATAACATAAAATATTCTTGAAATTTACCTAGAACAATTAACAATCACACATATAAAGTCCTTGAGTTTCCCCAGGGACAAAGCATATTTACATATATTGCCCTACAATTTTAATAATAACAATTTTAACTTAATTATGGACAAAATACACGACTAACCGTGAGTTACCTTCAAAGATAATAGATCTCCTTTATTAACACTTTAAAGATACCTCACCAGTATGGAAATTACACTCTACTGATAACCAAAGACTCTATAAAGAAGGTCTAATCCGTACGTCAGAATACTCTTATCTTGTGAACTGGCCTCGAACCGTGCCATACAAAAATATATAATATTGTTTTCATTATTTTCTTCTCACGCTATAAGTACATTGGTTTACAACAAATCTTTGTTACCCTCAACCTTGTACACTATTCTCTATTTATCCAACTTTATCAGTTAATAATGCATTGCCTCATTCTTTCTTTGCTTGGGGAACGCCTCACCAGCGGGTTAAACAAGTTCTTTTCCTTGTAATGAAGAACGACGCCAGGGAAATTGATCTGTTTACATCTGACTCCAAGTTTATATGTGCGAACTTATATGTAGCAACTATAAATACGAACTTTTGTGAGGACCTTCCATGACCTTCACTTTAAGTTAGATGTGTTTGGCTCACTAGATAATCGTCCTCCTCGCATTGTTTATTTCTAAGGCTTGTTTATTTTGTTACCCCGGTTTATTCATGAACGATCTCCCTCTGTTTTGTTTGTCTGTTATATTGCCTTTTCTTGTACTCTCCCTCCCTACTTTAATTCACTCTCCTCTATGTTTAGTTATCTTTTCTAATTCCTCCCCCTACTTCCCCTCATCTATTCCTTTGTATGTTTCATAACTGCATTCCTGTCTGTTCTCGTGTCTCTTTTAACTGTTTTCTCGACTAAACTCCCATCTCTTGTCTGTACCTTTGTCGATTTGTCAGAATGTTTCCATGTCTCTTCTGATGTCTGTTGAGCATACTATTATCATGGCTGATCACCCTTCTATTCTCTTTAATAATGATTGTTCGATTGATTTTTCTCATCTCTGTTCCTTTTCATTTCTTTAAATTTTCCTTATGTTTGTTCTCTTTTCTTACAGTTTGTCCCGTTAACTGTTCTCCCTACTCTCTTGTTTCTTTAAATTATTCTCCAGACTACTCTATTGTCTGTTTTCGTGTTTCTCCTCTCTCTGTTTCCCCTGTGGTATCTAAACAGTCTGTTTTATTGTAGATTTTTCCCAGCAGAGTAAAATTACTGCATCCAACATTAAAGAAAGTTGAGTCCCATTGAGATGCGGTCGTTGGCGGAAGGGAACATAATCTATGAGCTGGGTCGGTACAGAACAGATACCATATGCTGTACCACCCTGTATTTCAGATTCTCTATATTAAATTGCCGGTAGCAGATCGATGGCAATAATGAAAAGAAAACAAACAAAATAATTTGTTGGTTTGTAGGATTTCAGCTCGCAGCGAAAAGAAGTCCCCAAACGTGGAATAGCTCCTACCATACATCTATTTCTTCCAGAATTCCTATTTTTTTCTATAATTTTAAGACGTATCTTTAAGGACTATAAAATACCGGACTTTAGGATCCCGTCGAGGCCTGTCAAAATAAATAAAAACATAAAAATGGAAAGGAAAGAAAAAATATAACTTGAGTATTAATTATACGCAGTCTTGCATTGGTAAGTTTATATTTAAAGTAATATTTATTAATTATATTGCCAACATATAAATTCAGGTGCTTTTAACCATCTCAAGGGTAAACTATTTCATCTTTGAGTAATTTCAGAGGAGAAAAGTGACATCGTAGTGATAGGCTATTCATAGTTTATATTAATTAAACTGTTTAATATCTTAAAGATATCGATGTCTTTATGTGTTCTCTATAGGTATGTTTGATCACATCATAGAAAATAGCTCTGTTTCTTTTACTGACTTTGTCGTGGAGGTATAGATACACTTGGCCACTGTACTAAAGATTCATGAGTTGTTGCCATTTTTACATTTAACTACTAAATCTACTCAATTTTCTTGGGTTTTTTTCATTCGTCGACATAATTTCTTCATTAGACTCCTTTTCCTCCTTTTTACTCTTCTTAGTGAAATACCTTCTTGT
This sequence comes from Ceratothoa steindachneri, assembly GCA_963969495.1. Lineage (NCBI taxonomy): Eukaryota > Metazoa > Arthropoda > Malacostraca > Isopoda > Cymothoidae > Ceratothoa > Ceratothoa steindachneri. The sequence continues at coordinate 104,239,055 of OZ018332.1, forward strand.
TTATTTAAATTTCCTCTCTTTTCTAAACTAAAGACAATGAGAAGTATTATAATAAACCTAGTGCCCTGTCTAGCCGTCGAAGCAATTTTATCTAACTCCTGTCTTTCTGCATTCTAATGGGTTAGTTTCATTGTTCATTCATTTTCACATTCATATCTCTTGAGGCAACATATACAAATTAGGTCTCGGGAGGGTATGGGAAATGAACAAATAAAAACCCCTATTCAATGACATAAACGAAAATTGTAGGGTGAAATATGCATCTGCCATCCATATCATTATTGAGCTTCATTACTAGTGGAAATTAACCTAGCAGAATACTCTAGTCTATCACTCCAAACTCACAAGTATTCATAAATTCAATCCTGCTCTGAAGAGGACACTAGGTCAAACATTGGATGAGTGTGGCTCAACCAGCGACAGCAGGCAACCTTACGCCGTTCGAGGCCTATTTAACTAGCAAGTATTGGGAGGCAGAATCAATTACCTATTAATTATAATACACAGCGACCTCCTTACTGACACCCTCGCTCCACGCTGAGTGTCAGCTTTCACATCAACCTCCAAGAAGCTCTCATCAACGCGAGCTGCGAGCCACTTGATTTAAGGCAAACGAGAAGAATTCCAACCTGATCTAATAAACTATATATATAAAATTTTGAGCCTTTTTATATAACCAACCTCTCAAATGTCTATGGAATGAGCCTTAGCATTTGGTAAACAAATTCCATTATAAACCAACTAAAGAAATCATCTTTTTGTTTTTTTCAAACCTATTATGCCTGATTCACGACGCATGTACGTGTTAATGAATTCACACGAGTATACAAAGCAAAACAAATGCAAAATACATATATTTTTATATCTTTTGGGGGGCTGAGGAAGTGTTAGTATTATTATTTTCTTGTTTTATTTTGTTTCCTTAGGTGGATCAGTCATCATATGGGCAAGTAAGTTAAAAAAGAAAGTAATTCTTTAAAGCACTTCTTTTAATGTGTAAAATAATACGTTTCTATATTTCTATTTATAAACAAATTTATTTCCGTTTTAAGGCTGCAGAATATTAAAATAATGAAATTTAATCTAATCTAATCTGTAAAAATTAAATTTAGCCAGTGACGAGTAAAAAATGATACATAAAAAGTAACTAAAATTTATGAAAAAATAATCTAACAAATTCCTCTTCAGGAAAAGATTTCCCCAAATCCTTAAATGTGTGAAAACAAGGCTGGTTTTGCGCTTTCAAAGGTGGTTGGAAGACTCAATTACATACCGATCGCTAAATAATGTTCTAAATAATGCCAAAAAACTCGTTTTTCTCTTTTTATGTTCGATCGCTGATATGACATTCTAATCCAAGTCGTGCGAACAGAATTCCATGGAAAATGATGACCGACATAACCATTGCTTTTGGTATAGGTTCAGCATGGTCTCAAAAATTCTAAATAGCTGGAATAAATAAGCAATCACGAGCGATTACTCCGGAATATTAAAATTATTGTGGGAAATAAATACTAGAAAATTAAGTAATACAAAAGGAAGGAACTGTGAATAGCATCACTCCTCTCAGATAAGAGAGCCTTCTCAATGTTATCGGTGTGTTCTAAATGGTATGGGAACGAGGATAGGAAGCATTCAAAGGAAGCACAATTCCTCTTTGTGCCTGAAATAATAGGCCTGAGGCAACCCTTACCCCAACCGAGAGGATTTTCAAAGGGAGCTTATCTTATCAAGCATTAAATATGTACATCTATAATAATGTTAATATATTATACATTAATATATTATTCTTTAAAATAAGCTGCAATGAGGTAGTTAGAATATGCGCTTACCATAACAATCTCGCGCCCCATTGATCTGAATCGGGCAAGCTTGGGGGACGTTCCTCAAACACACGGAGTAATTGTATCCATTTAATTTATAATATTCAATCGATTTGAATACCCTGAGTAAAAAGTAGACAGTGAGAGATTTAATATATATATATATATATATATATATATATATATATATATATATATATATATATATATATATATACTGGGGACGGAGAAAAGAATCTCTCACGCGAGACAAAGAAGGATGTCGGCTACCAGCAGGAACGAGAAAAGCTATTCTTTCTCTTCTACCTTTATTTCCAAGGTTTCTTTCAGAGAATCCTCAAATGCGACATTTGTAAATAAAGATGAAACTGCGTGAAATCGCCCTTTTCCCCGCGGGTGAGCTTCATACCTACCAATAAAAAGACCTGTGTCGTACTTAGGTGTTCTAGAGTGAGTTACGGGTCTCCTTTCCTTAATGCAACAGCTGACATCTGAAATGTTGCATACATCCCCCTGCCCTAACGCACGCGGCTAGATCTGTACCTATATCTCTTTCACACACTTTTACTTCTTTCATTTTCTGGCGGAGATTCCTTCATTAACAACAATAACAACAACATCATAAGTTCGCTTTCTTTATTTTCTCACAATGTCGATCTCGTTGTTTTCTGAATTCTTTTAAAGTTAAGACATTTTTAATTATTTCATTAATTATAATTTCAGGCAGTTAACCCACAGAAAAATAAAAAATGTCATTCAAAGCCCTTTCACCTTACTTAAAATTACCTTTCTCAAGAATAGGTGAATGTACTTGAAATTGTCTTTTTTTTCCTTCGGGTAATCTACGCTTTTAGCCTCGAGGGATTTTTCTGAGGTTCTCTTCTTTAAAAAAGGTAACTAATTAGTTAAGTTCGGCAATTTTCAGATAGTATTCGAGTTTTTCACCTAAGAATTGAGGTGCCAGTGCTTTTAGGTGCCATATTTTTCATGATACCTTCGAATCTCTCAGTCATCACATTTATGGCTGGCTCCGATTGCCATTTCTCTCTTTTTAAAGTTTAAAATTTATTACCACTTTTTTCCTGTTCTCTTCCACCCTTACCTCGCGCCCTCCTAAGAGACCGACTTCCGTCACATTAATTACACGAATTTCCTTTTCGTTCTTAATAATGAAAAACAAACATCTCGCCCTTCACTGCCATTCACCACCACTCTTCATATAGAACATTCTAGCTTTGGAGCAACTGCCTCATCCGCCATACTCTCCTGGCATGTCTCATTCGGATTGCCAACTCCATTTGTTTCTAGACCTTCAGATTCGTAATGAAAAGATTCTTTGAAGGTGACGCTCTTCGAAGAGAGACTTCAACAGTTTTTTTTTTTGCTTCAAAGCCTAAAGAGATTTATTCATGAGGTATTTAAAAACTGTTATTTTGTTGGAAAAATATCTCTAAAAGGCATAGAAACTTATATGCTTCAGGTAATCAATTAAGTTGGGAAATTTTCGTTTCTCTTCTGTTGGTTTAAAAAACTGCGCGAACTTTTTTACCTACCTGATGTATCGAACTTTTTGCAACCATAAAGCCGTAACTTGAATTTATTTCAGCAAAACAACTATAATTTAAAGATTTTCTGCTATACAACCGTAGTTTGAACTCTTTTCACTAACACATTGACATACAGTTGCTTCATAAAGGATTCATACATTTACTTAATACCACAATTTTCCGAGATTTGAGACAAATGTATTAATAAACGCCCATAGAAATAATACACTTATCTCAATGCCTTCAATTTTGTTACCCTGCAATAAATGGTTTATGACTTATGCTTAAAAATTGCAGTATTAGGTAGGGGTATTGTTACTTTCTTTAACCAGGTAGATATGTCTCAAAAGTAGTACTTAGGAACAATATTTGTGTACATTTTATTACTTTTATTTTTAAAAGATGTACAACAGATACACGTTTGACATAAAACTGACTAAAAGTCCGTGAATATAATGGTAAAGTTAAAATAAGGGAGATTGTATCAATGGTGTAAAGCCCGAGTATCCAATAGAGGAGACTACTTAGGGGAGTAAAAAAGGCACGCACAAATCTACTGGACATGAAAACCCATTAGGTATCGAAGGTGGGACAATTTGTGGGCATCCCCTTGCTTAGAGCTCAAGGCCAACTCGGTCAGAGAAGACAGTCAAGCATTGTAGTTTGAACGTCTGGCTGCTTTTCTCTCTTACGATGCGTCTATACTCGCCACCTTTCTTAGGTGATTAATCTCGGCGGAGCTTTGATCGAATCACTTTCATTCACATAGTGTGTCTCAAGTGTAGTTCTGTCTCTCTCTTTTTTTTAATGATAAAATATTATGGGATAGTTGTAGTGCTATGTTTTATCTCCAAACGGATAGGTTGGGTATAATTCTCTAGGTCTTTTGAAGTATTTCTTTTACTTTAAAGCGGTTTTATCTTTTCCCTGATCCCACCGATCCCCTTTATCTCTATGTGTTTTACCAGTGAATGGGTTCAAATAGTTACTATGGAGATCTGTGTAATTTATGTTGTTCCTGGGTGCTTTGAATGCATGTTCTATCCGCCAACATTAGAGATAGAATAAAGTTTCTAACACAAACTTTCTTTATCTGACCTTTTTTTCTGCAGTTATTTTCGCCCTTGGCTGTTTTCTTTCTAACCGAAACCTCTTTGTAATTTTTTCACCTTATAAAAGAATAAACCAAATCATTATCTCGTTGTTTACTCAACCAGCTGAATAGATAACTAATAGATTTTTTTAAAGTAAAACTTTAAATAATTTTCTATTTTTTTATTTATTCAAGCCGATGCATCTTTTCTCGACTTACATAGTCCGCGTCTTCCTATCTTGCGAAAATAGGATGCAAATGTTATAAGGATCCCGCTATTTCCCTCTTTTTCGCAATAAAAACTATCCAAAGTATTACACAGCCTATCTCCTACTTCAAACGTCAGCAAAATATATTCTATTAACGGATATCACCCAAATTTGGGGGGTAAAGATGAATTTTATGTTATTCATCTTCCGGAATTTGCAGCTAAATTTTGCTTGCCGAGCTTTATACAACACAATTCTAACATAAATTTCACAAATTAATCTCTCTTTAATTAGCAACTGCTTGCCAAAGATCTGTATAGAGAGAGGTTATTCGCTCTAATGAACAGTTTTTTACTTCGTTCCAAAGGGTATAAAAATATTTTTACATGATAATAAATTAATAAAGTGTATTTAAACACATGAAGAAAGAAAAAAAAATCATAAACTAATTCAAGAAATGAGAAAAAAATCGGCAACGTCTTGGAAAAGAGAAATATTTTGGACCATCATAATTAGAGATTTTGTGTACGTCCCAGAGCTGTAGGTATGTGTATTTTTTGAAAGGTTCATATAAGGTTCAGAGAAAATTGATCCTGAACAGCTGGCTTGAAAGAGAAGCAAAATGAAGTTGGTGGATCAGAAAAAAGTTTCTCCGCTACACATTACGGCAAAAAAGGAAATTCAGATTTTTCAGATCGCCAAAGACGTCTGATTCTTTTTTTCGCATGTCCGTTTGTGCGCATGTGTATTATATTTAGGATGGTTATATAATATATTAATCTGCCTGTGTTCGTTGCAGAGTGCAACGAACACAGTCATCTAGTTTAAGCACCTATGCATATGGTGCATACACTAAATTTAATGTTTGGACTGAAAAATGTCGAAGAAAAATCAAACTATCTGTACAACATTTTTTAGCCATTTATTACATAAATTCTTTTTCTGTGAAAAGAAATGCCAATTTAAATTATATTATTAGAGCTGAAAATGAAATTAACCATTATGAATCACTTTCGCATTTCCAGAATTCGGCCTCCATACTTGAAAAGGTGCTCTAAGTTCAAACGAGTTTTAGTGGCTTGATCGCCCAAATGATACTCTTAGTTTCCAACACAAATTCTATGAAAATCGGCAAGACGATTTGAAATTGTGAGAGGAGTTTATCCAGTTTTAAATGGCGTGCAAAAGGCTTGAAAAGTGTTCGGACACAAAATTTCTTCCTACCAGAAACTAAACACAGAACCAGTATAAATGGATCTAAGATGTGTGAGCCGAAATACACAAGAGTACATAGCGTATGCTGCGAATATAAGAATAATTTAAAGCAAATTTCTCTCAGAATTTGCAGAGTTAAGCTTTAAGAACCAAGTATTTCACGTTCTTTCAGTTAAATTAAGGTTTCTCCCTTAAAAGCTTTAGAAGCAAAGATTTTAGCAGGGATACTTAAATGAATTATGTTCCTGGCGAACAAAGTAGAAAGGAGTGATCCTTGTTTTTATTTTTTAAATTTTCACAATTTCAATTTTTATATAGCTCAAAATTTAACTTTTAAATTTTAGTCTTCAAGAAAACTTGGTTTATATATTATCTCTAAATAATTATACTAATATTAAGCTTTGGCCATGCACTTATGAGATCTTATGAGCGTTGGATTTTTTTATTTAATTTAAGGTGCTACAAACTGCGATGAAGCTGATGCAGACACACCATCAGCTTGATAGAAACTTCAGAGTGCAACGGGTAAAAGTAAGACAAGGACAACTTTGATGGCGATGGAACTTCATTTATTGGGATCACCTGCACGTGATCATTTTTTAGGTACTTCTCAAAGAATCTGAAGTGACCAGGATGTTCAAAACTCGTTGTCCTTAACAAGCTTCACCCGTAAACCAGTCCCTCCAAATTTCTATATACGAGGAGCGGTAAATAAGTTTTTTAATTCGGATATAAAGAAAATAGATATGAGGAAAGGTGTTTTATTATTTGTCAATATAACTACTCTCGACTTCAATGCACTTGTGCCACTTGTTCCTGAGGCTTCGAATTTCCGACAACCAGAAATCTCTCAACTGCTGTTCAATCTACTTCTGGACGGCGAGTTGGACATCTTCATCATCCCAAAACCGGCGTCCACGCAGTGCAGCCTTGATGTGAACTGTAGGGAGAATGGTTGAGCTCCTCAAATTCGCACTCGCGCAGGGAAGCTTGTGCAACTCTGGCCTTGTGGACTTTGACGACGTTGAAGTCGATTATGGGGCGTGAGGTTTCTAGGGACCCAACGATCAGAGACCTTGGTCATGGTCAAATTGTCGTGGATGATGTTGATAACACTTCTATGTTATATTCCAAGTTCTCGCTCGATTTCTTCGACCTTCCACCGTTGATTTTTCGAGAATCTTCCTCTCCACACGGGCCACATTGTCTTCGTTGGTCACGTCTGACGGGCGTCCTGGATGGGGGTCATCTTCAAGGGACTCACAACCATGGCGGAACTCCCTATTCCAGCGAGCAATGGTTGCATAGGAAGGTTCAGTGTCGGTGTACACTGCAACAATGCGTTCATGGATCTCTTTTGCATTCTTGCTTTCCTTGTTCAAATATTTGATCACTGCGCAATGCTCAACCTTCTCCATTGTTAAAATATTTGTGACTGACAATCTGCGATCAGCTACTGCTTCTTAAATAGACGAGGCAGGAGCGTGCGACTGCAGGTCCTGACTTGTCATAACTTGTCCTAACAACCCCACAAACAGCCATTCCCCTTCCTCTGTTTTGCCCTACCAATTCGCGAAACTTATTGACCGGCCCTCGTATATTCGCGCATGGGACCTTAGCAAATTCAAACTCTCTGAAGATGTAATAAATGCATAACGAAAGCTTAGAAATAATATAAATATAAAAAATATATAAAAAACAAGTTTTCTTGGAGACAAGAATTTTGCGAGTTAAATTTAAGCTATATAATAACTAAGTCGATATACTTTATGAAATTTTAATTTTTATAATCTATAGCTGACCAATAAAATTTCAAATATGAGTTATGGATTTAATAAGAATGGGAATAACTAAGTGTGACATAAAATGTTCCCTACCTATGCATGTGAACCTAACAAAAATCAATAGCAATATTTTTAGATTTTAGGTAGGCTCTTTGATGTTCCGGAATTTTATAATCATTGATGATAGATAACAAAAAAACGAAATTTTTGCGGACATTAATAACGCAATAAAGAAATGAATTAGAATAGCTTTTGTAAAAGGTTGATGAGTATGTACAGCATATGTAACTATTCAGCTTGGGTTAATGATAAAAGAAAATAAGAGATTTTTTGTTTATTCATTGAGAATAGTTTAAATTTTCTTTATGAGTGTAAGATGGAATGGTAGTCATTTGTTAAATGAGAGATGTTTGACTGAACACCATCCTATGGAAGCAGCTCTAACGAGAACACCATGTATACTGCTGTGTTTAAGCCGATCTCGTTATTCAATGTAGGTAGCATCTTTGGACCTAAGCGCCCCATGGGCTCTATCTATCTCCCTCTCTAATTTGTTTTTCAAACCAAAGATTATCAAGGCTCGCGGTATTCCTCCCTGTACGTTTTATTCCTATATATGGCTGCATGCACTCAATAAAATTGTATATAATAATAATTTATTAGATACAGGATCACGATCCATCCTTCTCCGCTTTTAAATTAGAATTATTTATTAGTTTGTTTCTTTATTTAATACTGTACCGAGGAGCTATAAGAACTTAATCTAATATGGAAAGGCTAATTTGACATTTCGTAACAAATCTACGTTCCTACTAAATTGATTTGCCTCAACTATTAACATAGGTAGCAAATTCTGACTCCTATCTGTGAGAAAAGACAAATTGGAACTCGTCTTGCGATACAAGTTCAAGTTGTTCCAAGAAAGACTGAAGAAATAGAATTTGTATTCGATGTAGACAAACTCTTAAGAAACAAACTAATCTAAGTTTTCACAATCTAGAAAGGGTTGAACATGGTTAAAATAGATTCCTTATTTCATGTAGCCTGCGGGAAGAGAGGGGACACTAAAATACATACTCAATTTACAATATAACATTGCCAATGAAGATTCGTTCCGTACATTTTAATACCGAAAAATATAATAGATCAAACTCAATGAACCTCTGTAATCGATTCATATTTTTTTATAGGATGTAGGAAAAGGAATAAGACTGAATCGTGTATTAGCACTCGTAAGAACTGGCTTACTCTCATGTTATTATCTCAATATTGAATTATATTGTTTCTTATGTTCTTTAAAAAATCGAAATTTTAGATAAGACTTTCCTTTTATCCGAGTACTTGCTTTTTATAGTTTACGGCTTAATCTCCATTTCTTCAAATATTTTGTCAAATATTCACAACATAAACTAATGCATCATCTTTGTTTTATAGCATATGACCAAATATTAATAAAAGACCTGATCGATTAAGCTTGTTGAGCCAACATTCCATTGATCCGATAGAATCCGCGAACCAAACTAAAACACAAATATAATAAAAATGTCTTCTTCGCATAACATGGCATGAGCTTTCTAATACCTAGAAGGATTGAAACTACAAAAATCGCGGCCAAATAGTGAAGAAAAATACAAGCACGTGAAGTATCTCATTATTTTCTGTTGACATTGCTATGACATATTCGGATTTCTTTTCTGCACTTAGACAATTTCAAATTGCCCTATATATATATATATATATATATATATATATATATATATATATATATAAGTTTTCGGAGTTAAGCAAAAGTCATTCTCTTGAGGTGTTAACAGTGTCAGGGCAGAATGGAGGATGGCCCTACTGCAAATCAGTGTACAGAATAAAAAAATGGGATAGGTGAAGAGTAAAAAGGGAAAAAAAATCCAGGAAACTGGAAGCTCTACTGAGTGTATGATACTCATTAATTATTCCATTAAAGAAAATCTGAATTTAATCTCGTTAAAACACATTTATTTTTTTGTTTTAACTTGTTTTTTCCTTTTTCAATTTCTTTCAGCTTGGAAGTTGATTATTTGTTTCTTTAGCCTTGGTTATATGTATATATTTATTAGTATTAGTATTTTTTTATTTATATAAGCTCACCGGACAAAATATTCGCCACGTGACAGGTGAGCGTTTTAATTGCGTGTAATACCTCCACGATCCCAGATAAGTGCAGCGATTCAACGTGGCATGAACTAAATAAAGTTCTGAATGTAGGAAACATCAATGTTCAGACACATTTGCATCAAAGAAATGTGCAATTTGGCCATATTGCGTGGATGCCTGATGTTTATGACATTTAGGAGATAGTCCCATAAACTTTCTATGGGGTTTCGATCCTGTGATTTTGCCGTTCAATTCAGATATGTGATTTCTTCTGAATGTTCATCAAGACAGTCAGCTACAGTTCTAACCCGATGCATGCGGGATTGGTCATCTTGGAAGCCATGCATTGTGTCGTGGTATGACATTACATTATATCAATACCATATTTTATCTTTGAGTGAGGACTAATAACTTGAAAGCGAACCGACAAAACGGACAGAAAACCACGCGTTCAGACGGGCTAAGTAACGAGAGAGTGCAACGAGGTCAGGCAAATTATGGACAATGGCAAAGTTCAAGGTTATTTAAAGAGACGTGTATAAAAATAGAATTTTATTTACACAAAAAAAATTAATAAGAGATTTGAAGGGTAAAATTACCTCAGAGAATTAACGGGCAAAAATCACATCAATAAACGAAGGGGGGGGAGATTAACTCAATTGGGTTGCTGAAGGGGGGAGGGGGCTTGGCTTACGGATGTCTTCTGTACGTGAGGTTAGACGGCTCGGGCTTCAGAGCGGGAGGTTGGAGCGATGAAGGTTCTCCAAAAGCAAGGAGGGAAGGTAACTTCCGGTCCAGGGGAGAGTATTTGGGCTACCCGAAATGAGTTGGGCTTCGACAGGAGTTGATGTAAGAAGTCGGGAAAATTACTCGGGGCGATCTTTCAGTAGAATTAACTCCCAGCTGGGGCTAATTCCAAATACACAAAATAATCCAGCTGTCACTTTGCTTTGTTGCTAGCACTTGACTTAGCACCATGGGGAAATCTTCTGCGTTCTGGCGAGACTTCTCAACTCTGTGTGTCTTCCGGGGAGTCGAGCGTTATTTATATCCGAGGCTCTCCCCGGAGTTGGGGGTTAGCGGGAAACAGCTCTACTCCCCGAAGGGCCTCGAATCTTCTGGAAGAGCTGTTTTAGCCCGCATAAAGGTGAATCGTGGGGGACTCGATTCGAGGCTACCGCTTGTGGAAGGGGGGGAAGGGGGTAGGCTTACCACTTTAGTCCTAGCCGGGCCTTTTGCTGCACATGGGAGTTCCTTTCTGCTAATGATCTTCCACGTGGGGATTATCTCACACATTAAAATGCTACGTTCCGCGTTGAGATGAATTGTAAACAGCAAAACCTAGTCGTCTAGCAGATCTATATAGACATACTGGTTCAAATTGTCTTTCACTTCAACCAAAGAACCCATTTCCTCATATTTAAAACAGTACATCACAGAAACTCCTCCTGATTGAACAGTACCCTGTATGCAGTCTTTTTTAATGCCTCATAAGGTCCATGATGAACAGGAATTAGGCCATCATTCTTACACAGGCATAAACGTGATTCGTTTGACCAGACAACGCTTTTCCAGTCCTCCAAGGTCCACCTTATCTGTATACTCGCCCACTAAAACCGGATATCTTTGTGGGCATAAGTTAGTAAAGACCTCTAGCGTGACTCTCTTCTACATATGTTCATGCTTTGCAGTTTCCTGCCGAGTGTTCTTTCAGTATAGGATGCCGAAGGACCGGTGTTGACGTCCTGCAGCAATTCCCGTCTTCAACTGAATCGATATTTAGCCACAAGCCGTGGAACACTCTAGCAGTCCCGGTCCGTCAGTATCATATTTCAGCCACAATTATAGCCGGAATTTATTGTAGACCGTGATTTTTTCTATAGAGGATAGACTGCTAGGACCGTCTGTGTAGATTCACCTGCAAATTGCGCTAGACCCCTCACAGGCTGTCCTTTACTGAGCCCAAATGTATGTTATCATTCGAATTTGTCACTCGGTGGTGACATCTGCTTTGAATCTAATTTTATGTGTGTACGAAACAGGCACTGCAGTGTACCAGCTTTGCGAAATCTATAAATTCCGTTACATACTTTCTGAGTCTCTTCCTTCAACGCTAACTACCGACCTATGTAATTTAAACTATCTTAAACAAGCTACGTAACTAAATTTTTTTCTGTTAGGTTATTTTCCCTTTCATTTTTATTTTTGTAATAAGTAGAACAAAAAATTTTAGTTGATATTATCATTTGTTTTTCTTAATCTTTATATTACATTCACCTGTTTGATGTTTTTGATCCTTTTTTCCTCCATTTAGTATTTTGGTAGAAATTCCTTACAAAGAATCTCCACTTTTACACATCAGGTACGATAGAGAGTGCTAATGATCCGCGATTTAGCTGTTAGTATTTCTGTTGTTCAAATTTGTTTCCAGCTCATTGTCGCTTATGCTAATTACTTGAGAAAAATTATCATTTCTGCTTATTATTTTTTTTAGGTTTATCTGATTTATTAAGTGATATTTCCAAGTAGTAAGAGAATTTTGAATTCATTTTTTGGTAGTTCAGCGCAGTATATCCAATTGAGTATATTCTACGATCTCACTCAAGAGGTTATCACTACATACTTCTTTTTTTGATGCTATGAGGCTTGTATGTATGTGTATACATTGATATCCAGTTCTTGAGTGAGTATACTTACATGCTAGCTCAACTTTGTTGAAGCCGGTGGCGCTCTTCTCGACAGCTTTTATATCTTCACGGCCGATTTGGTTTCAGCATACCACTCAGTTTGGGTGATTACGCTCCGTGCTTGGTCTGGAGACTGATTTGTAATGGATAGAGGGTGGCAAAGCATTAAGGGTAAAGTTAAGGTTTTCTTCCTCTAGCTTCTTAGGAATGAGAGGATTGCTGGGAAAAACGCCTTGATGAAGGGGACAGGCCTTTTGCACAGAATAAACAATCTGACAGGCATTACGCTCTTCACACTGACTACATGACAGGGAACAGGGTTGCCCTTCATCCATTCTGACAAAGATGATAAAAGACATTGGACGGATATACAAAGTAGCGTATCATCTCCCTCCGACTAATTATTTGGATCTGTCACCTAATGGCTCGATGGTATCATTATTTTCTGTTCTATCCGTATCTGACACACTCGCTAGAGACATCACCATCGGATGCTCTTTGGAGCGCTCTTCTGAATACTTCTGCGATGATAAACTCCAGAACCTACGCCATTTTTCGATTGTCCTAGTCTTTAGGAGCTTTGGGTATGGTGCGTGTCCTAGTAGCTTGAAGAGCGAGGTTAATTCACCTTATCTTTGTGTTGTAAACTGGTTCTAGGGCGTCAGGTTCTGGTCCAATAGAATTTTTGGAGGAGGTGGACATCCTTCATTGTATTGGATTTTTTAAAACTTTTGAATGCGAGATTAAGTCTGTGATGGAGGCGGGTTTTCCCTAGTGCACCTGACCGTGCCTTTATTTTTTCTTTTTATTCCTTTTATTGATCTTGTTTTATGCTTATTTTTTAGTTGTGCTGGGGATGGCTTTTCTTTCTGCTCTTGGCGGTTGTGTCCTTTTAAGTCACAGCCTTCAAAAGAATAGTTATTTTTTAAAAATAGCAATAAAATTGATGATTGCCGAATAATTGAAAGGTAAGTAATAGTTTAATGCAATGCGTAAGGCTCTTTTTCTAATATATTTTTCGGGCTCAAAATTTCGAAAGCGACGAAAGGTGATAATCAACCGATAAAACACCGTCCGGGTCTTTTTTTAAATTTTACTTTAACTCAATCGGGGTTTTTTTTTCCTATCTAAATATTCGCATCATATATACACTGTTATTTCGCGAAATATCTGGACTTTCCACTTTCTTGAATACTTCCTCCGTGTTCTATGGCTCTCTTATCGAAGGTCGGTTCAATATTGCATTTCTCTCAGCCGGTGCCGTCCACACAATTTGGTTTCGCTTCAGTGAAATTTATTATTGCACTCAACGAAAGTCAAAGAGTGACTCCAAGATGGAACTGATTTAATTAGAATTTCAGATTCGACATGAAGTTTCTGGATAGTTTAAATTAACTCAAATAATATAAAAAACTGAAAGACGTCAAGAAATCTTGCTCAAACCCTCAAAACTTGGTGGTATGTATGCACAAACACATGCACGTTTCTACAATACAAATAAAGGCAATATTGTTTATACATAGGTTTGCTCTAGATTTTCTTAACGAGAACATATATTTTGTTTACAAGCTATATATAATTAAAAGTAATGATACAATTTAATGATTTGATCTATCTGACGTAAGCATAAACAATAGTAAAAAGGTGAGAATAAGTTGCTAGTAGTATTTGTTAATCATATTTCTTGAACTGAAGCACGAAATATCCTTTGTGTTAAATATTAGGAAAACAAACCAACGAAAGGCAAATAAAGGCAGGTTTGAAACATTTCAGGAAAGACATCTTTGAAGTACTCGGAAATGGTTCGAGGAACATAGTTGATCTGACGAATGGTGGGACCACCACAATAACTAACGTGAGCCCAATGGGGAATTTTGGGGAGCTGGTATGCAGATTTATTCCCACCCAAGATTCGATACCTACAAATAGCATGAAATTACAGACAGCTACCGAGTAACTAAGGATCATCTATTCGCTGTTTTCCCCTAATTAAAAGGAGTTCCCATGAACTTTGCCTTATTTTGTGTATGCAAGCCAAATTTTACTAGTATTTCGTAGCTTTATAATAACTATATGTTTTTTAAAGGAAAAGCATTATAAAAAAAAATTAAAAACTTTCATATTGGAATTCCACTGTTTTCTGCATAACGGTGTCTTTAAAAGAGCTAAACAGACTCGTAGCTGCAAAGAAACCAATTTCGAGACCAACGGGAAATAAGCGTCTTCATTGTATTGTGATGCTTTGTTTACATTTTAGAATTAAAATCTCGAGAAAGAGTCGATATCTTGGTAAGAATAACTCTGCCTTTCTTCTACTGATTAACGCTAGCCACACCGGAGGAATTGAGGCATAATTCTTCGTGAACAGCTCGGCTTAAATAAAAGATTTTGAAATAGTGAATTTCGACCTATTACATTTTTATGGACTGGCGAGAGAGTTAGGTCATGTTTATAACCTGCGCTTCCTTTTCTTGGTTAACCTTATAAATAGGCAATAAATCGGTATTAAAATAATAGAGAGTAAAAAAGAAAAAATTTATTTGATAATTACAGGTGAATTTAGGGCACTACAATTCAATCAATGAGGATGTTGTCGTAAAATTGCTCATAGTCTGGTCCAATAATTATTCTAGTCTTTGATCTGGACACACCGCTTTAGTTTAAGTCGATGGTATTGACCCTATAACTTAATCTACAATTATATATATATATATATATATATATATATATTTATATATATATATACATATATATATATATATATATAGGCTTTAATTCCTACTGAACGTGCGAAAGCTGGCTAGAGGCGGGTTGTGCCGTAGCCAGGATTCTCACTATAAAAGTCTCACTTGTTACTGGGGGGAGTTTTGTGATTGTTAAGGTCTAAGAGTGCATAATACAGGTTGAATAAATTAGCCAAAGGGATGCTTAATTAAAGTCTTGCCAAGGGTACGTCAAAAACGAGGAGCCACAAATAAACACACGTACAAAAATAAACTTTACTTTACAGAAAAATAATAAATAGAAGCAATAGTTAAACGGGCATTTAGGTAAATAAGCATTAAATATTAAACACGGACGTTAAGCGTCTAGATTTATAATGACTCAATGGAAGTATCAATCACTGTTAATTGAATAGGTAATTTAAGAGTAGAGGGACACTGGGTTTACAGATTACCATTAATTGTGATGGATTGGAGAGACGACTACTCAGGTCCAGATGGGGTAGCTCGGGTGGCGTTAAAACGAGTTCTCGGGGAGAGGGGGATAAGATGACGGGTTCGGGGCTGCTGACTGCAGTTCCGGTTAGTTCACTCCTACTGGATGTGACACTAACAAATAGTAACTTCCAGTAACTATTTGGAGGTTCCTTTTTCTTTCTCAAGTTACGTTGGGCAACAGAGCGTATTCTTCTAACGGGATTTTTCCTCGGGAACACTTTGAGACAGCGACCAATTTAACTCAGCGGCGCGTTTGCAGTCAATACGTTACGACAACGACTCTCGTTCAACGTGAGTGTTACGCGAGTAGGTTTGGGACACTGCTCTAGAGGGGTGAACGGCGTTTTCCTTTATACCGTGGACTGTGCGAAGTCGAGAGAGATATTCCATTCACGACAATTCGCTTATCGCAGCGCCTTCTGGACAATCTCCATGGTATCATAAAGAAGGCAAATAGAATTTAGGCTTCTCTGTGAGATAGGCCTTCTTTCGTCAGACTTGCTGTCGCTTGTTGGGGAAGGGTGACGGGGGGGAGAGAGAGGAGACGAAGGTCAACTCAAACGACAAATTTCTTTCGTTCCCACGATTGTCTGGCGGCATGCGAGTATGTACGTTCCATACCCTCACAGATGTCATCATTTAAATACCAGATAATTAAAAATTTAGTTTGGCGTCAATTTAACAAAAAAAATATTTCTCCTGATACACAAAAGGGCAAGTAAACAGGCGCGGACCCATACATGACCAAAAGAAAAACACACGCATACATACACAGAGAAGGTAGGAAGAAACACCGAGTAAGACAGACAGACACGAGTGCAGTCAAACAGACAATCAGACATACACTACACGTACAAGTGCACACCTGCAAATAAACATATGAAGGCAGTATAAAACGAGCTATCTACATATTTATTTATTTTTTTAAGACCAAAAGCAACGACCGCATCTCCGCCAGAAGGATTTTAAAAGTTGTTTAATAATTGGTGAAATTAGGGAAAGTAAAAATGTATTCAAGATACATAGCCAGAACGGCCAAAAGAAAAGGGTGTGTGGGGTCGCAACTCTTCTTAACCTTATTCTCGGTTAAAAAATAAAGCAGGTCTCATTATCCGATGAGTGTAATCATTTCCCGATACAAGGGGTCATATTAACGTGCTTGATCAAGGACGTCTACTAAATGCACTAATCCCTAGTCACTAATGTCGTCGTTTATATAACGCTAAACAACACTCTCGTAATTCATAATTAGCAAATAATCCGTGAAAGGAAAATTTTATAATCCAATGAAGATTGAATTAATGCATTGCGAAGCCTGCGCATGAGAGTCGACGAAGACAAAAGACAAAATAACAAAGAGCAAAAAGATAGAAAATAAACCAAAAAATAAAGGACAACATAACAAAGAAATTAACAGGGGACAAAAAACAAAGAAAATAATTAGAAGAAAAAAATGGATGAACTAATAAAGAATTGAAGAAAAAAAACAATGAATAAAATGAAAAGTAACAAAAGACAAAAAAAAACAAAGAACAAAATAATAAGAAAGAAAATGAAAAGGGACGAAATAACAAAACAAAATAGAAATAAAATATAACAAAGACAAAGTGAAAGAGACAAAATAACAAAGAACGTTATAAAAAAATATATAAAATAAAAAAGAACGAAATAACAATAAAAAATATCAGGAAGGAAAATAATAAAGAAAAATCACAGTAGACAGAAAGTAAAAAAAAATAGAAAGGACAAAAAACAAAGAACAAAATAACAAATGAATAAAAACAAATAACCAAATAACAAGCAGCAAAGTATCAAGAAAACATGATAAAGGACAAAATAACAAACAACCAAATAACAAATTAAAAATAGAAAAATAAAAGAACAGAATTGTAAAATGAAAAATAACAAAAACTAAATAAAAATCTAAAATCAACGAAGAACAAAATAATAAAGAATGAAATGACAAAAAGAAAATAACAAAGGAAATTATAACGAAGAATAAATTAGCAAAAACAAAACAGGAAAGGACTAATAACAAAGGACGAAACAAAAAACCTAAAGGACAAAATATCAAATAATAAAATAACGAAGAATAAAATAACTAGGAAGAAAATAAGGGATAAACTAAAAAACAACAAAGAACAAAATTAGCAAGGAGAAAATAGCAAGTAACAAAATAACGAATCCAAACTACTAAAGGACAAAATAATAGAGCACAACATAATAAGTGGAGTAACAAAAGAAAAAAATTAACAAAGCATTAAAAAATTAAAACAAAATGAAAACAGGAAAGAATAAAAGAAAAAATAACAAAGAATAAATAATAAATAACAAACAAAATAAATGAGAAAATTACGAAGAACAAAATAAGAAATGATGAAATATTACTTCGATCATTGTTGCAAACATACTTGAAATTCGTTTCTCAGCTTCCTATACTTATTTGTGGGTACCATTTCTATATAACAACTAAGCGCCATCTTGATTTCAACAATCACTCCTTCATTAAACTACGCCATCTTGATTTCAACAATCCCTCCATTAATAAGCTGTGTCATTTTGATGCCAACCATTGCTCCTGCAGTAAGCCTCATCATCTTGATTTCATCCATTGCTCCTTCATTAAGCAACGCCATATTTGCAATTGTTTCGCAGCAAAAATCATATCAAAATCGTTTTTATCCCTACTTAACCAGCATTAATATTCTGTCAACTAATATAAATTTAATCTAGACAATATAATTCTTCCTAAACCTTTCCAACCTCAACAAACCTAAAATTTCCCAACTGTTTACACATGTTGATCGATCATCTTTATTCTTGTATATTGATGATATTTTTATGTCTTTAAACTCTTGTGGCACGCCTTCTACCTCCAAGAGGAATTATTATCTTAGATAATTTTCAGACTTTGCCCTTATCCCATCGGCATCATTCATTGTAATAACAGTGTTCATTCAGTTCAAGTATTTTTCGAAAATCAGCCCCAAACTTCAACACAGTTACTCAGGTACGAAAATCCTAAGCTTTATTTACTAGACTAGTGAGAGATCCCTCATTTGTGTTGGCATTTTTATTTTACAGTTAAATTGTTTTCAATGCGAATTTTAGCTTTGAACCAGCAGGATTCTATTTTTGCTGGCAATATATGTGTATTTTAATTCGATATTTTCGGGAAACGATACTGCGAGGTGTGTTGAAAACCGACACATCAAACTTTAAACAGAAAAAGTCAAATTAATCTTACCAGAAGATGAAGAAGGGAATATTGTCGAAAGATGAGGCGAGTGGGGAGATATTGGAGTATGGGCTTTGTTCGTTTGTTTTCTCTCATATTGCAACTACAATAATCTGCTAATTTTAATATATATACGATTATGCTTTCGTTTTGATATTTGGAATATTCGATATTTTATTATATCTATAAAAGACTTGTATAGCTAGTTTATCGCATGGTCGATTTGCATAACCATTTAGTAGCACAATGACTTTTATAACCATTTAGTTACATAGCAGAATTGTATAACTGGTTTGTCGCGTGGTACACTTGTATAGCCGGCTTGTCGTATGGCAGACTTGTATAATCAATCTGTCACGGGGTCGATATGTTTAACCACTTAGTACCACAATGGTTTTGTATAAACATTTAGTTGCATAGCGGAATTGTATAACCGGTTTCTGCATAGTGGACTTTTATAACTGCTTTGTCGCATGGTGGACTTGTATAACCGGGTGGTGCATAGGCATTTGTATGACCATTTTGCGTCAATTTACTTCATTAACTGTTATGTACGAAGCTCCTAACACAAAACACCGCCTATTATTTTTCATTTTCGCTTGCTCAAATATTTATTACAATGTTTACTGATTCCTATCTTTTATCCTAAATAGAATCTACGCTAAACAACCTCTATAAACGGACCAAGCAATAAAAATTCCACCAAAACAATCACTCTAAATGTTTTGTGTAGAAGAAACGAAAATTACTGGTTTAGAATGTGTAAGTATGCAAAAACGTTCATGAACGAACGAAAGGTTTCATATTTTGTGAGCCACAACGAAGTCTTATTCAATCTAGAGAAAAAAGTAATGTCTTTTTAAGGATATGAGGTAAATGTGATCTTTCGCTCACATTTGGCTCTGCCATGACCTACCTAAGAAGGTGTGAGGGGAAAAGAAGACAGAAGAAAATAAACTAAATGACAGCAGTCTCGAGAAAACTTAAGGATAAAAGGAACTGCTACAGTAAATCCTACCAATACGAAATGCAAAGGCCGTAGGGAGAAATGGAGGCCTCTCGAATAAATGAGGAAGAGGTAGCAAAAACGATAATTTGGAACCCCGTTGCCGGCAATTAATGGGCAATAATGAAATTAGAACGTGCCTATACAAAGATGGTGCATATGTTGTTGTTGTTTATTGCTTACCGGGAGCAGATGGCATCTATGTCCCCTCCGACCACTTGGCCGATTAAAGAGCAAAGTTATGATATTACGGCCTATGTAGAAATCCCCTCCAACGCTACCACCATTAACTGGGGCCGCGCTTTCTGTAAGGTTGCCTTGTGGGGCTAGGTTAGACTTGAGGGAAGCTGTTGCATGTCGAGTGAGTTTTATAGCCCCCCCCCCCCATCCCCGTGTATTAGCGGCCTATGCAATTACAATAAGTGTTAATTCAATTACAGCTCAATATCACACAGATTGCATGCCAAGGGAATTGTCCCGCTACAGGATTTGCATCCAGGTTGAGTGGTCGTCTCAGATCCATTTAGAAATGACTGACCACTCTACAACTCTTTATCTCTTGCTCTACAGCGTGGCTACAGTTGAAAAAACACACTCTTGCCTCATTGACTGAATGCATATTATTTTCCCAAGACAACTAATGAAAGTTCATTTTCAAACAAGAATGGCAATGTAAATATGAGGTTATTGAGAAAATAATATCGTTTCTTTTCTTAAAGGAAAATAAAAAAAAATAATTAATATATGACATAAATAATGTACAAATATGGTATAAGGTTTGGCGAATATGGAGGATCAGGAACAACTTCTCAACTTAAAGTAAACTTAGTGGGGCAAACGTGCTTGGTGTGGGCATGCCTTGTTATGAAAGAGTAAGATACCATTTTAGTTTATCGAGAAAGGACGTTTTTTTCATGAACTTCATTTAGATGTGTCAATTGTTGTAAATATTCACTCAAATATTATTTTAGTAACTTTAAACAGATGTCATAGGCATTATTATACCTTATAAATGACATGGGTATAATTACAGTTTGTAAACAGGCATGAGCATTAATAGAATTATCTTTTTACACTATCAACAAATTTTGAACAATTTAGACAACTTTAAGAAGCATTTTGGTCTTCTAAACACGACATTAAATTTCGTGACACCCAATAAAGATTTAAGATATTTGCACGTCATTCCGCTTCTTATTACCACAATTTGTCTCCTCATTTTGCTACGTAAACAATAAACTATCAACACATCCTTACTCCCCTTAACTTGACCACTTTCTTTGCAAGCCGCATTTCAAAATCTTTCGACAATCTGAATTTTTATTTTCTTCGAAGAAATAGAGAAATGATTAAATAAATAATCTTAAACAGGGCACTTTTGGAACCTTCGAAGGCGATATGCCGCCTTTCCTTACTTGGTGTTTCAAGACTTTTTTCATGCCTTCAAAAATAGAAAATAAAACCAGAATAAGAATTAAAGTTTTTATTAGAAAAATGACAATCAAAACAAGAGACCATAGAAGCGCCACAAAGTTGGCATTTTTCTAGGGACGTCATTATTTTCAAGGAATAAGGCTGACATTCTATTTCAGCATGACAGATATGTCCTTTTATTGTTGCCATTTAGGCTTATTTAAGACCATTCTCCCAACACCCACTTCCCTTAACTCCATTTTGTGTTTGCTAGCCTCGAGCCGAGCAATTAAGGGAGAATATTTATAACTCCTTTGTCCATTTTTTCTCAATTTCAGAACGCTTACATGCGTTGCATAAAGCTAATACAAGAAACGCTGCCGAGGTTTAGCAACATCTTGCGAATAATATTAAATTTCAATTCATTTTTAATCTAATTTCCACTCAGTTTATTAAGTTTCAAAATAAAAATCGAAATGGGGCAAATTTCATTTTAAGTATAACATTATTGAAAACAATGATTGTTTGCAAACTTAAGTTAAACCATAATTCGCGTTGATTAGCTCGTATATATATATATATATATATATATATATATATATATATATATATATATAATGGAAGATATCACATTGACGTGATGTATATCAGTGGAAGATAATGGTAAACCACAATATTTGAATCAAGATTTTATTTATAACTATCGGACTAGTTTCGGCAAGATGCCGTTTTCAACTAATAATGAAGACACTGGGCAAGGAGCACAGTATATATAAGGTAAGACACATCCTGAACAAAATGAAACAGCAGGAAACAATCTGGAAAAAAAATCTACTTGAGTAAATCCGGAGAGTTGCTAATCTCCAAAACGCACTGCGTTTGGGGGATTAGCAACTCCCCAGATTGTTTCCGGTTCCATTTCATTTTGTTTAGCTTGTCACTCACGCCAGATTTACTCGAGTATATTTTTCTCCAGATTTTTGCCTGTTGTTTCATTTTGTTCAGGATGTGTCTTACCTTATATATACTGTGCTCCTTGCCTAGTGTCTTTATCATTAGTTGAAAAGGGCATCTTGCTCAAACTATTCCGATAGTTATAAATAAAATCTTGATTCAAATATTGTGGTTTACCATTATCTTCCACTGATATACATCACGTCAATGTGATATCTTCCAGTATAATTATATATATATATATATATATATATATATATATATATATATACTATCTCTCTCTTTCTCTCTCTCTCTCTCTCTCTCTATATATATATATATATATATATATATATATATATATATATATATATATATATATATATATATATATACGCGTAGCCCTAAAACGGACCCCAGCTTTCGATAGGCTTCATTTTTTCATTACTTAAAACATTTACATAGAAATGAAGCCTTTCAAAGGTTGGGGCCCGTTTCTGCGGGAGATCACTATGTATAACGTTTTGGGATGTCCCAAAACATAGTGAATGTTTGGGTTAATGTTAAGGAAGCAAATTCCAACTATACACAATTTCATGCCTAATAATATTGTCACGAAAATTCCTGCGGCCTCTAAGATCCCTCGTCTGACACAACTGGAACCTGCTTAGAATCACCTGCTCACCGGTGGCCAGACGATCAATCAATACGCCTACCTGTTTAGAAAGTAAGCTCAATGAATTTTTGATTAAATAACATGTAAATACTGATGGTATCTTCAGAGAGAGAGAGAAAAGAAACGATAATACCCTGTTCATCCAGGGTACGAATTAAACTTTAATGGGAAGTTAAAATTAAGGTATTTGAAGGTTACCAGATATAGTCTAGAACACCATACCAAAATGAGCGGATCTACAGAACCTTAAAGTTGACTCAATGTACAAGGAAAATACATCTTTAAACAGGTTGGTTGCAATGCCCCGCGCCTACTTGTCAATAAATTTTTAAAAATATTCCCCGAAACGTAATGATCGTGAATGAAAGCAGAAAAAAGGAGCACCTAACTGTAAGACCAAACAAGCAGTCTTAACCTTACTAAATGAGGTAAAAATTAAATAAAATTTAAATGCAAATTACAATAGAAGGCTTTGAATTTGCTAAATACTCAAAAGAATGCCGCAAACTTTCTTAAGTTATGACAGTTTACAAATGACTTCTTATTAGTAAAGACTGAACGGAAAATGAGCAAAACTAGTGTGACTGTCGAGAATAGAAGTTCCTTGACGCCATGTGCTCCGTCGAAACCACGAGGTCAGGCAACGCCGAGCGAGAGCCGTGGAAACAGTCCGAATATCAAACTGCTTTCAGCAATAAGAAAGGGATTGGAATGTCAAACGCGCGCCTCTGTCGCCTCTCGCGGGGGTACTTCCCATCCCTCAGCGCTGTGTTTAATGAAGGAGACCCCCCGCGACTTGGCCTGAGGTAGTAACGGTTCCGGATGGTCCCTATTCATTGTTGGTCCCAACTGGGCATCGACAGTGTTTGCCTGCCATTCTCAAGGAGACACTTCATTCTCGATCGCGCTCCGTATCCTTACGAACCCGAAAGCAAGAATTATACAGAAGGATCTGAGCCCCAGTCAATTGACCGATCCTTGGTTTCGGTACATTTCGTTTGGCACGAATGCTCCCTCCAGTTATTGTTACCACTAGAGGTTAAGCTCCCTGTGGTTAAAATCACTCGAATAACCAACTGCTCCGCATTTGAGCTCTTAAAGCCTCGAATCCAAGCCAGGCTGAGATGAATCATCTGTGGCATCCTTGCCAGTCATTTTTAACTGTGTACATACGTACCGAGGCTCGTGATAGCTTCCCGAACACTCACGTAGAGCTCGACCCTGTTCACTCCAAGTAGCTCTGTTAGATCGACTACTGTAAACACCGAGTATCCATTGCCATTATTCCATTCTAAATATTTATCATGTATTCTGTGTAAATTATTAAAGTTTAGTTTGGTTTCTACCTTTTCCTAAGCCTTATAGCCCGCAGCCCTCATTAGTTTAATAATGGCCAACCCCGCTCTTTTGTTTGTTACTTAAATTCCTCTCACTCAATTTAGCAAGATTTTTCCCCTCTTCCCTACTTCTACTCCCATTTCTATCGTAACCAGAATTGAGCCAAGGTCCCTCATTTGACCTTGAATGCCCACTCATTTCGGGTAGAAGAAAACATAAATGTTTGTGGGTCATTCTACGACAGTGCCGCTATGCTCAAAACACGAGAAGTAAAAAATGATAGATTATTTCAGATGAGACCCATATATATAGTGGCGAAACGCCGTTCACTTTCCTTATTATATAAAAATCAGAAAAATACACTTTTGCTATGAAATTGGTAATTATTAAACATTTGATAGAAGAAAAGTGTATGTCACTAAAAAGAACGAGAATTCTAGTTTAATATTTGTCAATTTTGACAAATTATATCTTTAAGTGACCATTCTCATCTTCCTGAACATACTCGTCTTCAGATGAGCATGGCATAGCCTAAAAAAAGGACGTCATATTATTTACGAATAAGAAAAGGCTGAAAACAAATCTTATGGGAAACAATCCTTTTCCATTAACATAACAAAATAAAAACAAATGAATAACTAACACAAATTTACGTGCGGGATTGAGCAAAGGCTCTAAGAGGGCTAAAAGATTCGACAAACTCCGGAAGAATGGAAATGTTTTGCTCTTACGAATAAAATATGTAGAAAATAAGAGGTTTTGACCTCTGCTACGTAGAAAACATCCCGGAAAGCGTATTCCTAATGGAGTTAACCTGTCTGGAGCGTTAGCGAGTCTATGTCAATTCGCTGCCCTTTCTTCCTTTCTTGATTATGCGATTGATTTTACCATTTGAAGGCAATAATCTTGCGCCTATTTTTAAATGTAGAATGGAATTTTAGGGTCATCATTCATTTATGGGGATGTATCGGTGGATGAAATTGGGATAACATGGAGACAATGATTTTTCCAAGATACGTGATTTGCATATAAAGTTCAGCCATCATTTTTGTTTTATAATAAAATTTTTGGTTTTACGATGCACTTTAGTCTTCAGTGTACTCCTATATTGTCATTTTATGAGCACATATGCTACGAGTTTTTTGTTCATTTTTTCCTACAAGCTAATCTTAATTAATCGGGGGCTTGTGTCCGTTTTTATCTTCAATTTTACAGTGTAATTTACTTTTTCCAATTTTATCCTCTTGCCTTCTCACAAAGATCTCATGATCTCAATAAAGAAAAATTCCAAACCACAATTTTCATTTATTTGGTCAATGGATTCATTCCGTTCTTTAAAGTCCCAAGTTTCCCCCGTGTTAGCTTCTCAATTATGTACTTTCCACAGTTTTTTTTATCTCTCAAATCATTATTCGGGTTGAGATGCTCCAATTAATTTACACTTTTATGTAAATAAACACAATAAATAATTTGCTGATCATCTTCTCCGCATTAGTTAGGACCTCTTTAATCCATGCCAAAATATGTTAACACGCATAAAATTATGGATTACTTTTATAAAGTACATTCAATTGCGGAAAATTGGCCTTGACTTGCCGCAGGTAATATTAAAATTCTAATGATGATCTCTAGATGAGAGGTTGCGAAAGAATACAAGGATTCCTCTGCAAAGAGTGAAGCTCGTGCTGAAACTTCTACTGAAGAAAAGAACCTAAATTTCCTCTACATAAACTCGTTTGAAAAGTAAACTCCCTCTGGTCAGATGTTTACTCGACCATTAGATATACAAATGGAGCTCTGCCATCGTTTTATAAAGAGGGGGCAAATTAAGGGATTCCCCCCTCTGATATCATCTTTCTCTCCTAATCTTGACCAAAAAAGATCCTCGTTGCGGAATGGGGATGCCAAAGATCAGGAAGGTTGAACAGCCTCCCTTGCACCCCCTTTCCATAATAACTTCTTTCCCTACGAAACTTGCATTCTTATTCACTCTCCCTAACTTCACATTTTTTTTAGAACTCCTTGGCAAGTTTATGATGGAGATGCCCTTGGTAGGTGTTGCTAATTTATGTAACTATCTCTTAGCGATGTCTAACATCTTCCACTTCTTCATGATTCGTAAAATAGTTAATCTAATTTCGGAGACTTCGTTGTGAGCTTCTTTTTAGTCGCGGGCAACTCTACATTTCACTATGTCGGTAGTTCGGTCGTCGGTCAACGTTTGATTTTGTTTGTTTTTTTGTAATAACATTGTAACTATTCAGCTGATTCTAACGAAATTTGAAACCCTTATGTTGTTTTACATTCTCTTTCGAATGATATAATTGCCAAAGTCATCCCTGGGTTACACTGGGAATTAATTTGTTTTGGCAATAGCATCATAACTATTCAGCCGATTCTAACGAACTTTAAAACCCTTATGTTGTTTTACGTTTTAATTCGAATGATATAATTGCTAAAGTCCTCCCAAGGTTAGTCCGGGAATTATTTTGTTTTGGCAATAACATCATAACTATTCGGCGATTCTAAACGAAATTTAAAACCGTTATGTTGTTTTACATTCTCTTTCGAATAATATAATTGCCAGGTCCTCTCAAGGTTAGCCTGGGAATTATTTTGTTTTGGCAATAACATCATAACTATTTGGCCGACTCTAACAAAATTTGAAACCCTTATGTTATTTTACATTCTCATTTGAATAATATAATTGCTAGGTACTCCCAAGGTTAGCCCAGGAATTATTTTGTTTTGGGAATAACATCATAACTATTCGGCGATTCTAAACGAAATTTAAAACCGTTATGTTATTTTAAATTCTCATTTGAATAATATAATTGCTAGGTACTCCCAAGGTTAGCGCAGGAATTATTTTGTTTTGGGAATAGCATCATAACTATTGAGCCGATTCTAACGAGATTTGAAACTTTTATGTTGTTTTACATTCTCTTCCAAATGATAGAATTGCCAAGCTCCTTACAAGGTTAGTACAAGAGTTATTGAATGTTTTGAAGGTCGTGAGGTCATAAATCAGAAAAAAATGAGAGCACGCGACCTCGTGGTCAGCAGACCTTGTTTTATTAAAGAAAAATTATAATCATTCCTGGGATAGGATTGTTTTAAAAAAAAAATTGTGGCAATATTCTGTTTGGGATTCCTATTTTAGAATATTTACTTACTTTCTTATCCCCCTGGCTTGTGTTATGGTATTTTCCACCATCACATCAGTTTCCAGTTTATTTTTAATTTTTTCAGTGAAGAACGATTAAACCCCAAACCCTGCGTGCTCTATGTAGCACGCACCTCAATTAACGATCTACCCCTTAAGAGTGATAGTTCATAATAAAGGTAATTTTGTGGCCCTATTTTTACAATACATATGGAGTACATCACTCTTGACGTGTTATGTTAGTCCTAACGCCTAGCTTAAAAAACGCGTAACCAACTTATTATGATTGGAAACAAAAGTTCAATGGTTGAAGGCCTGGGAAAAGAGAAAAAGGATAAATGAGAGTGAAGTTTTTGAAAAAGTAAAAATGATCTTTTCAGGGGAGATTCTTTAAGCGATGTAAGCTCAAAGAACCCTCTTTAGTTCACAGTTTAAAAGAAACGGTGAAAAGATGAGGTAAGGTTTGAAGAACTTGTTCCGCCCGCCCGGGAAATGAGAAATTGTGTATTTACCTTGAGTAGCTTCGGAATTGAGACCTTAGCATCCAAAACCACTGGACCGTACTTTGAAGGGGAGAAACGGAACGAGGCGGGAATTTTGAAGAGGGAGATGTTTGCTAGGCAAGCTCGAGAACAGTTATGTCTGGGACCATCTCGCGGCGGACAAGGACCCGGGAGTGGGGAGGGGAAGCTCCATTTCTGCGTGTACAAGGGAGTTTTGGGGCAATAAGCTCAGCAATAGGTACATTTATCATTAGAGGATATCTGAACTCAAAAAGCAACCTACCTATCTACCTTAAAGGAAAGCTTTGCACGACAGAGCAATTTTATCGTGATAAAAATTTAATTTTGAAAAAAAATAATCCTGAATTTACAAATTTGAAATTGACAATGCGGTAATAATATATAAAACAGGTAAACTTGATTCATTGACTAAATCTCTATACCATTATAATTTATATATAATACCTCTTTTGAAGCGCTCTTCAAAGCCACAGGCATTTAAAGAGCGCTCGACTGTCAACTAAACAATGTTTTATGGTTGAAATGAGGCTCTAAGGTAAGCTTAAAGGCAATAAGGGAATGGGAAGAGCCTAGAGCAGCAGTAGGAACATTTCAATTCTAGAAGCAAATAAATGCAAGATCACCCAAGCAACAAGAAAAACATGAGGAACAAGCATAAAGAGGGCAGAGTGAGGCCAAGATGTTTTAAGGAGGAGGAGAGGTAGGAGGGGCTACGGCGTTTAATGTCTTATAGGTAGGAAGGATAGTCAGTAAGCTCACGTCGTAGCATGGTCTTACGAGAGAAACGCCCTCCGCACTAAAAATGGGCTGTAAGTTTTGTAAAAACTCGAAGGGGTAAAGAGTTGAAGCATGGGATCCAGCGAGAAGGGAGGTATTATAATCAAGGTGGGATGTAAAAGGAAAGTGTGGATGACAATCTCGCAACTATTGCGATCAAAGTGGCAGCGGATACGGCTGAGATTACTGCGAAATCATAGAAACGATTTACATACATGAGTACCATTAGCTTTGAGGAATAATTGACTATCTATCAAAGATGACGCCTATATTTTTACATTGTTCAAAAATGAGCCGTGGGGCCCCCACGGTTAAGAAAAGGATAAAATAGTTTTAACTTGAGTTATATCCTAAAGAGCTTTAACTATTTAGACTTCATTTTGTCACGATTGTCTTTCATAAAGTAGTCCGAGAGCGATTCAATAAAGACGTATGCGGATAAAATATTTCTAAATGTACAATACCGGAGAAAGAGAGGTAGATTTAAGCGTTATCAAGATAAAATAGAAGGATATACTAAGACGATGCCTAAGAATACCAAAGAAAAGAAAAAAATGCTTTAAAGGACCGAACCAAGAACTGAAGCTTGTGGAAAAACAAAACACATACTTGCCGACTAGATATATCATCCCCATAACAATATATTGAGTGGGATATGGTAGGTAAAAGCAGAATTTGTCATGGGCCGTTCCAGAAACCATCATCAATTCCTTGAGAGTAATAAGAAGAACTGTGATCGACAGTACCAAATGCTGATGAGAGATCGAAGGAATACCAGAATAGAAAGCAGACCAGCATCAGCTGTTCCACAAAGTCGGTGAGATAAATTTAGGAAAGCAAATTATGTGCTCTTTCCAGCCTTGAAGCTAGCTAAGAGATCTCATCAATGCTGGAGGACGACAGGTGATCTAAAATCCAGATTGATACCAGGTTGTCAAGGGCTTTAGAAAAGAATAGGAGTTGAGATATTGGGCGGTATTTTGCCGGATACTTTGGGTCCAGGCTAGGTTTCTTGATTATTGGGGGAACAGCAACGTGTTTAAAATCAGATAGTATATAAGACGGAGGTGCTAAATGTCCCAATGAGGGGGACAGAAGGAAAAACAGGGAGATATTGACAATAGAGCCTTGTAGGGTTAATGCAAGAGGAGAACAACCTTTTCGAAGAAAGAAGGAAAAGGTAACGTTAATTCTATTGTGGACAAAAGGTGAGAGAAAGAAGTTGCGGCAAAGTTTAGGAGGAATTAGTAAGTGTCGAGGAATACAGATGAAGGGAATGAAATATTGAAAAGAAGACAAAGAAATCGACACGGGTGATGTGGAGAAGAAACTGGGATAATAGATGGGGAGAAGAACGATCAAGAACATTGAACAGTGTTTGTGGATTGTTTTTGTTATATTCCATGCGTCTTATCTGATCCTATATAGGATAGTTATTCTGTTCCTTTCCTTCTTTCCCCCCCTCTGCCTTTCTGTTGGACATCTGTGTTTCAAGTATTAGTATCAGCTTTTGGAGTTCTATAATTGAGTTATGTAATAGAAGGACCCATAATCATATATCTAGGTAAACTATAAAGTATTTAAGCTTGGATAGGACTTTACGAATTACAAACCAAAATTGTAAGAAGTGCGGAAAGAAACGATACTGTCGATTTTTTTTTTGTATGCAAATTGCCAAGAAGAAAAACTGAAAAAAATAATACGATTTTGATTGCTTTTGCCTCTTTACACAAAGAAAAAAGCGCTCAAAGCCAAATTTTTAATTTACTTTGTGGATTTTGGATGTCACGAGTAATATTTTGACTTTGCTTAAACTCAGTTCTGTATGAGAGATTTTAATTAACAAAATAGTCTTGTAAAAAGGGTATATTAAATATTTAATTTTAGCCATTTCCAAGTGCACTACATTATGTAATACGTCAAGCTGGAGTATTTACTTGTTGTGGAGGATAGGAGAAATTTTAGAAACATCCACGAATCACCTTTCGTTTTCCCATTGCACTGCAAGGCTAAAAACATAAACATTGATAGCGGGGAAGTAGATAGTTGGGAACTCACACATGATAAATAGGAAGAATGTAAAATATTCGAGATATTTTCGAATATTATTCAATTCCTTCTCATTCATCAGTATTCTGAAATTCCACTAGTTCTATTTTATCCATTGTTAATGATACTCCTGAGGATTTTTCTACTAGTCAACAACTTAAAGTTCTTTTATTCTTTTTTAACAAGTTAGAAAAATCGAACTTAAGAATATCTTTTAATAAAGAGAAAAAAAAGGGGGTATATAATTAGTGCAGCAAAATTATTTTGGACATTTGTTGTTCATATTCCAAAAGTCTGATGGTACTATGGACGAGTTATTACCACTAGCTAAGAGGAGGAAACCGACTAGAGCTTATAAGGAAATTGACTAATGGAGAAATGAAAATGTGTGGAAGATACAAAACTAGAGTGATACAAAGAAGAGACTTTGTAGTATCAGGTACCAAAAATGGTACACAATACTTTAATAGATATATCAAGAAGCAACATTGGACGAAATAAGAAATTCAAGTGAATTCGAAAGACGCTGACCAAAATAACACCGCTGTTCATCTTTCATGTACAATATATAGAATACATATTAAAGTACGCCATTACAAATATAGACGCTATCTAAATTTTTAGTGGCGTGCGACTCTATAGTTACTATTTCGGTCCGTAAGCCAGTCGGTCGGCTGGTAACCATTTTACTATTTAATTCCCCGGGTAACCTTGGGAGAACCTTGACAATTATATCGGTCAAAAGAGAATATAAAACAACATATAAGTTTCAAACTTCATCAAAATAGGCTAGATAATTATGATGTTATTGCCGAAACAAAGTAATTCCTGGGCTAACCTTGGGAGAACTTTGGTATTATATCATTTGAAAGAGAATGTAAGGCAACATAAAGTTTTCACATTTCGTTTGAGTCGGCTGAATAGTTACGTTGTTATTGTCAAAACAAAATAATTCCCGGACTAACCTTGAGAGAACTTTGGCAATTATAGCATTCGAAAGGGGGTGTAAAACAACATAACGGTTTCAGATTTCGTTAGAATTGGCCGAATAATAATTTTGGTATTGCCAAAACAAAATAATTCCCCGGCTAAACTTGAGAGAACCTTGACAATTATATCAGTCAAAAGAGAATGTAAAATAACATATGGGTTTCAAATTTCGTTAGAATCGGTCGAATAGTTACGGTGTTATTTTTAAAAGGCTCATTGAAAAGTAAACTGGTTAGCGCTAAGAACTTTTATAGTTTGGGGCTCCATTTTTCAATAACTTATTAAGCATGAACAAATCTTAAACGTGAGTGTTCAACAAAAATTATATTAACTCACCTGAATGGTAACTTATGTATATATAACAGGTTTTTATAGATTATATATGTGGCTAAGTCTTACTTGTACCCTTAAGCACATTCCACAATGTATTAGATTTAACTATCAAGGCATTTTTCTAGGTTTTGTACCAAATGCCCGCCATAGACAAAAATTTTAATATGGCTTTATGAGAAAAAAAAATGTTTTTAAACTTATCTAATGTTGAAAACATCAATTAAAACATAATAATTTTTTTTTAGGTTGAATTTCAAATGGAGTGAAGTGTTCTTAGGCGCATTTTTATGAGAAAAGAAGATAATTTAGTTTGAAGAATTGTATTAATTGATCAAGATCTCAATTCTTGAAAAGCATTGTTTCACCCTATACCTAAGTAATTTTCTCATAGGGGAAACATAGACCAACTTGGCTGGAGTTATCTCCGGATATTCTTTCTCGAACGATAGAATTAAGACATGATGACGCACAACCTTGCCGTCATAAGGTGCAACGTCCTGTTTTGGTTGCTTCGTCTCGGCACAACTTCCAAGTCGAGCCCAAGAAAGTGCATTAGTCATTCCGATTATGGCGTCTATGTAAAGGAAGTTCTTACACTGTTCCTCCATACGTATAAATTGCCTAGCTTATCATAACTTCAAATTGCATTCTCTTCTGGCAGGAAATAAATGTCCAGGGTAAAGCGCTCAGAAGCATACGCTCTCTGCACAGCCGTGTATTCCATTAAGAGTGGGGTCGAGAAACGTGTATAGGAATGCTGATTCTTGCAGTTCAGTGTACGTATGATCTTAGAGTGGTAGAAAAGAGTAGGGGGTGAAACTTTCGAGCTTTAACACATATTTGGCGCTATTCCAGTTATGAGAACCCCCATTATCTCGTATCCGAATTATCAAGTGCTATTTCGTCCTCGTTCTCCTTTTGCACCATTTTTATGATCTTTTAAGAACTATTAACATGTCTTAAGTTTGATAAAGGGCATAAAGTCTTGTAACCTCTTTTAGTAATACCATTTTGCCTTTTTATAGGTGGGTGGCTAAGTAAAAGCGCAAAATCTTTAATAATGCGAATATATATATATATATATATATATATATATATATATATATATATATTACCGACCAAAATAAGAGAATGATTTTCCTTTATTAAAATATCTTCAAAAATATGATGAGTAAATAAATGAAATTTACATGGTACATAATGGAATGTATTTAATATATTTTATATGGATTTCATATAATCCATTCGTATATTCAAGAAATTTTACTGAATAAAATAACAAAATAAAATATTGACACGTGCAAAATAAGAGAAAGTATTTTTCAGCAACATTCTAGAATTTGCTTGAAATCATCTTGCAACATTTTTCTCACTAGGTAAGATTTGTACAACTGCCATTGTTGCCAATCTCACTCTGCAGAGATGCCACCACATAGAAAGCGACTCCTGAGCTCCGTCAGTTAATTTTTCGCTTGATGACTTCGCGGATGACTCTTTCTGCCAATTTATGAGAGATAGGAAGGTCCAAGAGTGTGATTCCGCGTGTTCTGAAGTTATACAATAAAAACAAAATCTTGTGTCGAGTTTGGTTGACCACGCATAACCACGCATTACCACTGAGGCAGTACTTTCTCAAAAAATTAAGACCAAAAGTAGAAGATAGTAAGGCCGTTTCGCATCGTCCCGTCGCCTCGTTTCCTCTGGTACAAAAGCTCGCTCTCCAGCAATCAAACTAATCATGAGTAAGAATTCATTTAAGCGACGAAAGTAAATTTAATTTAGTTGGATCTGATGGCAGATGCTTTATTAGACGAGCTACAGGCCACAGAGATAAACTTAAAGGTGTTAAAAATTCTCCTAAACACGGAGAAGGCAGCTTTATGGTATGGGACAATTTTCTATGAAAGAGTTGATCCACTAGGGCGAATGATGAAACAGTAAATACCAATGTGTACTTAAGCCTCGTACAACAAGATGTTATAATTTTACTCCCTGCATCTTTAAACCAGCCAGCAGTATTTATGCAGGACAATGCGTCATGCCATGCTGCAAAGCGCGTAAAATACAATTTCGAACAAGAAGATATCGAAGTAATGAAGTGGCTTACTCAAAGCCCGAACCTTAACCATTCACTACCTCTGGAAGATCATTAGAAACAAAGTTCGAGACCAGCAGCCTTCAACTGTGACTGGATATGGACAAAAGTGAACAAGAATGGAACAAAATAACTCCTGTGGTCGTCGTTGCATTGAATTAAAAGTGCTTTAAGTTTCATCGTTGTCAAATCTTACTTTGTTTTTAGTCTATTTTCTTTTTAAGCAAGCTGTGAAAGGTCGTTCTCGTATTATGCACATATCAATATATTATTTTGTTAGTTAATTTAGTATAAATTCTTGAATATACACTTGTATCATATGAAAGCTTCATAAAATATATAGATTGCATACTTTTATCTACCATGGAAATTTCATTCCCCATCATATTTTTGAAAATATTTTAATAAAAGAAAATCATTCTAAAAAGATACATATATATATATAAAAGGTGATTGAAAGTAACTCCTTATTTTAAAATACTTATAATCTATTTATATATTGTAATATATTTTTCAATTATTTTTGTGTATGTTCCTTGATGTATGGGAATTAAACCTATGTTGTGTTTTTTTAGATCGATTATTTTGTTTGAAATTTGGAAGCCCTACAAACATGGCTGCACGTTTTACCCTCTATGTGCGTGCCCAGCTAGCGGCACGTTCTGAAGTTTGGACATCCGTTGTTCAAGTGCAAAGAGGGGGAAGGACGATTAAAGGGAGACAAGCTCAAGTTGACGCTAAGACGATCAAGAATTGTCATGCAACACTCATGGTTACAGGATCTGTAACGGATGCTTGAAGAAGCGGTTGCCCTTCCAATTCCAGTGACCCGGAGGTAATACAAGTTTTTCATTAAATGTTTGCGCATAGCCCCAAAAAGTCAATTCGACTGGCAGCGAGAGAAAGTGGACTCTCTTTTCAGTGTTAAAGAACTGTGCTCAAAATGGAACTTAAATGGCATGATTGGAAGTCGCACTACTACCAAGCTATATCTGCTGAGGACTGCGACATTTATATGGAGTTTGAGGAGATGATGCTGGCTTGGTATGAAGATTGGACTGATCGCTTTAAAAATATAATCTGGAGTGATGAAGTGGTATTCCACATCGGTGGGCTTGTGAACCGTCACAACGGCCACTACTATGAGGAAGAAGATGGTCGTATTAGTTCTGAAAAGATGAATCGGCCTAAGGTGTGGAATGACTTTGGACAGAATTGTGGGTCCCTTCATCCTTCGCGATACCATGAATGCCGAAAGGTACCTCACCATGCTTCAAGGTTAAATCTGGCCAGTTATCAGTACTTGGAAAAATAGTGAAGATTTGATTCTGATGTAAGATGACGCTCTTCCACCTTTTGCTATTATTGTTCCGGAATGGCTGAATGCCCACTCCTCTGGGAAATGCATGGGGCATCGTGCTCCGCATGAGGCGCCAGGCCAGCCATAAGTCCTGACTTAACACCAACGACCTTTTTCTTTGGGGTTGGTCAAATGACCAAGTTTACTCTACCAAACCAACGACCTTAAAAGATAAATTAAATAAAACTATACCCATTAATTAAATTTCGATTATTCAAATCCGCAACATAAATGAGACCTCTCTTCCCAGGAAATCGCTATAAACTCCCATTTACTGATGTGGTTGTTTTTTTAAAAGGACTTTTACCCTTATTGGGAATTCTTTCTATTTTATCACCTTTGTTAGCTCCTTTTCTTTCTTTATTTCTCATATTCATAGATTTATAGCATACACTACTCAATTTTATTAATATGTATATATAGAAAGAGAGGCAAAGACAGAGACAGAGAGAGGCAGAAAGAAAGCAGGTCAATGTAAAAGCTTTTATATTATTGATTCCTTCTCCTAATTGAATAGGTAAAATTTGTGCAAAATAAAATTAATTAGGTACATTTCGAGAAACATTGGCATTAGTAGTATATCACTAGTCGATCTTTCAATACGAGTAGCAATTACCAGCTTACTTAAGAGCAAGATTAAAATACTTTTGATATTACAATTAAAATAAATGCATTCCAAATTTCACTAGCAAATAAGTTTGCTAGTGAAAGTAGGAATGCAGCAT
Source organism: Ceratothoa steindachneri (assembly GCA_963969495.1). Lineage (NCBI taxonomy): Eukaryota > Metazoa > Arthropoda > Malacostraca > Isopoda > Cymothoidae > Ceratothoa > Ceratothoa steindachneri. The sequence goes on from OZ018332.1 coordinate 104,275,387, forward strand.
ATATTATTTTTTTAATGTGTAACTTTTGAAAATACAACGGACAAGGACACTTATCATAAAATAGGTGAGGCTCCGAAAAAAACTTTAGACAAAAACCGCAAAAATAGGACGCGATGAAAAATTAGAGAAATTATCGAAATACTGAACTCAACAAGCTTACAAAAATAACTGAAGGAAGAACATAGAACACTCAATATGATTCTAGTGAAAGCAAAAAAGAATAGCAAACCAGATGGAACAATACTTAACAAATACAAGACCGCAAATGAAGCACCAGCAGATTAAGAATATTAAAAAAACACAAAAAGGATCAGTCGATGAGTCGAAGAATTCTTTCAAGGATTTCAGGATTGCCGCTGTCGCTAAATAGCAGATGACAACTCAAGAAATGAGGATACAATGAAACCGGTATAAAATTTATAAATTTTACATGCACTTAGTTGCATAAAGTACCTAAAGTGGTGGAGGATATGGTGTAACTAACAATCGACCTCGTAAAGCCTAAAGAAGAAGGTCAGTCTATACGCTTTGTCATTCCTTAAATAAAATGTTTCACTGAAAAAATATTTCAGAAATAAGGACCGGCAAAGACGCTAAGATAAACTCAAGGCAAGTTCAAGAAAGGATGGAAGCAGTGAAAGTCAGAGGTGAGGGAGAAATAAAAGTAAGAGAGCGTATATATAAAGAATTAGTGTCACAACTCCTATTTATATAGAGATATACTTTAAAGTAATATTTATCAAATCCAATTTTAAACAAATAATTTTTTCTAGTGTTTTAAAGGCATTACATAAAGGTTATTATTCTAAGTTTGTTTTATTTCATAAGAAAAATAGTTTTGTGCTATTGCAGTGTTAAATATTTTGTTTATTAAATGTTATTTCTAGATGCCTCCAGTTATATAGCTCAAATATTAGTAACTAATTTAGTATTATATAGGTTTCAATAACTTGCAGGCGTTGATCTTCCAGTTAAATTAAATTGATGTGCTCGACTCTGCCTTCGTTTAATCTATTTCTATGCTAAGAAATTAATTTCGTCCCTTGACGCGTTTCAGCATTAAAATGTCCCTTTTTAAAAACATAATACTGCAATAACGCAGCGATCTAATGCAGATATGATAAAAATGGTAAGCTTCCGTGACGCTTGTTCAGAAACACCTGGGGACACTCTTCATGCACGCCATACAAGTAGCTGTTAGGTTGGTTACTTCGATACAACCACTTTCTTGGTATGTGGGTGTCTTGTAGACATACCATTACTATGATAACAGAATATGGATACTAGATTTGTGCCGAAATGGGGTTCCAAAGGCTCTTTAGAGAAAAGAAGAAAAATATCTTTCGATTTAAACGCAAAATGTCTAGCCATATATATATTACAGGGGTTGGACAAAATAATGGAAACATTAACTAATGCACCCATTCTCACCAAAAGGTTTTTAAAACATTTAAAATGCCTGAAAATGACGTAGAACACATATTGGTCGCCATAATTCACAGATCCGGCCATAATCAAGTTTTTTGTGTGTAAATTGGAGCAAAAACTAGGGGATATATTCCTTCTAAAAAGCATCTACGAAGGAGCCTGAGCAGGTTTCACTTGAAAACAGTTAAATTCGTATAGATACAGCCCAAACCTGTATGAATCGATTGGTTGGTGTATTGAATCTATTTATACTGCTAAGGGAAAGGGGACTAAAAGTCAGTAATTGAATTAATGTTGCCATTATTTTTTCAAACCCATGTATAATCATATTCTTCTTAGGAAGTCACAGTACATTGTGATATTATGAAGTCACATGCATTATGATATGATACCTAATACCTAGTTTCTAGCCTTGTATCATCAGCAAATTTTCAAAATACACCTAACAATAGAAATGCTCATTCTCTTATCAACAACACACTTTAATTCATAGATAAATATAGTTCTTATGATCATCTGCAGGTTGTTAACCAATCATTGCAGCCAAATAATGAATATGAAATAGTACTCTATATGTTATTTATAGAATATGATAAAGGTCTTTATTTAGTCAACAACGAGTCGTACTAAGAACCGTATAAAAAATAAGTGTTAGTTAAATTTGAATTTAAACCTCATTCTAAGACAACAACCACATTTAAGTCTTACTCCTTCAATAGAAAGATATAAATAAATAAAAGGTGATACAAGATAACTTCATCTTCCCAGGAATGTAAACAACAATGTTTTAGGTGCTCAGGAAACTGGATTAGGAGCACGAATGAATTAAAAGTTAATGAGATATATTTGATTTCATTTTTTACGCTAATATTAGTGTATATTTTAGCAAATTCTAAAGAATTACAAATAACCATAAGAGACTTAACACAAAAGGTCTCTTTCAGTTGGACTCAAAACCTTTTTAAAACAAAAATTAGAAGCAATAGTTTGACTAAAGTTAAGGCTATTCAAATACAGATACGAGAGTATATTTACTTATGAAAGTTTTGGCTTCTCTATAGGTACAATAAAAAATAATTCATAATATTTAGCGGAAAACAAGTTTAACATTATTGGTTAAATCAGTATACAAAACCTAACCTAACCGAAGGTTAGGTACTCTGATTTTATAAATGAAGTTCAGGTTGTTTTCCACTAAATATTAAAAAATATTTTGTTATTGTTTTCTTATATTTTTTAGTTTCAAAATACATTTTTGTTAATAAACTTACAAACCATTATTAACTCATTGTTATCCCATTAGATAAAGGTGTAGTTCAAAAAACTACTTGGTTGATCACGTTTTGGAAGAGCACCGATATATGTTTATATAGCTCTTTCTTCCACCGTGGCTTTTTTAACCCTTTAAATTTTTCTTTTGCTAACATCTTAGCTGATTTTTGCTTTTTTATTTTTGTTTTTTCTTGATTTAGTCATCCTTCTTAATCAGATTTCTCCCATAAAATTCACCTACAACAATCACCAAACTTATTCTCCTGCATTTTTTGGATTTAAACACCTTTCTCCACTACAACGGTGCAATGACAGTATTCTTCCATTCTAAACCTCTCCTTTAATTTTACATGCTTTACAACACGCAACCAGACCCATTCATAACAAAATCCCAAGCATGTTTTACTATCTCAGTGACTGTATCATCAACTCTGCCTTTGCATGACCTCTTATAGGTCTGATAATTTGTTGCACATTTATCTTTTCCATAGCCTGATACGACACCATGTCTACACCCACGATGTAGAGCATATCGCGCTAGCAATCCTATTACTTAATCGCAAGGCCTTGCATCACTATAAGAATACATTATTTGTAAACTAGGTAATTCTACAAATGAACAACTTTAACGCAATCGAAGGAGATTTGTTATAAATATTTCTATTTTTTAAAAATACGTATAATGCTATATAGTGTATATCGTAGATATACACTATTTCAGGAGCGGAAATTTCTAAGTAAATATTTATAACAAAAAATACGTTGTCGGCCATTTTGCCATTGATAGCTTGTTTTGAATATTCCAAACAATGCGTGGGTTAGGTAGGAGGTTTAAGTTGGTTAGTATTTTTAGTTTGTTTTTAGAATATTTAATTCTTGTGGGTTCTTTTATTTTCTTTAGTATGTTGTTAGGTCTTGTGTGGTCGTGCTTTTAAGTATTAATAGCTCGGAAACTAGTGCTTTCTTCACCGAATAAATAGCAACAGACAATTCAGATAAACCTTTTTTTTTATTGAAAGTTTGGTGGTATTCTATAAAACGTTGAGTTGTTCATCTGTACCATTAACTAACTTTATACCATATTTTGGTTAGTTCACAATGACTCTTAAAAAGTACAGGGTGCATCCTCCTTGCGGAATGCCAGGAAATAATTGTTTGGGTGCTTTTTATAGCAGCAATTCCCACAGTATGACGCTTATTCCAGTGGGACCTACAGTTTGAGGTGAGATAGAAAAAATATCATAGTGGAACAAGTGAGCACAAAAGAGTGCAGTGATCTGCCTCGTTGAATTGACGAGAGTTGAATAAAATGAAACCCGGCAACGATTCCAATTACGGATGAGATTCGAAGGAATTTCAGCGACCGACAAAAGGCTGCGTGCGGAGAAATGTCTGAAAATGTCAGGAGAGAAAAGTATTGTGGCTTTGACGCACTGAATACGTTATTTTATTTAATCAACTGAATATGTTCTAATATTCAATTAAATGAATACATTATTATATTTAATTAACTGTAAAATGGGATATTTTATTTCCACGAGGTGATAATTTACGGTTAAATAATTATATAGGAACATATAAGCTCTCCTGACATGATGACAGTTATTCTGCGTGAATCCACTTCAAGGAGATGCTCACGCTGGTTTTTGTGTACGTCATTACGAAGATAGATAAGAGAGATTTCAATAAAGAGAGAACGATATATTAAGGAGAGTTTCTACGAAATCTTGAATCATCCTTGTGAATTCCTTTTAAAATGATATCTGGTAAATGATATAGGATATAGGACAGGAGTCGGCAAAGGTTTTGGTCTTGCGTGCCAATTCCATTAAAAGAAAAAGAATTGCTGGTCTTGAGTGACAAGCAACTATAATGCCCAACGTATATAATTTAACATGGTCAACATACCTAAGTAGATATGCCCAAAAGATACGGTAAATATTGCATTAAAAGAAATATATTAAATTTTATCATTAGAAAAGATGTAATTTTATTATATATACTTTATAATGTGATCCTGTCCTTGCTTAAAGGAGAGGAAAAATCTTTTCACGTGCCAAGGATAGATGCCTCGTGTGCCAAGTTTGCACGCCTGCCAGTGTTTTCCCACCCCTGATATAAGATATGTGATATAATATATATGATAAGTAATAAAAGATATGATAATGATATATGATCAAATAATTTCCTTTTTTTACCGCCATATCTCCCCTATTCGCCCGCCTAACTTGGCGTCCGTTAGGATGAAAGAGGTGGGCAGATTTCTTCACTGCATTTTCTTTCTATCGAGTAATATGACACTTTTATTATTGAAAATTATTACACAAAAAGATTTAGCTAAATCCTAGTCAGTATAACTGCTAACACTCAAAACACTACAGATATAGTAACCCTCTAGAATGAGAACTAGTGCTCCTTATTAAATCAAAGTACTCCTACATGCATAGCCTCTATACGCATCTTGCTCACCCATGGCATTTTAATCTACCTCAGTTTTGTTCTCCGCTATTCAAGTCTTCGCCACAGCCTTACCATCAGGTTTGCCTACATTCACACCCATACGTCTTACGTGACAGTTTTCATCGCCACCTTGTACGGTAGATTCTCTTCTCGACCTCTCTCGATGTAAATCACCGCACGGTCTTTTGTGCACCTCCCCCTCGCTCTTAAATCAGGTTTCCATTGAAAGGACGGTGCGAGAAACCTCCAAATTCTGTCACCTTTACATTTCAAAATAACTGCGTCGAAGGGTCGACATCCCGTTAGAACGAAGCAATTCGCCTTGTTTTCCTCTATTTTCCCTCAGCTACCTATGACAGCCCCAGGATCGATTCAATTACAAACGTCACCAAGACCATAGCTACTGTGAAGCACTGAAATGCAAACTCTCATAATACAAACTCTCTCAAGGCAACCATGCCTATTCTTATCGAACAAAATTCTGAAAGGTTTGTCTATCGAATTCGTGTTCTAGTTTGAGTTATTCGATAAATTTCGTTCTTTCGCACTTTCTTTTATTTAGTTTTGCATTTTCAGGAGTACAGTTTTTCTTAAGACATGAAAATTTCCCGTCATCTCCTCAAATCACACGCGCACGTATGTATTAAAGCAAGTGACAATGGAAAATGTCTCTATACAACAATTATTTACACTATCTCTGTACATCAATTTTATCCATATTTTGCATAGGAAAGTAAAGATATCTATTGTACATCCCAGTAAGTGTACTAGTTTTGTGGAAATGATCTAAATGAATTAGGTCAAGTGTTTCATTATTTTTTTTCATTTAGCACTAATATCTTTATATCCTACATTTTCCTTTGTCTAATATTTAGCCTTTTGTTTGAAAGTCATAGAAAGTTCTTTCATTTACTTTCTTTGAAAATGTATGCACCCTCTTCAGCTTCTCCTAAACATTGCCATCGTTTTTGACACCCGAACTCAACCTTGTAAAGGTCGAGATTTCTGCTACAATGTCGTTTTCTTCACAATTGGCGTAATTAATTTCTTTAACGGCTTTGAACAAAACAATCGGGATGATCATCGGCAAGGCAGGGATGACAACCTTCCTCTCAGCATTCTGAACTTTCTGGGTAAGAGGAAAAGAGCGGAATACTCTTCCCTTTGTTTATAGGCACAAATAGCGTCGTGTGCTGTTTTGTGTCAATACACACCTTGGGTGCTTTAGAAAACTGAAGGGAAATTAGGAGAAGAGGGTTTGAGTTCTGAAGGGAGAATATTTTTACAAAAATTTAAATTTTATTCCTTGCTCTTTTTGCGTTTGGATTAACTTCACTGTGAACCTCATTGATCTCCTTTCATGTACAAATTTCTTTTAATGTGCCTCTATCTCAGTTGTTCACTATACTAATTCTTTTTCTTACTACATGGATATAATCAAATATATTCTGCACTAGCATGGTTTCTAAAATTCTCTCTGTCTTCAAATTGTTGCTGTTATAGGACTAAATTGGCGAAAGCACACTGGTAGTTAGTTTTCTCGATCCTTATCCTTGTTCTGTTTCATGATTAATTGATTCTTTAAGTATGTAGTCGCATAAACTGCAGATCTGCACTGAAATATGTATCAGGTGGCGTGAATCGTTCACCAGCTTCTTTGCCAGGCCTCTTTGTTTAAGAATATGAGATATTTATCAAATGAGATGTTTTAAGCCGGTGTTCAACCAAATTTGGTATAAACCCATTAAATAAACTTGGCGACAAAGATTAAATCAAATTATCTGTCTCTGTGGCAACAAGAGTTCTTTTTTTCGCTTTTTCAAATTAAACAATATTATTTCATATTAACATCATTAGATAAAATCACTTAAATAGATTTTTGAATCCAGATTTTCTTTATCTTTTTTTCTTGTCATTTATATACAGCTACTCTTATTTATATTCATCTTCTCAAAAAGGTATTTATTTTTCATCTTTATAATACTGCATGGAAGTATTAAGGTAAGATTGAAAGAAAAGGTAAGCAAAGTACTAAGAACACTCACTTGAGAAAGAGTAAAACCATTAAAAATATAAAAATATTGAAGAAAATTTAAGAAAACAAATAATAAAACAAAGTAAAATCTTTAAATAAAAACTCATTTTCTGATAATTTTAGACCATTAGGGCGTTAATTATTATCACAAAATCTACAAGAAAAAAATACTCAGTATTGTAATTACAAACTTGAGATATTATCCATTTATAATATTGATTTTGTAGCAGGTATCGCTTTCCGTTGGATAGTTGTTCAAGCTATTTCATGAATTAAGGTTTAGAGAAAAACTAAAAATAGTCGATAATTGTTCTGAAAACCATATTAACAAATTAACAAAGAATAGCAAAGGATTTTTAAGACGTAAATAATAAATTTTCTATTGCTGCATTGGTTATTTATTTCAGAACCAGGATACTAAAAACAAGAATTTTCAAGGAAATTGGTTACCGAACATAATTAATGTTCAGTTGTAAAAAAAATGCTCAAATTAATCCACTTTATTTGGAAATATTTTTTCCATCTCCCTTGCAATTTCCTGAAGCCATCTGCAAAGAACTTCTGTCGTTTATCCATAATCCTTGGATAGAGGACGCCTTGAAAATTTTCGGTTATCAAAGGCATATCAGAGAAAGTATTATACGGCAAACCTCAATTAACATGGTTATTTCCGCCCTTAAAACACCGTCCTAATTGAACATACTAATACATTGGAAATATCGTAATTACAGTAGTTCAACTGTCATAGTTGTCAATATTTTCAAGGATCTTTTACCATATTTCAAACCAATGAACAAATAATAAAATTGGAGGAAGATTTAAACAGCTAATCGAAATTTAAACAAACGTTTTACACTATTATACTATAGTGTACATAAACGTTTGAGAAAATATTATCCAGGACCATTTGAACTACATTGGTATATTTTATTTTATTTTTATTTTTATTTTCATGATCTACCTATAACAGCGAAACCCTCTCTCCGAGTTTCGATGAACTTGCATGCATCGTTCGGTGTCAACGTCGATATCCATTATTAACTGTTTGAACTTTTCAAATTCGGGAGACAACATATCACATTATTTGACTGTAATATTCTTCTTTTGTCGTTAATTTTCCAAGTCGTCATGATTGTATTTTTCTTCTTAAATAAAACTTAACAGGAGAACATGAGATTCTTGTAGATGTCATTTATGTAGACGAAATCTACATCAAAGTCCAAAACAAAGAACATCTTATAAACATCAAGCAGCAATTTTAAGAGAACTCCGTGTTAAAATTCACTTATGAATTGAGCACGGGCAATAAACTCCCTTTCTTGGACGTTGAGGTTCAGAACATCAACGGCAGCTACATCACTAAAGTACATAGAAAAAGTACGGACCTGGGAAGATGCTTCAATGCGGAAAGTGAATGCCCTGAAACGTATAAAATAAGCGTAATCGGCTCATACATACGCCGAGCTTATAAATGCTGCTCTACGTGGGAACTTACATAAACCAGATGTCCACGGCCTATAAAATAGATGAAAAAAACATCAAGGAGATAATATCAAGGTTAAAAATCAAACGGATAAAATTCAGCTCATCATTTATTATAAAACAAAAAAATCAGCAATCTCGTGATGAAAAACAACACCTGACTAATCTCATCGAATCTCAAGTCAACCAACATAGTTTACGAGTTCATCTGCCCCGATAAATACTGTAAGCTTTATAACAACTCAAAATATATTGGCATGACAATCACTACACTTTCGAGACGTTTAGCTATGCATTTACAAAGCAGAGGGCCTAAAAATCATATGGAGAGTGTTCCTAATATTACCCTAACATACGATATTCTCGTTGATAACACTGTTATTAAAATAAAAGAGGTTAATAAAGTTAGGCTGAACATCTTAGAAGCCATATTAATAAACGAAGATAAGCCCGCCATCAACAGTCAAGCGACAAGCTGAATCGCACATTAAATTATTTTAAAATTCCACTCACCGGACTGGCCTATTTCCTCTAACATTATGTTCAACCTAAGCGGAATAAATACCCATTAAAAAGCGTTTTCTTTCATTCGAAGGCAGCATAATTTCACTTGAAAAGTCGACGCTGAGAAGATCTCATTTCTGATAAAGGAGGAAAAGTCGGAGGCAAGGGAGGCTCAAAACGCCATTTTTTGGAGCCTCATCATCCTTACGGGGAGAATTCATTAACGAATTTTACACCGGCACCTAGAAGACTAGATGTCGTGCTAACCCCCCCCCCCCTCCCTCTACGGAGTCGCGACGCTGAAATGAACTGAACTGCCACTCATCTAGTCTCGCCACAACTATGTCGGTCCAATTTGATAGACATAATTGGGGACGTAAAGGAAAGCAGGTTTGAGGATTAGCCCACTGTGGAACTCTACGGAAGAGACCGCCCGGTTACGAGGCGATGCTGAAAGCTTTGGGGAAGAGTTCGCTCTAATCTCTAAGGGTAACTTCCGGCCAGGACCACAGGGGGACACACAACCGTCCCTGTGTAAGTTGGAAACAGCATCGATATCCAAACCCCAGATGGGGCGGCACCCCGGGTGGTGGTAGTTGATTCTAACACCACCCATCATCAAGTCCGCCACTCCTCACCCATCTGAGGGGCCTCGCCCGGGTTCACCCTCCATCATTCATCCCCCCCATTTGGCAATAAAGTTCACGTAAGCTTAGAGGCGAAGTAGAGGGAGCCCCCCCCCAAATAAACCAACACAGAAGAACACGTAGAAGAAGAGGTGCACCATACTGATCAACAGCAAGTTCCCCCACAACGAGAGCATCTGGTGCAACCAATCATCAACGCTAAGGGGCCACTCTCTAGAAGAGATGGCCCAAGATCACACGACCCGGATTCCTCTGCGGGTTGTCGAAGGGCAACCCAAGCCCAGCAGGGAATCCACCTTCGAGGCCGTGTATGGTAAACTGGGAATTGCCATGGTGAGACTCCTGGACATTCCGTCGGGCTATATCGCAATATGCGAAACCGAAAAGGATATCGAAGATATTGCCAAGGAGAAGGCAGTCGAAGCCCTTCGGGCCATAGGACTGCAGCCTGCAGTGCCACCCCAGATCCTGGCGCACAGGAGTGTTGTATGCCGCCGGATCGATCCGTGGATTGGGCAGCATACAGCAAGCGAAATGAGAGAGGAGATAGAGCTACGGCAGGCCTGGGCTAAGGTAGCTGAAATTATAAAATTCAAGAATCGGAGGGACGGCAGCGATTACTCGCACGTGTTTAAGGTAGTCTTCACGGAGACTACCATGGCACAGAAGGCGAAGGAGCAGGGTCTCCTCATGTTTAACGCCAAAATTAGCGGTGAGCAGGTGGAAAAGGGTGAGTTCACCCCGGTCCAATACTGCTTCAAGTGCTATAAGATGGAGACCCACGCCACCAAGGACTGCAAGGAGCCACAGGAGACCTGCTCCAAATGCAGCCAGCTTGGCCACAATTGGCGGAATTGTGTCAGCACAACTGAAAAATGCGTGAGTTGCGGGCAGGGCCACCGAACGATGGCCATGTCTTGTCCCGCCAAAAAAGAAGTTATGAGGAATAAACAGGAGGCAAAGAGGAATGAGGTCACACGTAGGGCGAACACGTCCTACGCACAAGCGGCAAAGGCAGCCATCTCAGAGGTGGATGCCAGAAGAACATACCTCAAAATTGAAAATGAGGGATCTACGAAAATCATGACGTGCATACTTCATGCGCACGTCATGAATCTGGCTCGCCCAGGCACATTCGCCACCGTGTTGAACCAGATGTTGGCCAAAAACAGGATGGAACAAATGTGGTTCCCGGATAACCCCCCTTCTGGGGACGTACTGCATTTGCAGATGACCCCAAAAGCCCAGCAGACTAAGGTGCAAGCTAACCCAAGTAAACAACAACCCGAAAAAACGAGTAACGAAGCAGTCGAGACGAAAACTCCTGCTCCCACCCAATCTATGACAAGCACGGCGAAACAAGCGAGCTCGGAAACGAGCAGCTCATCAGAGTCTTCGGACTCCTCAGACGCGGAAGCATCCAAACCCCTGGAAAAGAAGGGTAAAAAGAAGAAATCCAAGAGATTGCGGGCGAACTACATCAACCTGAGGGTTTACGCCTGCGATCAATTCCCCTTCCCAGAGGAAATGGAGCCTAGTCGTATTTTCCAAGGGATTAAAGCAAAAATCTATAAATGGGAGTACGACTCTGAGATAGACCCTGGTACAGTGGAAGAGGCCCTGCTCGCACAGAATGTGATCCTTCATCAGAACACATGCGAGCAACTCTCTAACGCTGAATTCAGGAAGAAGAAGAATGGGAGGAAGAAGAACGTCACCCAAAAACACTAGGTGACTCAAGATGGAAAGAGTAAGCAATAAAATGAGGATTCTGACACTCAATGTGAATGGTTGGGAGGAGAAGGCCACGGCATATGGTAACATATTCCGTGTGCTCGACCCCGACATCATTCTCATCACAGAGCACGGTATCGACACAACAGCTGGTCGCATAAAAATACCGGGCTACAGAGTGCTCATGAAGAATCATTCCCAGGAAAGGTTTGATGGTGCTGCAATAGCTGTCAAGAGGAACATCTCCTTCAAACAACTGCCAGAACTCGATGAGTCCTTTGTGGCAATCGAGGTTCACACCCTGGTCGGAGACCTCGTGATAGCTGCGGCATATCAACCCCCTCGACGAGCATATCTCCCGTTATGTAATTTTTATACACTGTTTGGGCACCGCAGAATGGCATTCTTAGGGGGAGACCTCAATGCCAGGTGCCGAACGGCGGGCTATGGTAGCACCAACGATAGAGGCCAAAACTTGGAATTGATTATGGGAAGAAAAAACATCCAAAGGATAGGGCCGGATTTTCCGACCTATATCACTTCCCGGTCAGCCACTAAACCTGACATAATCTTGACAAGTGAAGGCTTCCCCTTCAACTACCATAGCGAGCCAGGCCCAACAGTCCCTAGTGATCACATCGCGATTCTCACAACAATATCTCTCGCACCAATCCAGCTCCCAGCCCCTCTCCGGAAAAACTACGCCATGGCCAACTGGGATCGCTACAAGCAGCGACTCAGCGACTATGCGCCAGCTGACCTCAGCACGGCGTCGTTAGAGGAGATTGACAGGGAGTTGGAAAGGATAACAACGTCCATACTAAACGCGGACCGCGAGAGCATACCCGTAACAGGGTATAAAACACCTCCTCAGCCCAGATGGACCGAGGAGATGAGAGATATCGCTCGTGCTCACAGGGAAGTGTATGAGGATGTAAGACGGGAGGGTCCCAGCCGGGAAAGGAGCTTGCTGCTTCGACGCCTAAGTTCAGAGCTTAGAGAGGCTATCAACCTCCAACAGGAGGACATATGGAACACCTTGATAGCCAAAATCGACAGCGAGCTTAGCCCGGCTAAGTTCTGGCGCCAAGTCAGGAACTTAAAGGGACTTACTCCAAGACCCAAAGCTCGGATAAAGGAGAACGATGACTACATAGAGAACCCGGTGGTTCTCGAGGATAGGTTCAGGAACTTCTGGAAAAGCGTTTTCAGGATTAACCCCGAGGAAAACGCTGAGTTCGACCAGGAATTCGAAGGTCAACTGATTGAACAACTAAATCAGGAAATACATCGCACGCATCCACTACAGCAAGCCAACGAGGGCAGGGAGATGGCGGGTCATGGACGCCCCATAACATCAGAGGACGTCATGGCCACTGTGAAAGCCTTTCGCCAAAAGGCACCAGGCTGGACGGGTATCACCAGAAATAACTTGGTTAACGCCCCACAGCAGATCATTCAGGGTATCGTTAACGTCTACAACGCTTCCCTGAATACGGGCTACTTCCCGGAAGGTTTGAAGATTGCGAAGATGATCTTCATACCCAAGGGAGGTAAACCCCCTGATCAACTGGTAAACTACAGGCCCATCGCCCTGCTGGAATTCGTTGCGAAAATCTACGAGAGACTCCTAGCTAACAGGCTCCAAGAACAACTTGCCGAGCTGGGAGTCCACAACCCTCAGCAGCACGGGTTCCGCAAGGGACGAGGAACGGAAACGGCCCTCGCCCTCCTTGCGGAGAAACTCGCCTGCAGTAAAGCTGAGAGGCGGTATGTAGACGTAGTGCTGCGTGATGTAAAGAAGGCCTTCGATAAGGTTTGGCTGAGAGGACTACAATACAAGATCCTTAACCTCCAGCTTAACCCACTCCTGGAAAGGATCCTTTGCAATTATATCGCCGATAGGAGAGCCCAAATTTCAATCGAGGGCTGCAAAGGACCCGAATTCGAACTCGAGGCGGGAGTTCCACAAGGCAGCTGTCTCAGTCCTCTGCTGTACCTAGTGTACACTATAGACCTACCTGCTCCAGTGAGGTTCGATTCGATGTATCTGCAATATGCAGACGACATCACCCAAATCGTCCTAAGTCCATTCCGGAACTCTGGTAGTCAGGCGAGGGCGACAGCTGTCGAAATTGATAATATCAACAGATATGAAAGAAAGTGGAAGATCAAAACCAACCGCCAGAAGTTCACGATCATTCCGATGAACCGCCGGAAAGTTGATGACGTCATCGTCGACAATGAACACTACCCATACTCCAATGAAGGTAATGTCCTGGGATTGCGACTCTACAAATCTGGATATTCGACTCATATGAAAACCAGAGTCTCCCTAGCCAAACGAGAGCTGAAGAAACTTTACCGTTTCCGAGGCCTCAGCGTGCCTAATATCAAAAAACTGTACATGGCCTTGGTACGCTCAGTCCTGGTGTACCCGGCCGTGATCACACAGATGGCAAGCTCTACATCTCTCAGAACGATGCAGAGAGTACAGAATAGTGCCACGCTGCTGATAACAGGCACGCGTAGGATCGACCGTATTCGGCAATCGATTCTACACCAGAGAATCGACCTAAAGCCGATCAACACGGAGATCCAACGGCTAGGGAGAAAAACCTGGGACAAGATAGACCAGACTATACTCCCAAACTTAAACCTGAACATCAATATACGTGCCAACCGGAGACGCGCTATAGGTAGAACTGCTCTGTTCCCGAGCAGTAGAACCTGCGCGAGAGAAGCGGTACTACCCATGTTTACATAGGGTTAGGCCACTCCTCTAATAGGTCCACGACTCAAGAACCTAAAAGTTGACAAGTAGTCCAACAGTGGTATCGATTCTTACAATTTTTAACAACCAATTGAAAAAGAGGCGAAGTGCCCACATTAAAGTCCCCTCCCCCCCCCTATAGTTACATAGCAAGTATTAATAAAATAATACCAAAATTAAATATAAAAGAGGCGAAGTGCCCACACCTAAAAGTCAAAAGTAAAGAATTAAAAGAGGCGAAGTGCCCAAGTCCCCAACACCCATGTTACAATTAATTAGTTGAAAGTCAAGAATTAAAAGAGGCGAAGTGCCCAACTCCCCAATTCCCATTTGTCAAAAGTCAAGAATTAAAAGAGGCGAAGTGCCCAACTCCCCAATACCCATTGTCAACAAATAACCCAACAAGTCAACGAATACCAAACTAAGACAAGGGCTAAATGCCCACATTAAAAGGAATTGAAGAATAATCAACACTGAGATTCATTCAGCTAGAAAAGTCAACCTTGAAAGGCTTGAATGCTTCGAAGGTGGAAATACTTATTACACAGAGATTTATTTATATATATTTATACGGAGGAAACTGACTGTCAATGACAGTCAGCTACTTTTTTGACGGAGGAATTTTTTTTTTAGTTAACCACGACATGAAGAATGCTAGTAATGCCCTAACACCAGGGCAAACTAGAAAACTTATTCACACCTTTATATACCTACCACACAATTTCACCACTTTAACCTAAAGTAAAGTAAAGTAAAGTTCTTTCATTCTGTCAGATCCTCAATCCACTCATTACATCGGTAAAGGAAGCAAGAACATATCTAAATGCTTCGAAGATGATCGAATAAGATCAAAAGCTCAGCAATTTAGTTTGGTTTTTACCAAACACATTTATTTAAAAGAGAGTGAATACAGGACAAGTGATCCACCATCTACAAGATGAAATAAAAAAGATAGTTAGAAGAAGAGAAAGTTGCCAAAGGAAATTAATTAAGGCAAAATACACAATGGATTTCAACAAAATTTGCATATATATATATATATATATATATATGTTGAGGTATACCTGTGTAAACCAGCTCGGCACTCAGAGTCTTCCACAAGCACGGCCAGACAGCTGACCACAGGCCACTGGAGAGATGTCTGAGCGGATTTTGACTAATGGCTTATCAAGTTGCAGTTCAAAGTATATATAAAGACAATACCCCAAAATATAATTTTAATATATATGAAAAAGAGAGGAAATTCATATATATATACAAAAGGGGGAACAAAGTACTTATGGTAGTTAAATGAATTAAGTGAATATTAACGAAGTTATCTGGGGATGACCATACACGATCACTTTACCTTCAAGCGCGGGCGAATTGGATGGGGGTGGAAGACAACGGCGCAGGTCTTCAAGAAGATACTTTGAGGAGCCCTGACTAGGAGGACTCGAAGATGGGGTTGGATTACTTCGTGATGAAGAATGAGATTTTCTCTGCTCCAAAGAGACGTAATCTCAACTCGAGACGATTCTGCTAGTCGGTAGGAAGTCTGAGTTTCTAAAGAATGGGAATCTTGAAGGGGTGGTGAAGATGAGAGGGATGCACAACTCTCTGGGAAGAGGGGAGTTTGATAGCTTTCCTCTGAACAGGAGCCAAAGCTTAACGAAGGTAGATCTGCTGACAAGATCCTTGACCACGTACGACGACGAGTTACGGGGGGTTACGGGAAACAGACGGCAGTCTGGACCGAGTGAATGGCGGGCTTCCAATCTCCTCGAGAGATGGTGAGCTTCGGGTTAAATACCCGTGTGGTTCCTCTGATAAACTATCAGAATCGCCATACGATATGGGGGTAGGGTTAATATGGCCGCGCACGTCGTTATCGAAGGAGAGGGGGATGGACGATCGGCGTCTGAAAACAAACACAGCTGGGACGGGTGATTAAGCGAGTGACGGATTCTTCTTCGACTTTCTAAATTTCTAACGCTGGCTCACGTGGTCTTAAAAGAATAGAGGAGTATTTCCAAGAGGATTCCTCTCACGGTGTTCCTTCGAGAGCATTCCCTCGCAGAGAGAATATAACAAATGATCTGTTAAAGAATTTAATCCTGCTAAGAAATATACTACAACTCTTAGGAGCTGAGCTGGAAAAGGGATTTCGTAAAAAAATATACAAAAGCCACTTTTTATGTATTCCTCAAAAATATTTATCTTGCTTCATTTTCCTTGATGTGGGATTCCATTATTTCAATTCCGTAACAATGTTAATGGGTTTATGTGAAGTATTCTCCAGTGGTATAGTCCTCAAGAGTAGTTTCTTTTCCTTGACCTTAACCAATTAATACATAAAAGTTATCTAGAGAGAAGAAGAATTCTCATTCTCTTCTTGCTGTATCTGTTTTCCAAGTAATTGTATGATAAAAATGTTAGTAAGAATAATACTAGGAATAGCAATAAGTAGTTAATACACACATATATTCTACCAGATCCCATCGGAACAGCGAAAAGAGGAACCAGAAGAAATTACTTATTTATTTAAGGAATAAAATCAAAGTGGGCACGTATCTCCACTACGATGTTTATGAAACACCCTCATAGTAAAAGTAGTAGAGTTAAGGGAAGTGAAAAATTGATATAGATACAAAACCTAAAAAGGAGCACTTGCCGAGCTTAATATCGAGAGAGCACTCAGTTCTCCAGAACCCACCTCAAATATCCAGAATAAAGGAAGATTTCCTTGCAGTGTATACAAAGAATGTTGTTACTTAAAACTAACAAGAGAAACCAAGCGAGGAAGCGAAAATGTATGGAAGATACATAGATAGCTGCAGATATTTGAAATAAATCCCTCTTTTCGATACTGAAGGTACAGGGATACCTCTAATTGGTTACGAGGGAGGAGGAAATAGTACAAGAATGATCACAAGGGAGGAAGAAAGAGTAAAGGAAAATACTGAAATTTAGTAGAAATCAAAATTCTCAATCATATAAGCCAATTGTTGAAGCCCATGAGAAATTCTAAGTCGCTGTCCTTAATTAAATTTCCCTAATTGAATATTTCCTTAATTAAATATGTTCCTAATATAGGTCCGATGTCTTTGATGTTATCCTTAAATATAATAATATGGCGTGTCTATAGATATACAGTCATGGCTAAAAGTTTTAAGCCTAATATATATTTTTAGTTTTTCATTCTTTTTTAAAATTTATGTAATGTGAATAATTATTCCAATATTTAAATTATTTCCGGTTTATTAAAAATTCAGCGTTTCAAAAATAAGAAAAACGTGCATTCCTTCGCTGAATCCAAGGTCGCGCTCTGGTCCTTTTCTTGTAGGAGCTTTGCTATTCGATCAAAAAGGTAAAATAATAACAAATATGGGTTAAATGAATGATGTGTAATTATAATCAATTTCTTAATATCATTTTTGTACAAATAAATGTTGAATGTTTATCAATTCCAGAAATGGTTCTTTCAAAGGAAAAGTCTGCATGGGTGTGCTAAGGGTGTTGCATCAAGGAGCACCATCTTGTGGATCATGATTGACTTAAAAAATACTGATTACATTCGTGTGAAGTAGTATTCTGGACGCCCAGTATCAAGCCTGCTCACTATTGGAAAAATACTCTGATGTGAACTCTCCAGCACGCACTGTGAAGCGAAGACTTTTCGCAAAAAGCCTCAAGTCGTTAACGCCTGCGAAGAAGCCTCATCTCATTAGGAAGAATATAATCGATAAGATCAACTTTTATATTAAATATAAAGAATGGACTTTTGAAGACCTAGGGCAAAGTTTTATTATTTGATAAAGCTCCATTCTGCTTGTTTGGAGTTTCTAGAAGATCCCTCGTTCAAGCATCCGGGGACTCTATGTCTGGAGCACTAGGAATTTTGCCCAAGAACACTGCCATTAACTTAAATATTACCAAAACCTGCTCCATCAGCAACTTTTTTTCAACAGTTTTAGACCTATTTGGCGATCATAACCATATTTTTTAGCATGATGGCGCACCTTGTCATTGAGAAAGGACAATAACAAAGTTCTTGGAGCGATGAAATTAACATCCAGCTTTTGGGACCTTGGCCCGGAAAGTCGCCAGAAATGAATCAAATAGAGAATTTGTTGGCGACAATCAAACTGCTGGTTGATAAATAGAATAAACAGAAGCCATTCAATTGCGAGCAGTTGAGTTTGCTTATTGAACTCAAATGGAGTAATATTAGTTAGGATATCATCACAAATAAGAACTCCAGCATGCCAAAACGGATTGAAGCATTTCTGACGAACAAAGGACATCATTGTAAATATTGACTGTGCGCATCAATTGACTATATAAATTAATAAAATTGATTAGGCTCTGAATTTTCCTATATTTCACCATCATATTATGATACAATCATAATGAAACAAACTACAATATTTGATTATTTCTATTAATTTTCAATTATAGATTTCATATATAGCAATCTCCTGTCGATTTCTTGCTACAGAAACTTGAGATTGTAAATGATGAATGCAGTTAACTTTTTCTGAGAATTTCAACTAGCATATATTTTCAAGCGCTCTCAGAGTATTTTTAAAATAGATATTCAAATGAACTAATTGTAATCAATTCAACAGCATTAACAGAAACAAATCTAATCGAAAAAAAAGAAAAATTTCGCCAGCCACGTTCGTGTTGAATCCCTTCCTCTTTAATTTTAACCTATTGCCTTTAGTTTTTGTATTTCTTCCAAAGTAAAAACCAAATATTATCAAAAGCCTTTACAATTGCAAATATTTGCAGTAGTTTGCCATGCAATCTACACTGAAGACTCTTCGCGTGATCTTAGTTGGTCAGCCCTTTACTTTCTCGAGAAGTTCAACATCATCAAAGATGTTTTGACTCCTAAACTGCATTCTGTATGTTAATAGTGAGTTCACTATGTACCTATAGAATAAGAAAAAGTTTTCTTTAATTTTCTAATTAAAGCACCTTCAATTCAGTTTTCCTTTCGCATTGTTTGACGAATTAGATAACAAAATTAGTTCTAGATCCTTTACTTCCGCTGTTTTCATGAGTGACATATTCTTAATTATAAATGAAAAATTTACATTACTCCGTCCCAAATAAATTGCCTAGTATTTATCAACATTACTCTTCCTTCTTAAATTCACTATCTTGAACGAACTATAAATTAAGACCTTGGATAAGGGAAAAACCCATTAGAAATTTCCTGATATATCAAAAAGAATATAAGTGTTGATTTCGTTTTAAGTTTGTTTTCTTCTGTTTAACTTCATTTAGATTCGAATTTAACTTTTTCATCTAAGACAATCTAGTTCTTCTACGTTGTACTTTTGATTCTCTCAACTTCGTACTTTTGAGTGTCTATTTTACAGTACAAATGTGCTTTATAAGGTATATAATACCGTGTAGAGGAATTGCATCATAAAGCCTCCAGGGGGGCCAGGCGGACATATACATTAAAGTCACCCCCCCCCCCCTCTTGTGGAGAAAGCCGGAGAATCGAGCCACATGAGGAGACTCGTGGGAACGGCAGCCGGCAAATAAGAGTTTAACTGCCTACCCTGTTTGATCTGCCTGCCGCATAGGTAGTTGGAGCGACCATCTGTGTTAAGGTTACCACCAAAGGCCCTTAAACGGCGCTCAAAAGATCCAATTACCTACGAGATCCGTAGGCCCGTGGTTTTATCACCAAAAAGCGGTGCCAGTCAAAAGGCGCGCCAAGGATGGTGATGGTTGGTGGTGTCTCTAATTAACAAGCCGACTTGGGCACCTCGGTGCCAACCTCCTCACTCCTTGCTCTCCCCTTTGCGGCCTCGCCCCTTCCTCATTAGATGGGGCGGTCGTCCGCCTATAAATAAGCCCCTGAAGGAAAGAGAAGAGATTATTATTCGGTCGGAGACGATAAAGGATCAAATCGAGAAGATCGATGCTTCAGCCAGTCAAGATTATTCGGTGAGAACGATAGAGGATCAGTTCGAGAAGATTGATCCTTCAGCCAGTCAAGATTATTCGAGGAGAGACGATAAAGGGTCAGTTCGAGAAGATCAATCCTTCCCCCCCAGGGCCGAATTAAGATAGAACGTTAAATTTTGTATCGGTGCCATACCTAAGAATCATTTACAGACTTAGAAGAAGTCTGACTGGGAAAAAGAAAAACCGCTCACACTCGAGTGACTCTCACAGTGCCAGCTCCGTAAGAGTGAGAGGAGAAGAACCAAGCCCCAACGAAGTTCCATTTGTTAAGTACAGTAGAAATCCCCTCGTATACCCCAAAACTAGTTGGACACCCGGCATTAAAGACTAGGATACAAATAGGCTTCAAGAGTATCCAGAAGAGGACTCTTTGAACTAGAGAGCACTACAAATCTCTTCGTTTTTTAAAAGTAACAGGAGGCAAAGTTGCAATACGAAGTTGACATCACCCACCCCCCTCCCCCTTACCTCCATCCTATCTCGAATAAAATCTATCATCGGCCACTCCAACTCTCAGAAGCGCGAGAAAAGCCCTCCAGTGACATACGGCAACCCCTTATCCCTTCTATCATGTAAGTTAGAAAGAACATTTAGATTCGTATTGCGTTAGTATGAGTTTATTACCTTACACAATTTAACGGATGTAGACAAAATTGTGCGTGAACCCCGTCATATTTACTAGTAGAAAAGTGCAATTTAATTTGATGTATAACGCTATTTGTTTATTTTTTTCATGAATAGATATTGTAATAGGCCAAGTTGCCAACATGTTTAGCCTCAATTAGCTTAGTAGATGGATATAAATGTGTTTACTGTTTTTTTGTAATTAATTGTTAAATTTTAAAATATATGTTTATTTTGGGATAATTCCTGGGCGTTTCACTAAATCCTAACGTGTTTGAGACGGCTCTTCCTTAATAATGGATTAAAGGCTGTGACACTCTCTCAGCAATAAAGTCCTTAAAAAGTCCACTCTGGCAATATTGAAGTATTGTTGTCTTGCATAATTAATAGGATCCCACCGGCTTCCTTCAAACAACAAAAATAGAATTCTCCGACAAAAGTATACCTCGACATACCGCCCCCCTGCCGCAGCATTACTGTCAACGTAAGTTACTGCACTCTAAGTTAACTTTAATCTTTTATACTTCTTCATATTCTACTTCCAATGAGAGAAAATATGCGGCTTAATAGTCATTTATCTTCTCTTTCTCCATGTCAGTTTTTGCGTACTTTCATCCTTAGTTTCAGCTTCTCCGCCACCAAATTAACAACTGGCTTCAAACACGAACAACTAAGCCCATAAACAATGAAATAACGTAAACAAATGGATAATATGATCAGGAGGGTCAGGGAGAAAAGGAACGCCCCATATAACTGCAGTCATATTCGTAGTAATCTTTTAGTATCAGATATTTTGACAACTCAAAAATGCAACCAAAAGACCAGACATAAAGCATGAACCATTCAAATATGTACACAGGCTCTCGTTTATTAAAAAAAATAATTTTTTTTACTGTTTACACTTCGATGAATCAATTTGTACAATACTCGTAGTTCAGCGAATTGAATGACTTTTTTATATAATAACTTGTATTGTGTTTTTCATACCATAATCTATTGCTTTGTTCAATTTATTTACATTTTCCGCTGCATTGAGTCTCGTTTTCTACGAGCGCAATAATTCTTAGGAGAAACTTATACTTTTATCCTTTATGGGGAGATCTTTTCGAAAGGAAAAATATACACTTCACAGAAAAGGCACACATAAAATATCCATTTGGTTGCTTGAACAAATTTGCAATAAAGTATTTTCGATCAGAATAGACTATTCAATGTCAATTTAATGAATCAGAAAAGAAAGGATAGAAAACTAAATAATAAAATAACAGAAAAATATATATAAAAGAAGTATGGAAAGAATTGTTACATCTTTTAACTCTAGCCCATTAGGCTTGATCCAGTGCAAGGTTCCCACGGAAGGAAACAACTCTTAAAGGGCTATGATAATAATAATAATACAGGTAAGAAACGTCAGGCTATTTACGAGATGTATTCATTTAACTTCAGCAGGATTCCTGACGGATTTTTTTTTCATTAGAAAAAACGAGAGAACTTGTATACCAACGAGGGTACTTTCACTGTGGTGAAAGAATAACGGAACGAGTGACAAACTAAAAAATGGGATAAATATACAGAACTAGGAAGAGGTTAAGCGATAGTGGAACAATAGGGTTTATTATGATAAATAAAGAGCAAGTTTAAACCAAAGTACATAAAATGAAGCTCTCAAGAGTAAGAACTTACGAACTATGTACTTCATTTTTAATTTTATTTTTTTATTCTCAATCTTTTTCTTGTCTTTCTATCATCCTCTGCCTGATAATGACCGATAAATAAGCCCACCGTAGGAATCTACACAAGAAAATTTAGAAAAGAAGTATGATAAAATGTAGTGAAGTTGGGGGAAGTGAAATTTAAAGATAATACATAGGCCGACTATCGGAAGACGGAGACTATTTGGAAATGATTTAATCCCGAAATCCATGCAGTTTAATAACGTCATAAGATGAATATATCGAGGTCTTCGGTCACATTAAATCATCCAAATGTTGCTGTTGATTTGGATTGCACTGAGATGTGTTTTCGTACAAAAGTACTCTCTAAAACCATCTCTCTTAATTTCCTAATTCTTATATGAGTTTGTCAAGCCGAAATCCAAAAGAAATCCACAAGAAATCTTCCTATGCAGCCGAATTTTCACCTAATTTCTTTTCTTTTTGAATAAATCTTTATCTTCGGAGCTCTAGTATCAAAATCACCCAACTCGAAAAAACGGCACAAAAACACGAATAAATTGAAGTTCTGTAAAAACACGCAGCGCACAACACAAATCCGGCGTCTCGTTACACAAGAATTATCAATGATCCGCTTCAGGTCTACGAGAAACGAGTCTCGGGAAAATATATATATATTTTTTCCATTTTCCTTCTTTCTTTACGGTGTGTTTTCAAAGTCCTCAACTTTTACGATTTATTAAGTGCGAATCTTTTCCTCGAATATCCCTTTCGAGATATAGCAGTAATTCACGGAGGGGCTATCTGATTTCGACAGTCTGTGACTCTTCCATTCACTTACGGAACACCAATTTGGTGCAGAATGAGTGCCAATATTAGGTCTACTTGTCACCCAGAAGTTAAGACGCCACTGGCATGATACCAGCTGAGCGTCTTACAATAGGGTTGAATTTTTTAATCCATGCGTGAAATAGTCAGCGACGCCGACATAGAAACACTCCCTCATGTATAAAACTAGTGTAAATGGGTTAAATAACCTTGGGTCTCAGAAAAAGAACTAGACAAAGACCCCAATAACTATTCAAGGCCAGCGTGAGAAAGAATAAATTAGATTGTCAGATCTAGCAAAGAGAAACCATAATACATCAGAATATTCATCGAATTGGATATTTTCATTTAAACTAGCCCAATTATTTCTAGCGTCGTTCTCTGTTAGGTCGAAAACTGCAGATACACACTTATATTCATTAATACCAACGATAAATCATACTTTTCTTTATTCATTTTTAATACTAAGTCTATGATTTTTTGATATACACTTTACGGTTTTACTTTATGATTCATGCAGGTTTAATTTAATGGTAGTCAAAGTCCGTTGTAGTCTCTCGAATACGCATTCAATGCAAGAAAGGCTAAAAAGGATCTTTTCATGTGTACTAGTTAGTGTTTGGTAGTGGGGAAAGGTCAACACAATGTTATTCAGAGAATTATTCGCTACACTGAATATTAGTATTTACAGATTGTTCGAGCTAAATTTGACGGTTTGTATAAAAGGAAAAAAATCTCCGCAATATATTAGGTTGAGGAATAAGTTCTTGCGTTTTTTTTAATGTTGTGTTGATTTAAGTTTTGTTGACGTGATTTGTGCACATATTAAGAAATAATAATAAATAATGAGAGCAAAATTTGCAAAGGTTAGGCTACGTCTCTTAACAGCGTAGACTATTAGGCTTTTGCTTAGGCTACGTCTTGAAGTTGAGTAATAAGTCATTGCGGTTCATTTAAAAGTTGTGTTAATTTAATTTCTGTTCTGTATCTTCAAAATGGAGTGTCAAGTTGAAAGAAAGGCGCATTTTCGACACTTGTTGTTATTCATTTTCAATCGAGACGGGAACAATGCAAACGCAGCCAAAGCTCGTCGCGATATTTGTGCTTCTACAGAGAAAATGCTTTATGAGAAAGGACAGCTCAATGGTGGTTTTCTCGTTTCAAAAACGGTCATTTCAATCTTAATGACGAAGAACGTCCTGGTCGCCTCATTAAGTTGGATGAAGATCGATTGAACGATCTTCTACATGAAAATCCTCGCCAATCGACTAGAGAATTGGTTGTATGTAAAATTGGCGTGTGATCAGAAAACTGTAGTGAATCACCTTCACTAGATGGAGAAAGTTCAAAAACTCGGTGCATGGGTTCCGCACGCTTTGAACGAAAGCAACAAACTTCAACGCTCCACGATTGCCGCAGGTTTGCTTGCTCGTCACAAGGCTACTCGTGGATATAAGGACAGATTTCTTCCCCGCATCATCACTGGCGACGAAAAGTGGTGTGTTTATCTCAATATAAACTAACGAAAACAATTGCTTAGCCCCAATAAAAAACCAATTCTGCAATTAAAGCTCCTTGCGAACAACGAGATGGCAATGCAGAACTCTACGTTCAACAAATGTATCGACTCGCCGAAGCTCTTCGTGAAAAGCGACCTCATCAACGTTATGGAGTCCTTCTGCAACACGACAATGCTCGTCCTCGCATTACCAATATAACAAAAGACGACATCCAAACGCTTAATTGGAAAATCCTGCCGCATCCTCCATATTCGCCAGATTTGGCTCCATCGGATTTCCATCTGTTCCGATCGCTCTCCAACAATTTGCGCGGCGTTTCGTTCAATACTGATGTGGAATTAAGAATCTGGTTAGACGAATTCTTCGAGTCAAAATCCAAAGATTTTTCTTGCAGAGGGATCGAAAAACTAGTTGAACGTTGGGAAGAAGTCGTATATAACAACGAAGAATACATTATTGATTAAATTGCATATTGTTATCAATTAAAAGTGAATTTTTTTCTAAAATTGTTAATGGTAATGAATAAATTTGATAAAACCGCAAGAACTTATTCCTCAACCCAATATTAGCCCAAAATATATGTATTTAAAAAAAAAAAAATCAACTAGATTTTAGCTTGGAGATAACAATTTACTTAAATTAGCTGCCCTTCGCTTCAAGACGGCAGCAGAACCTGGCGCATGCGTTTTTCACTGTGTGCTGGGAAGATCTCCGAGCACCTCCTTGATTATGGCCACCAGCTTGGAGTTTGGATTGCAGGCAGAGTGGGCGGTGCATTTCCCAACCGCGCCTCACACAGAGTACACCATGGAAGTACAATCTGGAGATCTAGGACGCCAGGAGGTGGGGCTGGTGTAATTATAGAAATTCTCCGACCAATACTTATGACTCACTCCGGAGGTATGGCCTTCCAGTGGCAGCCCTCTTCACCCAGGATTTGACCACAATCTCTAGTAGCTCCACAGAGCCGTCGGAAATAAGCCTAAAACACTGCTCAAATATGTAGGGTGGCATGAAGTCACCCCCAATGGAGACACACCTACAGGCCAGCACGGTTTGGCGGAACGGGGTCTTCATGATCCGTGAAACGTATTCTGGATTATAAGCAAGCCACCTGTTGTTCCTGCTATTATGCAACTGATCCTGGCAGAAGTTTTTTTTCTTTTGAAAAGCACCAGATCATCCTCGGCTCAACAGTATGCTTCAGCTTATTCATGAGCTTCTTTGGCTTCGTTAAGCGCTTCTCCTTGGACTACGCTGTCATAAGTTGTTACTTGCGCTTCATGTTGGAATGTTAGCGAAGTTTCTCATTCAGGACCAGCTTCATAGGGATAACTTTAGCACCTATCTCTCTCGCCAATCACCCGATTCCCTTGATCGTTTCTTCCATCACCTTGTCCACTAGTTGTTGTAAGAATTCCGGCTGTGTTCCTTTCTGCTGGCCACGGCTTCATGGTCCCTGTTTTCAGCAGCCCATGTCGTCTTGCAGCCTTTACCATGTTGAGAGTGTAGTGAGCAGCAGTCATCATATCGGCATTTTGATAGCCTGCGCGAATCGTCATGATGCCGGTTACGCTTTTCCACAATTCAGATGGCTTCCAGGCCTCTATGTCAACTAACTTTTTCTCAACTAAAGCTTTACTCTGTACCGGAAAAAAAACAAGACATTAAAAATCGGAAAATTTACCCCGAACACCCTGTATATGTGTTTTGTATTAAGTAATAGTTGTGGACGGTCCAGGCATGGTTCAATGGCGTTTCACAACCAGCGCCTGGCCGTATGCTAGTAAGTTAAATTTTGCAGCTAGTCTTTCATACCCCCCTCTTCTTCCCTCTGGTGTAGCCAGCCTCATCATATTAAAGAAAGAAAGTAAGCCAACCGAGATCTTCTGATTAGCCAGTAGCGTCAATACCCTTGAATTTAACGGAAGACATAGCGGACGGTAATCAAAGAGGTTTTGGGTAGTTCACTATGAGCTTCTTCTGAGCCACAAGAGAGAACCACCATTTGTCACATTGAAAATACTGGTCAAGTCGAATTTTAAACATATTATCTGACCTACTTACCACCACACATTAAAATAGAATATTCTACACATGTGAAAATTTCATAACTAAAATAACTGAGTTATAGACGTGTTGAAGCGCTTGTTTATCCCTTTCAATCCATTTTGAAGAGTATTTGCTCTTTCATCCATCACTAACACTACAATAAAATTAACATAACTGAACCTTTTATAGCATTTTAAACAGTTCAATTATTTGGCCGCCTAATTGCGTACTCGCGAGTAATAACAATAAATTCAATTAGTTGGCCGCTTAATGGCATACTTGCGAGTGATAACAGTAAATTCATAAGCTGACGAGCTATCATAGTTTTGTTGCCCTACACTGTACGCGCTCGAACAACGCTGTCTTTATTCATATAGGAAAACCAAAAGTAAATTCTGTACTCAAGATAAAGATGAAAGAAGGATTTATATAAAGGCAAAACGAGATCGATCTAGTTAAATGTGAAATATGGGGCAATATATCACACAATCTGCTGGCTATTTAGAAGCTTCAACGCATTGTTTCCATATTCTAAGTTAACTCCACAATATCCCCTCCATTTGCCAATCCTCTTTTAAATTTAGACATTCTAAGTACATAAACTTGCATTTACATTTGCTAAAATTTATCTTAAAATTATTTGTTCAATCTACTCGTACAACTTTGTTTACTTCTCGTAAGTTCAAATCACATTGAAAGACGTCTGTTTCTTAGCTATTTGTCATTTGTGAATTTGAGAGAATTTAAAAGTGAACAGTTATCACTTTTAAATGTGTACTAAAAACAAAAGTTAGCTAAACTAACCCTTGAGGAATTCCGCTTGTAACTGGAGCAAAGTTAGAATTTGCTCTGTTTACGACCACCAATTGTGTACGATCTGAGACCCAATTTTGTTTCCAATTTACAATTTTCCCTTATTCCGTGCCCTATAAATCTCATTAACAGTACATTATTTGGAACACCTTTCGTAACGTCTAGGAAAACACTCTCTACTGTGTTTTGCTAATCTTAAATATTAATGATTTTATATGTGTATTTAATTGGATCATTTAATTCGAGATGACTCACTCTTATCTCTAATTATTAATTATAAGAATAGGCTAATAATTATAGTTAAATTCATACGACAACATTTACTAGCTTCACTTTTCTCTCCATTTTCGAACGGTTTAACAATTTGTTTTTAAATCGCGTATGGGAAGAATTGGTCGTTCCCCAAAATATTTTTTTTTCATATAGTGAGGATATCCGTGACAAGATTTAATAATAAAAGCGTCTACTAAATTTTAATTAAAAATCTTTCCTATGATCTTTAGTGTGTCGATGAGAATTCCTTCTCTACTCTTTAACAGTACTAAAGCTTCTTTAATTGGTCTTCTATTGTTAACAAAACTATATAAAATTTTTAGGCTCGTATTTAGATTGTTTTTATTGCCTTCCTGACGTTTCTCCTGGCCAGCCTACCATATGTATAATATGCATACATATATTTTATTTGATTAACTTCCGAGACTTTATTTTTTAAGTTTACTACGTGATATTTGATTTACTGTGTTATCTAAGCACATTCGTTCCGCAGGGCGCTCGAAACAGTATTGGTTGCTAATTTTTGCTATATAATAACCGCCTAAATTGTCTTGAACTTTCCTATCTGCTAAAAACGCAATTAGCCAAGACACCCATGGATATAATTAGAAAGAGTTCCGTTTTCGGCAAGAGCAGAAGTATAGCTTTCTAAAAGCTAATTGATACACCTCATTTTGCGATTATTACAGAAGTCTTTGAAACGTAACCTTTCTTGGAGAGGACGGTATCGTCCGACAGGTCACTCGATACAATATGAATTGTTAAATTTTGCTATATATAAACCTTACAATGTATCGTATATATCTGTTTTTATATGTGTGAGGGGAATCTCTTGAAAGACGACCGTAAGAGGAAGCCCCCTCAGAAATACTCCTCTATTCTTTCAAGACTACGTGCGCCTAGCATAGGAATTTTAGAAAGTTTGAGAAAGAATCAGTCCCTCGCTTAATCACCCGTCACAGTTGTGTTTACTTAAGTAAAGCACCCCCCCCCCCTCTCTCCCTTGCGATAACGCCGTGCACAGCCACATTAACCCTACCCCCATAACACGAGGAAAGTTTCACCGTCTGGACCGAATAGTTATCATGAAGTGTGTTTGCTTAGACTGGCGCCAAGAATCCTGTAGGAACCGCTAGACCCTGAGACGTCTATCGGACCAACCACTCAAGTATTTAACCAGGGAGCTCACCATTTCTCGAGGAGATTGAAAGCTCGCCATCCACTCCGTTCAGACTGTCGTCTGTTTCCCGTGAACCCTTGTAACCCGGGTCGAGTCGTCGTAGTAGATCGTCGAAGATCTCGCCAGCAGATCTACCTTCGTTAAGCTTTGGCCCATGTTCAGAGGAAAGCTATCGGGCAACATTTTTCCCGGAGAATTACGCGGCCCTCTCATCTTCACCAGCCTTTCAAGATTCTCGTTTTTTCTAGAATGAGACTCCCTGCCGATCTGCAGAATCCTCTTGAGTTGAGATTACGTCTCACTAGAGCAGAAAAAATCTCATTCTTCATCACGAAGTAATCCAACCCCATCGTCGAGTCCTCCTCATCAGTACTCCCCAAAGATCTTCTTGAAGACCTGCGCCGTTATCTCCCACATCCCCTCCAATTCGCCCGCGTTTGAAGATAAAGCGATCTTGTATGGTTATCCCCAGATTACCTCGTTAATCTTCACTTAATTCATTTAACTAACATAAGTAATTTGTCCACCCCTTTTGTATATATATATATATATATATATATATATATATATATATATATATATATATATATATATATATATATATATATATATATATATATATATATATATATATATATATATATATATATATATATATATATATATATATATATATATATATATATATTTATATATATATATTTATATATATATATATATATATATATATATATATATATATATATATATTTATATATATATATTTATATATATATATATATATATATATATATATATATATATATATATATAAATTGCCACCTTTTATTATATATATTAAAATTATATTTGGGAGTATTGTGTTTATATATCCTTTGAACTGCAACTTGACAAGCCATTAGTCAAAACCCGGGCAACCGTAAATCGCACTCTTTATTAATCGCCCCCGAACATATATCAAGCGGCCTGTGGTCAGCTGTCTGCCCGTGTTGTGTACGACTCTGTGCGCCGAGCTAGTCTACACACGCATACCTTGACATATATCTGGTGTCAGGTATAGTTGTGTACTTTTTGTAGTGAAAAAAAAACATATTTTTAATCATTATCCTTATCTTTATGTGGTGGCAGGCAAGGTTGGGTTATTTTTGCTTGAAAAACCTTTTTTCTTTGCAAGTTACCCTCCCCCCAAGTTAAGTTGTTCAGTAACCAGTTTGTCTAGTTAGTTCAAGGATATCCAAAGAAAGTGGAGCAAATTCTTCTTCTTCTTTTTTTCTTTTGTTGGTTTATCATTTTTTTGTGGTGACCCTTTAGTCTCAATTTTATTTTCGTTGTGTGATTTTTTAGGGGGTCTGATTTCCCCTAAAACCCTCTACTAATCCCAGTGCAGAATTAAAGGACTATAATCATTGGTCACATAGAGATTAAGTTTTGAATTATTTTTTGTTATTTTCTTTATTGAGTGCAATCTTTGTGTAACAAAATATCCGTTAGGATTTTTGATACGATCGTCAGAGCTTCATAATCTTTTCCCTAAGTTTCTTGGGTGCACCAAGAGGCCAGACGCGCATTTACACCAACAAGATGTGCTTATTTGAGCGTTTACGTCAACAAAGAGAGATCCTTGGAATGTCAGGCGAGGATCTAGTTGCATATGTTCAGGAGGAAGAAAGAAATGAAAGAGCAGTAAAACGAGAACCAAGAGAAGCTGAAGGAAGAAGAGAAAAAGAACAAAGAGAACTGAAAAGAACAAATAGAAGCTGAAGAGAGACGAGAAAAAGAACAAAGATAAGCTGAATAAAGAGAAAGAGAAAGAATTCGTCAACATGAACGTGAACTTAACAGGGATTATTTAGAAACCCTTTGTGTTAGCTCGATAATGAATTCCCTTTCCCCTCCTAAAGCCCTTCGGTAAAGTTGCCAGTGTTTAAGGACGGCGAGGATTTCAGCACCTACTTAACTCACCACGACTATGGGTCCCTAATTGATTTCGTCTTACGGGATCAGTTGATAGCTACAATACGCTCTGAAATCCGCGCATTCGGGAAAAACAGACGCGTCTTTTTTCGAGGAATTTATAGAAGAAGCGGATGTGCGCGCATCAAGACACCATCTATACCCGAAGGCCCAAAGAAGTCTCATCCCCCATCCCCAAAAATAAAAGTAACCTCTGGAAGTTTGCCCCGTAAAATTCGCCCAAGTTTTCGAGGGTACCTGGTCCCTTTAAACCCAAATACCATCCCTCGCCAGAATCGAGAGTCATTAAGCCCTTCATAAATAATCCCCCAGCGTTGGATTACCCTCGTAAGTCCATAATTTGTTTTTCCTGCGGTGTTGCCGGTTATGTGAGAACACACTGTCCCCAAAACTCCCAATTTTGTTCTGCTCCTAGTCATCAGATCTACCAAATAAGTGCCTCTCTCTCTCATCCGCCCGCTCACCCTGAAACGCCAGCAACTTTTCCAACAAGCAGTCCCTCAGGACAGCAAGTTAATTTCCTTTTCAACAAAAGCTCCCCCGGTGGGCTTGAGTTTAAAAATGGAAGTGTTAATGGTTGCAGAGTGTCAACTCTCGTAAGAGACACCGGATGTTCTTGCTTCGTCGTCTCTGAAAAGTTGCTCTCTCCGGTGAGCCCTGACCACGATAAATTTGCAGTAGTCCATGACTACTTGGGATGTACAAAACGGTTCCCCGTGGTCCGCTGCTATCTCAAATGCGAATACTTTACTGATTGGGCCAAAGTGATAGCAGCCCCCATTAAGTTCTGCGCCGTGTTGATCGGCCAGAGCCCGCAGCTCTCCCCTAACTCCGTCGCACAGCCCGTCATCACGAGGGCACAAGCGCTAAAGGACACTGCTCCCCCCGTGTCATTAGAACCCCCTTATGCCTCAGAGTTTGCAGCCCTTCAAAACGGGACTTTTGCAAGCGCTCAAAAGGAATGCCCTACTCTCCAGTCCTTGTAGGAAAAAAGCGAGAAGTGACGAACGTGGATCTGCCCGTGGTCAAAGGAAAGTCGCCTGCCTCATTAACGACGAACTTCTTTATGGCTCTAGTTCGGCTGAGGATAAAACCCCCACTAGCTCGTTGTGTATCCCCCGTTTCCATGTTCCCCAAGTCCTCCGGTCGCACACGATCGATTAATGGTTGGTCATTTCAGTCACAATAAAACAGCTCAGAGGATTAATAAGACTGAGAAAAAAGATTAAATAATCCCATGGGCAACAAATATGAATAATAAACATAAATCAAGCAACAAGCGGAATACAAAAAATTCACTATAACCACAGCAAGAGAGAATTATAAGGGCAGGGCGAACAATACAAAATAATTTAGATAAGGGGGTATGTAATCGAAGCGAATATTAATAAATGGAGCGAAGCAAGTAATTCAATTAAGTTAAATTTTAAGTGACTGAACATTAAATGATACGAGTAGACTAAGGCACGAAAGTTTAAATCGTAAATAATCAATAATGGAGGGGGCAAAAGGACGACTGGTTTATTATTGACTTTTCCTTAATTTAATGTTTTAGTCGTCCTTTTGACCCCTCCATTATTGATTATTTACTATTTAAACTTTCGTGCCTTGTCTTCTCGTATTTATTTAATGTTCA
The DNA here is from genome assembly GCA_963969495.1 of Ceratothoa steindachneri. Classification (NCBI taxonomy): domain Eukaryota; kingdom Metazoa; phylum Arthropoda; class Malacostraca; order Isopoda; family Cymothoidae; genus Ceratothoa; species Ceratothoa steindachneri. The sequence goes on from OZ018332.1 coordinate 104,308,268, forward strand.
ATCACTTAAAATTTAACTTAATTGAATTACTTGCTTTGCTCCATTTATTAATATCCACTTCGATTACATACCCCCTTATCTAACTTATTTTGTATTGTTCGCCCTGCCCTTATAATTCTCTCTTGCTGTGGTTTATAGTGAATTTTTTGTATTCCGCTTGTTGCTTGATTCATATTTATTATTCATATTTGCTGCTCATGGGATTATTTAATCTTTTTTTCTCAGTCTTATTAATCGATTTCTTCATGCCTTGCTTTCGACTTTATTGCTATAGTTTACAATTTTTGTATTTCGATAGGAATTTAATTTATGTTTATTATGCATATTTTAAACTCATGGGATTATTATTTAATTTCGTTATTTTTTGCGATATTACATCAATTTCTTATTAATAGATTTTCACCCATTTGTTTTCAATGGTTTAGGATTATATATTTCATTTTAACTTCTTGCTTTCGGTTATAATTTTTGACTCCTGTAATGTTTCCATTGCTGTGTTTAGTTATTCTTATTAAAATAATTCTTTGTATTTAGAATTCGCTGATGATGGTCATCGTTAATGACCGAAACGTCCGGAAAATTAAATTTTCAAAACCATCGCATATGTCTTCATATTCCTGCTATATATATATATATATATATATATATATATATATATATATATATATATATATATATATATATATATATATATAAATGTATATTTCTCTCAAAGTAGCACGAGAGAATGATGGAAATGAATCCATTAAACCACATTGAAAGAGAAAACGGAATCATTTTTCCTTGCAGTAATATTTTTATTACCTTTTTTCGAAAAATCCGTGCAGGGAAACGATTCGAACCAGGCATACTTTTAACTGTGATCAAAGCGGTGCTCGCTGCTTCAGTGTGCCTGGTTCGAATCGCTTCCCTGCACGGATTTTTAGAAAAAAGGTAATAAAAATATTACTCCAAGGAAAAATTATTTTTGTTTTCTCTTTCTATGTGGTTTAATGGATATATATATATATATATATATATATATATATATATATATATATATATATATATATATATATATATTAAAATTATATTTTGGGCACAGTTAGGCTATTCTATTTTAGGCTAGGCTATCCTATGTTTTGCTAGGCTTGGTTATACTAGGCTAAAATGGGGTAGATTATACTATGCTATGCTAGATAATACTACGTTATGCTAGGCTGGGCTGTTCCCCACTATGCTATGCTAAGGTATGTGGCTATACCAAGGTACTTCCATGGCTACTCCAGGAATCATTTTAAAGTTTTGAAGGTCGTAAGGTCATAAATCAGAATAAGTGAGATCACGCAATATTTTGGTCAGCAGACCTTGTTTTTTTACTATAAAATATGGTAAATGTACATATTAACAATAACAACGCAATAAAAGGCGCTTTGTTATAAATATCTATATTTCTATTATGATGCTATAACGAAAAATAGATTGCCAGCCATCCTGCCATTAATAGTTTGTTTTAAACAGCAAAAATTGGGTAGGAGGAGTTAGGTAGGTTAATTCTTTTTATTTTTTATGGTTATGTTAATTTTGGAGTGGGGCAGAGGGGGAGATATTTTTTTATTATTTTTTTCCCCGCCGAAAAGGAACCAAACAAGAAACCTATTCTTGTGACACAGCGTGCCATAGCCTAGTGTAAAATGTCCATTTTGTGATGGTTGTGAAATAACCTTTTTTGCGTTTTCCCGTAAATATTTTGCTCGTTTTAAGGATATAATTGATTTTTGACTAAAGCATGGCCGTTAACCATTCCATTATTTTTCTTAATTTCAATTAATTTAGACGTTTACTCATTTTGACATTCACTTTTGGAGTGTTTGTCTGTACTCTTAAATATTATACAAAAAAATTAGGTTAGGTTAGGTTATGCTTTCTGAGTGAGTGCCTAAACCAGAACTAAACCTAACCGAAGTCAAAGCTAACCAAAAACCAATCAAAACCAAACCTAATCCGTAAAGAACATGTTTGTGAACGGCGCGGGAGTAAAGCTCAATTAGATCTAACGAAAAGGATATGGAGATGCCACTTCAATTTGAGGATTCAGAGACCAAAAAAAAAGAAAGTGTAACTGGTCGGAATCAATTTTTAAAAATATTTAATACTAAACGTGCTTAAATAACCTAATAGCTCCTAACCTTCTAACCCGTAGTTAAATTTGTTTCGTCGTAATATATATTTCTTAAATCGGTGCAATTCACGAGGCTTATGACGTAATAGCAGCCTCAAATAGTAGATTTATGTATAGGAAAATACTATTTTTATGTGCTAGTAACTCCAAACGAGCCACAGACTATTCACATAGGCCTGTTGAATGTATTAGTCTCGGGATGTATGATTTCTATTTAGCATTCTTCACAATTCTGTGGAAACTTTATTACTTTTCTCCGTTTTGATAGCAGATTGCCTTATACATTTTCTTTGTGATCGATTTAATAATTTTAGCACTTCATCAGAAGTGTTCGCATCTGTTTATATCTTTGGACGCTCAGTCGCTTACGAGTACCCATCAGGCGCGGTACGATTTGGTTCAAATTTCTCACGGCTATGTAAAAATATAAGTGAATTGGAGGATTAGCTTCAAAATTGGCTCTCCACGTTCTTTGAACCTTCGATATCTTTTCAACTTAAAAATATGACCTTAGTATTAATTATCTTTATTCAAATGTTAAGCGCAGACTTCCATTTTTCATGTTTCCTGTAGGCAGGCAAAACTGTTTACTAATTTCGATTTAGTATCTCCTTGAGCTAGACACAATCCACTTAACTCTTTCTCGGCCCACGCCCCCCACACCCTATTCCACAAAATTTCATCGAAATCCTTTAATAGAATTTTGAGATATCTTGGAAGCAAATAGAAATACAAATATTACACAGCTTCCGCCAAACTCTGTTAAGGGAGGTATTTACCTAAAATAAGTACCTTCCAGAGCCTCTGGCTGATCAAGTTAAGGATTTTTAGACTCATTTCACAGTTAGGGGATTAGGGATTAAACCAGTGAATTTATTATGGTCAGCGTGGATAAGTATTTGTTAGTTATACCTTCTAAAAAGAAAAACGGAAACCATCTAGTCCAACGATGATATTTTCCCACATTGGAGACATGGAGAAGAAAATAGAAGAGGATGTAAATAGGAAGAAGAAAGAGAGATGATGGGAATTCCAAGAGTAAATAATCAAACAATCTTGTCTACCAAGAGTATTGGGGTGGAAAGTATTCAATAATAGATTTCTAGTAAGGTAGAATAAGCTAAGAGATAATTTGATAAATTTGAGCAAGTTAGGCGATAAATTCAATTAATTTTAAATTTCTTACTTTTTCCACGAAAGTTTTATAAAAATGTAAAATTATCATTTAATTTTAATAATTTGCTAAAATTTATCGCAGTTACATCATTAAGACACCAGGTCCTCCTCTCTAAGATAAATAGAGATAAATAGAGGTAAACTGTTTGGAATAAGGGAAGACAGAAGAGGAAAAAAATGGAAGCACAAAAAAAAATGCAGGGGATTTCATTGATAAAGAAATGGAAAGAAGCGATTGCAATGGGAGCCAAAATACTTCCTAATTATTCCTCCACGACTCGATTACTCGAGACGGTAATTCCGCGCCAGAGGGATTTGCTGCGATTTATCGTATTCCTGTGAAGGGATTAAGACGGATGAAATCCCAGGATAAACACAAACGTGATCCAGACTCAAGAAAGGTTGGTTTTGGGACAAGGGGAATGAGGAGAAATTGAGGCAACTCCATTTAAAAAAAAAATTCATTAAAGGGAAAAATCCCATCAACCATTGCTCTATACATAATAACCTAATATTTTATTATAATAGCAAAATAAAAGGTAACCATCGAGTGAAAAGGAACTTAGATAGAAAGAACAAGAATAGAAAACAAAAATTAAGGGATAAGTTAAATACTGAGGACAGCAAGGCACGTTATAAATCTTAGGTACAATTTCGTTTAAAGAGTGCAAATAGTCGAGTTACAACCTGAGTCTGCCTTGGTGATAAAATACAGTTTACATCTAAATGTATGAATGAATAAAATGTTCCTGTGTGAAAAAATATTATTTAATGATATATTTATATTTTCGGATTGGAGAAATCCATTTATAAACCATCACAAATTATCAATCTCAACTCTTTTTACGCAACTTCCTTTGCTAAATACAATTTAGCTTTCCTTTCTTTCATACTTAATATCACATATCACTTCATTCCATGCAGAGATAATAATACTACCAATGCAATGCATCTTTGTGGGTGTGAATATTTTAACCAATAACACATCAATACCTACCATAACACGTCAGTACTAGAACCAATGTTTCATTACGATGCATTTTGAGGGATGCACGAGTATTTGTACCAATAGCTCCTACTATATCTCATCAGGTCTAAAACCAATTAACCATTACAATACATTTAGAAGAAAGTATGATAATTTACACCAGAAAAATTCAGCGGCAGAAAGACACCAATTAATTATTGTTTGTTTTCCAAAGGCAAAATCGTCCTGAAAGTTCCAGCTGTCGTCGACAAAAATTGTCTCTTTCTTCCCAGAAACAAAAAGAAAAAATATAAAATCCAATCTGTGGGACGAGAGGCAAAGAAAAACTTATGGAATTTTAATCTCCGCCGAGAATTGGTGCCTTTTCCCCCCAAAAAAAGGTTCTAAAAACAAGAGCAAAATTCCACTTACCTCGAATAACTATCGCTACAAACAGAAGAACAATACTGGTAGGATTATGATGATTCTTCTTCATTTCGAAAGTATTTGACACATCAATTTAGGAAAGTCTTTTGCCGAGTCTTTCACAAGATGGTTACACGGGAAATCTCGAATGGTGTAAGGAAGTCACGAATAATTAATTAACTATATATGAAAATATCAGTTTTAATAGGAAACGTAAAATTTACCTTTTTACTTCTCTTTCTATTATTTTTTTTATTCTCTGTAATATTGCACAATTTTCATGGATTTTTTTGCCACTATAGTAAAATATATATCTTTAATAACATAATTTATTCTTGCATTCACTAGGAGATACTCCTTTAATTAAAACAAAATCGTCCAGTTTCATTTAATACCATAAGCCAAATATGATTTTAATTAATAAGATATTTTTTTATTATCAATCACTCTCATTTCCGAGAACATGTACAATAACAGGCATACAATTTGTCTTTTTCGTATGTTTACCCTTCCACTCTCTGTCAGCTATTTCCAAGAAGGTTATTTGATCTTAGTGATAAAGTCTATTGTTCTTTGATGCATTGATGCCTTTAAAGCTAATTTAACGAATATCATCAGTCAGAGATTCTAAGATTAATTTAATAAAAGTCCACGTAAAATTCTAATATTAATTTAATGAAAGTGTATAGTCAGAGTTTCTAAGATAAACATAATGAAAGTCTCCGTCAGTGATTCTATGATTAATTTAATCAAAGGTCCCCTTCAGAGTTTCTAAGATTAATTCAATCAAAATCCCAGTCAGGTTTTCTGATACCAATTTAATGAACGTCCCTGGTGAGTTTCTAATATTAATTGGTGCTACTTTGGTATGCGATCTCACTTGATAACTGTGATCTCGTCTAATTGTAAAATTTATACCACCCTTATCTTAATTACCAATGCGTTATAATACTTTTTTATTTCCATTTATAGTATATGTGAACATTTTATACCACCCTTATCTTAATCTATATGATACTGCATTGTATTTGTTTTTCCAATCAGGTATTTAAACCAGACATTTTTCGCATGTAAATTAGTCGCTTTTCTGGACACTTTGAGAATAGATGTGCAGCGTATTTAAAGTCACTATTTTGGAGGTAAGAAGCATACCCCTTCATGATGTTAGCTAAGGATTTTTACCAAGAAAATGCTGACGAAGTGAAAGCAGTTGCTTTTTTGAGAAAAAATGATCTATTGGATGAAGAAGAAGACGTTGCACTTTATCATCGTTGTGGCGGAGAAATGCGAGATGTCCGAAGAAGAAATAGAAAAGAGGAATTCATACCAGTTCTCCGTGTCAAGAATAGAAGATACCAAACTTATTGTTCTATTCGTTCAGGAAACGTATTTTTCCATTTCACTGATTTAAATGGTAGAGTGAATTGCAATCAAAACTTGGTCAAAGTTTGGTGTCAATTTTTTTATTTCATTCAGTGCCTCGAATTGACTGGTCGAGGCACTGAAGCTATCTGTGATTAGTTTAATTTATGACGTGAAATTTGCTCACAAATAGTTTCAGTAAGAAATCTTGGAAAAATGGTTGGCACTGCAGAAGAGCCAGTTCAAATGAATGAATCTAGATTTGCTGGACGTAGTAAGTATAGTTATCGAGGCCGGATGCTGCAGGGGAATCAGGCACCAGATTCAACCGACAGTGAGGCGGAAGTGCTAAACAACCGAAACCATGGAAGACGCATTGACGGTCCATTAGTGTTCGGCCTGAAGAAAGGTGATGACTGCAGATATTGTTATGTAGGGAAGAGAAATAGAGCAAAGCTAATACCCATAATTCAGAGAAAAATTGAGGAAAGCTCAGTCATTCACTCGGATGAATGGCGCGCGTACTCAGACTTAAATCGTTTGAATTACATTCACCAAACAGTTAATCACCAAGTAACTTATGTGAACCCAGCCACATGGATCTCATACTTAGGCTATTGAAAGAACATGGTTGCATTTAGAAACTTAAATAATGCAAAACAATGAGAGGCGTCAATGCAAAGACCTTACAATCACATCTTGATTATTTTTGTTGGCGACTAATTAGGAAATCGGCTCATGACATTTTCTTGCTTTTTTATCTGATATTTATTCCATTAATCGATAAATAAATTATTTCATTTTTGTGATATTTTATTGACCTTAAATATACAAATCAAATTTTTTAAAATGTTGAGATCGTATAACAAAGTAGAATCTAACCTATTGAGATCACACCACTACTGAGATCACACCCTCACTGAGATCGCACCACCACTGAGATCGCATACGAAAGTAGCACCCAGCGACGAGTGGCCGGTTTTATACTGCATCGGGCACACCTGGGGACGCTATTCATCCACGCCAAGTAACTGTATCCAATAGAGCATCCCCCAGGCGAACCCAATGCACTCTAGAGATGGCTGCTTATTACTATACTAACCGCATACCATCCCTGCGTTCAGTGCAGCCTTCCTTCCCATCTCTTTTACTTTATTAACTATAGAGCTGTCGCTCTTGCCCCATAGATAGCCTTTTATTATCCACCGCAAAAAAAATGTTGCAAAGGTAAAATCAGTTCAGAAGAATTAAGAGCCATCCCAGTGTTCAAACGCTTCTTTACACAATTCAAACTACCTCCTTTACATTCACATTCCACTAACTTGACCACTTTCTTAACGAGGCTTATCACAAAACGAGCACGAATGCACTTTAACTCCTGGCCTCCCTGTTTTCAAAATTCATAAAAATTCCTTATACTCTCATTCTCTCTTCCCCTTCACCCTTCAGAATAATATTATCACCGCCCAATACAAATTTCTTCTGTAAACACTTCTAATTTAACAATAATTACAGCTTTGAGACTAAAAAAAAATAACAACAAAAACGACGATTACGCCGCCCCGAGGCATTTTCGAAAAGGAAACCGTTCGAATACTTTGCATCTGGCGTTCATTTACGACCGGCCAAATCTCCCGATCAGTCAACTATCTTCGGCCCGGAAACGATTAGGGAGGAGCGGCAGAAGAAAAGTCCCAACGAAATGGGTGCTAAAGCAGGGTTTCATTACGCGTCCGAATGTTAGGATTGCAGCGCTATGTTTGCGAGCTAAAACTCGCCCTCAAACGCGTTAAAGAGGGGCAAAGGAAGCATAAATAAAATCAATACACTCAGTGTACGGAAAGTGACTATTTTGTGTAATTCACTTTCTACTGAATTTAATTTATTCGGAGAACCGACGAACAATGAATAAAATCGATTCAGCTGTCTATCTCAGTAAAGAATAATAGTCTGACTTGAGATAGAACTACAGGTCGCTCCAGCATAGAACAGACGAATAACCATGCAAGCTGCACATAACCAATCACGACGCCGTTATTATTCCTTTCGCCGTCTTCACAGCACAATATTCTCACTTTTTGTCCAGAAGTGTCTATAAGGATTCTAAAAATCATTTTTAGGGAGTGACGCGGCCAAAAGGTCATTTGAACCCATTTAGTTTCTCCCATTGTCCTACTTTTGGCAGTCTTCATGGAGAGACGTCTAAGTAAGGGTTCGATACCAGTGAGCAAGGACACAAAATATTCAGAGGTGTGTCAAACTGACCGCCCATTGGCGGATACGCTGATACTCCCGTAGAGCTAAGTAGCTGCACGCGCATCATCGCGCACAGCCAATAACAACGCTGCTATCATTCCATTTCCGCTTTCACAGCACAACATACCCAACCCACACTTTCTCCTGTTCCTGAGCCCTGCTGACTTGGTACTTGTATTTCCTGTAAGGTACCCATATTCACATACCCCTCACGCGGAAAGGGTGCCCTCCTTTTAAGTTCAAGAAGGGTTCCGAGACTCCTGGTTGGGATTTAATCCGCACAATGCTACCCGGACACCTTACCTCTCCAACGAGGTCCGGACCCCTGGTGATTTTGGAGTAATAACTGTCATTCTGAACTTTATGTGTATTTCATTTTCCGGACGGATGGCGGTACCTACACCTAAACACTATAAGTAAAATTTGGAGCTTTAGCTTATTTATAGTGTAAATTGGTTCCAGTTAATAGGTCTGGACGCTTGTGCTCTTTATGCAAACTTATATCACTCATAACTATTTTCTGCTATTCTCTTTATCTCTACATATATCCCTCTTTATCTTAATCTGTTTGCTACTATCCTCGCAATGAAAATTCCATCGTTGGTTAACCCACTTGTCTTAATGTTCTCAATGAATTAGTTATTTTTTATACGAATTATAACTTGATAAACAATTTATTAACGGGTCTAATTTCATAGTGTATAGATTCATACACATGTAGTTTCTAGATCAATACACATGTGGTGTCTAGTTCTATACAAGTGTAGTATCTTGGTCCATATACATTTAGGGTCTAGATCCATAAAAGTTTAGTGTCTATACTCATGCAAGTGTAGTGTCTAGATCCATGAACCTTTACTGTCTATATCTATATACGTGTAGTTTCTAGGTCCATATATATACAGTGTCTAGAATCATCCACGTATATTGTCTATATCCAGTCTCTGTATTTAGATTCCATACACCTGTAGTGTCTAGATCCATATATGTGTAGTGTCAAGATTAATACACATGAACTTTCTATATATATGCAAGTGTAGTATCTAGATTCATACACATGTAGTGTCTAGATACATACATGTGTAGTATCTAAATTCATACGCGTAGTGTCTAGATTTATACACGTGTAATGCCTATATATGCACGTGCAGTGTCTAGATTTATACATTTATAGTGTCTAGGACCATACACATGTAGTATCTAGATCTATACACGTGTAATGTCTAGATCCATTCACGTATAGTGCCTATATTCATAACGTGCTGTGTCTAGTTCCATAATCGTGCGATGCCCATATCCATATGTATTTAGTGTCTATATCCATACATGTGTAGTGGCTAGATCCATACCCTTTTACACCGGTAGTGTGTATATCCGTACAAGTGTACACTCTAGATCAACACGATCGTAGTGTCTATATATATGCACGTGTAGGATCTTTGGCCCATATAAATGTAGTTTCGAGATCCATACACGTGTAGTGTTGAGATCAATATGCGTCTAGTGTCTATATACATACACGTTTAGTGTCTAGATAGATACACATGTATTTTAAATATCAATACACGTGAGGTGTCTAGAACCATACACTGTTAGTATCTAGATTCATACACGTTTACTGCATAAGTCCATATACTTGTACTGTCTAGTTCCATACCCATGAGGTTTTTATATACATACACGTGTAGTGTCTAGATCCATACAACTGTATTGTCTAAGTCCATATTTCTTTAGTGTCTATATCCATACAAGTGTAGTGTGAAACTCCATATTACTTTGTGGCTTTATACATACACCTGTAATATCAGGCCCATAACACATTTGTGTGTATATCAGTACACGTAATGTCTACGTCCATTTCTATTTTGTGTCTGGGACAATAAATTTGTAGCGTCTGACATCGGAACATGTTTGACCTTGGCAAAAAATAATATGCTGCGCCCAAAAGTCAGAGCCTCGAAGCTGTCTATACAGGTACATAAGTTCCATATATTTTCACTTCCTCCATTTTATCCACTTTCTTTACAGGGCTCTCCTTCAAAAATATTGCTTAGTCCCCGGACTTTAAGACCTTCTTGCTCGAATGTTTTTGTGGGGCAGAGTGGTCATGTCTCTGATGCGTGAGAGATAGCTCGACTACCGTCACTCTCGCGTCCTTGGGAAAAATTCCGCTACACCAGACGGGGCTGTGGTTGAGATTTTAGATGCGGGGGGAGAGTCATCCATAATATTCAATTATTTGAGGCTAAACGTTCAGGCCCCCCCCGCCCCCCATCTCCGACATATGAGTCTGCCAGGTATATATTTCTTTTGTTTTTGTCGGGGGGAGGGAGGCTAATGTTGGGAGGGGGGAGGGTAATTTCGAAGTGTGTTTCGTGGCTGTCATAATATATATATATATATATATATATATATATATATATATATATATATATATATATATATATATATATAATATGAAAATTAACCCACAGGAAAGTGAAAAGATGAATTCAAGAACTTTCTAACTCGCAAATATAGTTCGAAAGTGGTCGGATTCATCTTTTCATTTTCCTGTGGGTTAATTTTCATATTATATATATATATATATATATTATACTTCCTACGCACGACGCCCTCGTTGTTATCACCTAGGATTTAAACCTACATATTATTTAAATGCTACAACACAGAACTTAAACGATCCTACATATGGCAATTTTTTGCCGCAGAATTTCGTGCGAGAAACTTTAAATCTTATGAATATTTCTCGCAAACTCCTCCTCTGAGATAAGCTGGGCTTATGGCAGAAGTAAGGGCAAAACTTATAATTTAGGCTTGCAAGGTGGGCTTATGGCATAAGCAAGATGGAAGCTCACAAATGAGTGGACTAAAATTTCCGACCAAAATCTAGGGTTTCAAATGAAAGAAAGAAGCAACGGTGAAAACAGTCTAAGCCGCTTAAAAGATTTTCGCAAACAAGTTTTCCCATAAATTTTCCCCTGATGATATATGTATATATATAAACAGAAAAAATATGGTTTTATGTAAATTGATTTCGAAATCAAAGGAGAAGAATTTTCGCATATTGAATTTTCATTAATCTAAAAAAGATATGTGACGGTATTTTCGTTATATTCTACTTGACTTGGTATTAAATTCGTTGATTAGAGCTTGCATACGTTTGTTTATATGTTACCGCTAAGATTTTTTATCAGATCTTCACACAAAGTATTTATTTTAAATGTGTTATATTGAGTTTTTTTGTTTCATTGTAAATTATAAATTAGATTTTGGTTCATTCTTTGTTCCTCTTGTATGTGTTCTTATTCTTTTTATGGGGATATGGTCAAACGCAAAGATAAGAGTTATCTGATATTGGTTCTCTATTAGTCTCGAAGTTAAACTAAATGAGCTGAGCTTAATCACTGGATGGAGTCCTTATTCTTTATGTATATACGTTTTTGTGGAGGCTGAATTGCCGTCTATCAGACTCTGATTCAGATTCGAGGTTAAACTATGATTTTCCACCCAAAAAAGACCTCAAAAAACATTTGGTGGTAAAACCACGGTAGAAATTGAGGAGTGGGGGCTGTGAAAAAATTACCCAAGTAAAGAAGTGTAAAATTGAGCATTGTTCATCCTTCATTACAAAACAAACACGACTACGAGTATAACCTTGGTATAAGAGTTAGCACGAAAGAATAGAGGTATTGAAGAATACGAATTTTCGGGATGTACAAAAGTAATCATAATCAAAAGTATTCAATAATACCGAAAGTAGGATTAAATTTAAAAGTAGATTCAAAATCCCCTTAAAAAGTATATCTACTCTGTTTACTGCCCTATCTCTTCCCTATCCTACTCCAAAAACAATAATTTATTACCAGTTTTCGAATTATCTAAAAAAACTACATTATATAACATGAATTCTGAATCCAAAATTAACTTATTCCAATTAAAAGAATCGATTAATTAGTTAATTTTGAAAATTAGGAAGAACAAATATCACCTTCACTATCCCCCCAAAATATATTTTCCAAACCACGAGAAGGGTAACAAACACAAATTATTACAGCCACTCAAAACATATAGGCAGACCCTCCCCCCCTACACCCTCTCTTTAGCACTTCATCTCAGAAGTGTTCTCCCGGTCCTCTCCAAAAAGAACAGACCAGAGAAAAAAAAAAGTCGAAAAGAACCCTTGAAAATTCAAATTAGAGTCCTATTTCGCCATCAAACCCCCTCTAGAGGAGAGTTTCCTTCCTCAAAGGGGAAATAAAGCCTGTTGAATAATCAGAGAACGCCCGTAGAATCCCTTGGAATGAACTCAAGGAGTTTTTGGTGGGTTAATGATTCCATGGAATCAACAACAGGATTTTTGATATTGACATCTACTTGGATGCCTTTGTCGCAGGTTCAGGAGAGTTGCGCGGACTGATGAAAACATGTTTTAACTGAACAAAGAAATAAAACCTGGTATAATCAATGAGAACCTGTTCCTCTTCTACACATTTTCACTTTATATCCACCACTTTAGGAGAGTTGCGCAGAGGGATGAAAACATGTTTTGAATGAAAAAAACTAGCGTAATCAACGAGGACATCAACTTTCACCACTTTCTTTACTTATCTCTCCTTGCAGTTTTGCTGTGGAGATGTCCTCGTTGCTATTGCGCTTTTAAATGGAAGCAAAAAAAAAAAATAATCTCTGAGCGAAAAAATGACGAAAGAAGATAAGGTCGGATAAAGAGATATGGCAAAAAGGTTAAGGATGTCATTCGGTGTACTACCAAAAAGCCAACCCAAATGACTAGGGCCGGGAGAGCAGACAATTTAGAAAAAAGTACAGGTATTTAAAAGTACTAATTTAAACACCCTTAAGGGAATGGGTCTACGCACTTCTCGATGCAAAACACCGTTTTTTTTCCATTTGTGCAAGCTTAACCCACATCGGGCGTGGTTTGTCCCTGGATGGGGTCCAGATTCGAGTCGCCTTCGCAGTGTTTGCCATGAACGACCCCTGGTTTGGATCCCACGCTTAACTCTATGCTTCCCCACTAGGATAGGTATCGAAAAGGCAAAGGTTAAAACCAACGAAAGCATCTCCGACAGAATGTTAATGAAAGAGGTTCTTAGTACGCGATCAACGTAGTGAAGTCAGGTTGAGCCAAAATATGTAGATAGCAAATCGAAGGGCTTTAAGAGGTGACTACTAGCAGTGTTGAGGAGTAAAAATGGCTTTAAGAGGTGACTACTAATAGTGTTTTGAGGAGTAAAAATTAGCATTTCCAATATACGGGTGTATCCTATAGACCAATCTAACAGTTCTAACAAGAACTACATCAGTACAGTTCCATCCTTGCCATGGATGAAGAACGTCCCCCAGGCATCCACGATGAAGTTCGAAGGTGGCTACTCGTTGCAATAGTAACCGAATACCATCACTGCATACATTGTGGATTTCTTTACAAATGCAGTGGTAATTGTAGTAAATAGAGTTCTCGCAATTGAAGGACCCATAATAAATAAATATTAGATGGTTATGTGCTCTTGGTTATGTACATTTAGAAAATAAATACTTGTTTCCATGTACATATCCCATCATTGTTCTCACATGTACGGCGCCATCAGTGAGCGGTAGGAGGGGGGGAGTTCATGTACCGAATTTGACTCCTTTAGTTATTCTTACGTGTTGTCTATCCAGACTGGTAATTGTGTGAGTTTTTTCTGTGTTGTGTTTGTTGTCCGTTCTTTCTCCTTTGAAAGGGGATCATTATAACCTGCGATACGAAGTCTCTATCAGATAGGAAACCATTAAAAATAATTACATGCTACACCTAATCAAAAGATTTGAAAGCTATAATTAATGAAACCGAATTTCTATCTAAAATGTACAAGGGTGAAAAAGAGGTAAAGAGAACAAAAGCACAAAAGATAAGAACGTGAAATAGAATAATTATGAACGGAAGAAACGGGTTGGACGCGTCCGGTACAACGGAGCAAAATTTCTGATTGGACGAGACGGCCTCTGAATACAGCTTTCCCTAGAAGGAACAAAAGTGGACGAGATCATTTCCCCTCAGAGACAACCGAGGCTCAATTTCAGGAAAATAGATACGTCGAGGCGCTATTAATTACTAGGAGGGAACTGTTACTATCTAGTCCATTTTTCGTCATTAATTATAAAAAAATAACCGACGGTGACATCCGAACAAAAGGTGGTGCAGTTGGTAGAAAGGAATATGGTAGGTATAATCGCTGAATGCGCTCTTTCTCTCCATAAATTGCTGGAAAAAAGATGATAGACGAAAACTAGAATTCTTGAATACCTTTTGTAGCTCTCTAGAAATTGGAAATAGTTACTTGTCTAACTTCCAATATCAAAATTGAATAATAGTTACAATTTTATTTGTAAAATCTCGATATTAGATACTATTATAGCTTTAAAATCTTTCGAAATTAGACATTGGTACAATGTTGTCAAAAAATTAATGTCGTTTATAGAATATTTAAAAAAAAAATGGTTCGTGGGGTTGTTTAAAAGGTTTCCCATTTGCCTCAAGCTGTTAAATAAGATAACTCTAGTAATGCCTAAACATTTAGGGGAAGCTAGGAGGGGGTTTATTTTTCCCCTTGAATTTAAAGTGCAATAGCAACGAGGCCGCATCACGCAAAAAGTTTGTAAGAAGAGATGTGTAAAAAAAAAGTGAAGATCGAAGTGAAAATGAGTGGAGGATACATATGTATGTATATAGCCTCAGAATCTCTTGCAGGCATTGGGGAAAGGAGGGCAAACTGGGGTTGTTGGCACCGAAAGCCACGCGAGTCTCCAGAAGTCACCTGACAGCCCTTTGCGGGTAATTAAAAAGATATATAAGGAAAGATAGAGGAGGGGGGCGCGGAGCAGGAGAAGAGAACTGTGGTAAGAATGCAGGCATGCTAAAACACACCCCCATAACCGGAGCCAAGAGGGAGGTCTGAACCAGCACACATACACAAACACACACCTCGTCCCGACCAGGGCTGAATGGACGAAAGCTGGTCAGTGACTAGCTCGCGATATTTGTCGGCGGCCAAGAAAACAGGTGAGAAAGAGATAGTAAAGAAATTTTTGGAAAGGGGATTAAATAGAAATGTCAAGAACTAATAATGCTCAGGAAGACTCAATCTAGTTCAAAGCTTTTGGGGACATTGGGGGTAGAACGGCATGCTACACCTCCAGTTTACACGGGGTACGCCATTGCAAGTTTATAAACAGGAAAAGTCCTCAAAAATGGGTGACACAGGAAGTGTTACGGGAGTTTAAATAGGGATTCCTTACTGAAGTATTAATATTGCAAAAAGCAATATTAAACGCAAAAGGCAACATATAAGCCAAAAGGCAACATTAAGCGCAAAATTCTATGGGCTGATTGCAAAAATTCCCATTTCCAACAGCAGAATGCGATGCTTGGGCTTCGCTCGCATGAGTGAGTTCTTCGTTTTGAGCTACTCAATCTTAAGCAAACGGTAAACTCAGACTTAGATGTCAATTACTTGTAACAGTAACTGCACTGCACGCAGTGATGGTATGTAGTTAGTAAAGCAATGAGGAGCCTCCTACACTTGTGAAACGCTCTCAATCCACGACAAGCAAGTGACCGAGGAATACGACCCCGTGTACTGCGACGGCAAAAGTGAATGTTAAAAAATACCCAATATATGCATTTTTATTTAGGGCTGTGAGAATTGGTCTATTGGATACAGTCACTTGGGTGACAAGCGTTCCCCAAACGTGCCCGATGTAATGTGTAAGTGGATACTCATTTCATTATTAACCGCAAACACTTGTAACGTTGAAATGAAGCTCTTGAACCAAATCCTCCTTCACTGATCAACCGAAAGCGTGCGTGTCCTCCTCCATAAGTATGCACACTCCCACAAATGGCACATTTGGCAGAAGAAAACATAGTGACTTATGTAGAATGGAAGTTTCCTCTTCATCCTCCATATTCACGGGTCCTTCTACCATCGGGTTACCTTTTATTTAACTCATTTCAACATCACTGAAATGGAAAAGTTTATTCTACTATGAATTGCAAAAGGATATAAAATCAGATATTTAACCAAAACCAACTGAAATTTTCAAGAAAAATAACCACTACTTAGTTAATCGTGAAAAGATCATTGACAATAATGATAGAAAACACTTGGATCTTGTAAAAAAGAAGAGGCATCACAAGGTTTTTTCGACCCTAATATAACATAACATAATTTCACGGATGACAAAAGCAACAACGGCCTATCAAAGGTCATCCGCATCCGTCAAAACCCACCCACATAGTACTATATCAGATCATGCAACTACTTTATAAACAATCCATAGGATTGTGTCAGATCACGCGCCCACAATATACAATTTAAACTAGCCACACGAGCGGATCAAAAACAAAAAGAACCATCGCCAGGGAAAGACAAAATCCCCCACAATATAATATAACGGATGGCAAAAGCCACAAGGGCCCATCATTAGGTTAGATTAGGTATGGTTTTGTTAGGTTAGGTCTTATTAGGGTCGAAAAACCTTGGTATCCCTCATCTTTACAAGATCCAACGACTTTTCTAAATAATTGTATTTTTATGTATATTAAAATTCATTTTACTTTCCTTGAAATATATACATATATATATATATATATATATATATATATATATATATGTATATATATATATATATTAATTTCTTGATAATCTAATGAATATTCGAACTTGTAAAGCTATCGAAGGGAGATTTTCGATACGATTCTAGCCATAAATATCTCAATATTAGATCTTAGATACTATTATAGCTTGTAAAGCTCTCAAAAGTAGATATTATTACTCTAGATTATATAAACAACACTAGGAATTAGATATTAAGCACTATTCTAGCTTGAGAATTTGATCAAGTTTGATATTGGTTATATTGTAGCTTTTACAACTCTCAAAATTAGAGGGGAGCTACAATTAGAGTTTGTATATATATATGTCTCGAAATCAAATGTTAATTAATATTGTAGCTGATGAAACTCACTAAAATTAGAGATAGATACTTCTCTAACAAAACTTACTAAATTAGATATTATTTACTATTCCTGATTGTAAATCTCTCGAAATTAGATATTACTTATTATTATAGCTCATAAAACTCTCGTGTAAATCTCTGGCTATTAGATTTGTAATTCCCTTAATAATAGATATCTGATACTATTCTAGATTATAAAACTCTCGAAATTAGATAGTAGCTAATATTATAGCTGCAAAAACTTTTTAAGTTAGATAGTACAGAATTTTATATTTTGCAAGGGTTCTTATAGTGGAAAAATCTCTCGAAATTAAGTAGTAGCTACTATTCTAACTTGTTTGTCTCTCAATAATAAATATGGATCTGATATTATTCTAGTTTGTATAATTTTATAAATTAGATAGTAGCTGCTATTCTTGTTAAAAACTCTCTCTAAGTTAAATAGTGCAGAATTTTATAGCGTATAAATCTTTCGAAATCAGGTAATCGCAACGATTCTAGCTTGTAAGACCTTCAATAATACAGATCTGGCGCTATTCTAGCTTCTAAACTCTCGAAATTAGATAGTAGCTACTAATATATCTCTTAAAACTCTTTTAGTTGAATATTAATTACTATTATAGCTTGTAAAACTCTCAGATATATGTATAAGTTACTTGTAGCCATGATCAAGAAATAGAATAAAAACTGAAATTTAATCTTGAAAAGGAGAATATTAGAGTCAGAAATAATGGGGAGAAACGAATAAGGGAACTAATTAGATCGTAATCCGCCGCTAATTAGGACGGATATAGCTTGTTTAGTAGTCTTGAGAAATGATAAAAGGATTCAGATTTTTCTCCAAGCTGTTTTTCATGAATAACAAAACCCTTCGCAAGGGATGTTCATTTCGGAACGAGAACAAGTCCAAGTGGGTTGAAAGCGCTCTCGATCATACTACCTAAACATTCTTCCCTTTGAGCTATCCGTGATGTATGCGCACTTTCAATCTCCCTAATTACACCACTCCCTTACTCATCTCGCTTTTAAAACTCTGTTGGAAATGCTTAGGTTAGTTTGGAAGTAAAAAAAAAATCGCAACTAGACTCAAGTCTGATTTCTAAAATGGTCGTATTATAAAACTTTTATTAACAAGAAAATATAACTCGCAATTACTTAATCAAACACACCGATGCACGCCATTCCATACATGACAATAGATTACACTTTAATCCTACGCCATGGATTTTTCGGAAAAAGAAGAGAGTATGAATGAAGACGGGTACAATGATGTCGTGTCCAAACAAGTGGCAGATATCAACACTATTTCACAGAGGGCAAAGAATAACGCACGTGTCGAGACGGCGGAGGCACTCTGGAATGCGCCCACACACCTTGAACATCTAATGCTAACTGAGTCTGGAACTCGAATCGTCGCGTTTATATGCAGACATCCATTCGTTCACTCCCCTCACGAGAAGGCAGGGAGAAAGGAAAGATCAATTGATAAACATCAACTATCTTTACTCTCAACCCTCCCCCCATAATCTTCAAGGTGCGGATAAATAAATAACCCCTGATATGAAAAGGGGGTATATTCCACTATGCATGTCCTAGTAAATACATGCACATATGTGTTTCTTCCCTCCTGTGTTACTGTAAGTAAAATAAAGAGAAGAAATTACGTCAGGAAATATCCCAGCGCACTAGAATGGAATCCAAAGTATATAACGTCCTGGACAATTTGTCCTTTTTAGTAGACATCAGTGGTTGAGGGGAAAAAAAGAGGAAGGGTGTGCCCTAAATACATTCCCTTTCCCTTTTCTTCTGCATCAAATTTCGAGTATTTGTCAGGAAAAGGATTTTTAAGGTCGACGGAAATCCAATTAGATTATATAGACCCAGTTAAGGGGGAGAAGGGAAAATTAAATTAAGAAACCTGGGAATCATTTTAACACCTCCATTGCTAAAACTCATCTAATTTTAAGGTAAATTCTGTTGACTCCCTCTCTTCCATAAGGAGGGGGTGACTCCTTAAACTGGATAATAAACATTTGGTTCAAGGCGAGATTTTATATAATAATAATCTGTTTTTTCTCACTGATTCAGAGATGTTTTGAAGGGGAAGGAGGCTAATAGCTTCCGCCCACAGGTATGGGCGTCTGATTTATATAATTATGCGTAACTTCCACATTTATCTGTAGGTCGGAGTTTCATCGAAGTAGGTGGAGCTTCGATTTAAAAGGCGGAAAGTTACCATACAAGAGTTTCGGATGCTTTGTACTTCTTTATTTTTTTGCAATAGTGTGCACACCCTTTTTTACCTATTATTGAGACTGGCCAGGCATACAAAAGGGAAAAACGAAAAATAGACAGGAAAAAAATGAAAATTAACAAAAAGAATCAACGATGGGACAGACTAGTATGTACACCATCGGGAGGTTGTTCACTGACAATCGATTATATCCCTCCAAATTCCTCCCAATTTCTCTTGTCTAATTAAGTACCAGAGGAGTCACCCTGGACTCCCTGGTTTTTCCCACTCAATTAATGAAATGTGGGGGAGTGAAGATGTTAGCATTGTTTTCTGATTTGTTGGTTGCCTGGAAACAACGCTTAGAAATTACATACAGAGGTTGCATAAAATAAAAGTGTAGGGAATAAAACCAAAATATGTCAATATCCTATTTATTCCCTTTTAATTAAGCGTTCACTTAGAATTAACTGTTATTATTTAACATAGGTAAACGAAGGAATTTGAATGAATAAATCTCATTACAACAAGTGTTGTCTCCACTGCCCAGCTCTTCTGATAGTCAGAAACTCCGAGAGGAATTTGGTTTTCCAGGGTTTTTTTATGCTAATGATAAAGATAACTGTTTTTGCACACATCTTCAATGAAGAGGTTAAGCCCATCTACCAGGCCAACATAGGTAAAGGAAGCCCGTTCATTATATGTAGTTTTCTTTAGTTGCAAATGTTCATAAACGGCCATGGAGCCCTAGAATTGCATTCGGGAAGTACACATAAGCTTTCCCTAGAAGCCCATTCTGGGAAAGGTGTATCAAGTGACAGCATAACCGTCCAGGTGCCACCTGAGTTTACCTCTTGAGTCCGGTGTGTAAAGCACCCCACGGTATAGCAACTCCCTCCTTGAAGATTGGCTACATATAGAATAAATCAAGCGGAGAGAAGGGAGAGTAACAAGGTAAAGAGGTACCCTAGTAGACCATATGATCCATTCAAAGAAGGTACCTTTAAGTCCTCTAAAGGGTCAGATTGACGCTCTAGAAGAGCACTCACGCCACGCTTCAAGTCTCCAAACGACTATTTTTCAAGACTTTGTCTAGTCTCGACTTGAACTGTTCAACAGAGTTGCTGTTGATAACTTTCACTGGAAGTGCGTTTCAATGGCCACAGATGCTATATGTGAAAGATTTTCCACACAGATCACGCTGGTAACGCTTCAGTTCATGTTTGTAGCCGTTATTTCTTGTTCTTCTCTGGCTAAGCTGAAAAATATCCCTGTAGTCTACAATGTCAAAGCCTTGAAGTATTTTTGAACATTTCGATAAGCTGACGACGCAGTCTCCGGGTCTCCAGCGAGAACGAGTCTAATTCCCGTAATCTATCTTCATAACTTTTGTGTCTGATAGAGGGAATCAGTTTGGTTGTTCTGGCTTGCACACGTTCTAATTTTGCAATATCCTTTCGAAGCGAAGAACTAAAAAATTGTACAGCATACTCCAGGTGCGGTCGTACCAGGGAGTTATACAAACACAGTTTGGATATCGGAACAAGGAGATATCCTTGCTACGATATCCAAACTGTCGCTTTATATAATCTAGCATCCTTTGGGTTTTCTTATCCACCTAAATACACTGCCTCGAGAACTTGAGATCACTAGTTATAGTTATACCCAAGTCCTTCTCAGTGTCGGTTGATTCAAGAGAAGTACCATTATGGATATAATGAGATTGGGGGTTTCGGTGGTCGATATGCATTACTTTGCATTTGTTCACGTTAAAAGTCACTTGCCACGTTTCCGACCACTCCCAAATCTTCCCAAGATCATCTTGAAGGCGGGAAGTATTTCCATCCTTTGCGATGTTCATACCAAGCTTGGTGTCATCATCAAATTTAGAAATCTTCGCATCCATGTCACCGTCCATGTCGTTAACGTAGATGATGAACCGTAGTGGTCCCAAGGCAGAACCTTGAGGAACACCGCTAATAACGGGCACCCACTCAGAAGCCGGTCCATTCAACACCACAGGTTGCCGTTTGCCACTTATCCAGCTCTCTATCTAACATTTCCGTCTATGCCAAGGGCACGCACTTTCCGGAAGAGGCAGCGATGTGGTACCTTATCGAATGCTTTTTGAAAGTCTAAGTAGAGAACATCCACCGCCTTATCCCAATAATGCTCACTGAAAAAGAAGTGGAAGAATTCCACAAGATTCGTTAGTCATGACCGTTGCCTTCGGAACCCGTGCTGGAAACTCTTCAATCGCTGTTGGGAAGAAGGCGAAAAAAGGAGCATGTTAAAAGTCTACTCAGCCACCGAAGGGACCTCACACAATAAGGACACCGCCTGGTCCCAACCACTCTAGCATGGTTTCTAATGTTTAAACTAACGCCTCTTTGCAAGAACAAGATGAGGTTTATCCGAAAGCGTTTGGTTGACATTACGCAACTTTTAAATTGGATGATTAGGAATTCACTCGGTTAGACGGCCTGATACCGTGATCCATTGTTAAACGATCCGAACACGCATCCTACATCAGTCATCCAATCCAAGAGAGCAAAGATGTTTGAGAAGTCAAGGGATTTCATAGGTTTCTCTATGCCATAACTTTATTTCAACATTGTGCTCATGCAATTATTTATTTACATCTCATATTTTAGCAAATATAGCTGGATGGGCATTTACGTTTCACTAACAGTATATGTCTTCATTTAATAATCAAAATTGAATCTCAAAATGTACAAGAATGGTCTAAATACCGGAGATGGTATGAATGAAAACCTAATGCAAAGGTTGTATTTCGACTAAGCATATCAAAATGGAGCTTAATTTTGGAGTAAATGATTGGTTTTGGCTATGTAGGCCTTTTCTTCGTCTTAATCAACAAATATAACTAATTTACGCTAAGATAGGTTTGAACAGTTTTAAGATTACTTTTCAACTTGACTGAGGCAAAGAATTGCCATTATTGATATACGGTTATGTATGCTGATTTGCCCATTTTAGTCGTTAGTGTACCAAGACGAACTTTTAATCTGATGTATATTCACTTCTTAAGAGAGAACATCTTAATATCAAATTAAAAGAAAATTAGGCTATATGGTCAACAAATCATTTGACTTGGTTTGGTTTAGTCAAAAGTTCTTAATTTTCAGGTATACATGTGTGCTGACGTTACACAATGTCACATATATACCTATTATTCAAATAGGTATTTCGTGCAAAAGCATAATGGTCAAACCACCATGCTTATGTATGGTGTATTTTCGTGTACGTATGCATACGCCGTCCCCTGCAAAGCATTGGATCAGTTAACACAGAAACCTATGAAGAAAGCATAATTCATGTCGTTTTGGGCGAACAAATTTATTTCCTATAATTTGTCTGTATAAATTTAGGTTAGTTTAGGGTAGCTAACGTTACTAACTTCTCCCTACGGCAAACTAATTATTCCATCATTCTATATGTAAGCATATGCATCTAGGTATATGTATATTTTGCTTCTAATTCTAAAGTGAGGAATTTCATGTATCATTGCTATTACATGGTAATCTTCAAAATGCTATTACAGAGTAATCTTCAAAATGCTTAATAGGGTAATATTCAAAATTCTATTACAGGGTAATCTTTTAAAATGCTATTACATGGTAGTTTTCAAAATGCTATTGCAGCGTAATCTTAAAAAATGCTTAACAGGGTAATCTTCAAAATGTTATTGGAGGGTAATCTTCGAAATGAGAAACCATGGTATTCAGCATGAAATTTAAAGAGATTTAGGAAGAGAGAGAGAGAGGTATAATCCGTATCACCCTGAGCACATAAATGAGGACCGTCATAGTAGCAGGATTACTGGTGGTATGTGGGGATGAATTCCATCCACCGGTTCCGGGGAACTTTTCGAAATTGAAGACACATTAACGGGTCACGAGGATGTGCGGATTCTCGTTTGTGAGGTCACTCTCCGGAGAAGAAGGCGGCTCCATACCGTTCTTAATTGATCGCTCCAAAATTCACATGCAAAGAATATAAGGTAGATATAAAATTTGAACCTGACAATTGGCGATGTTAGTTTCAAAGAACAGCATATTCCAATCTGTTATGTCGTTAAGGAAATTTCGATGTGATTGAATACTTAACGTAGATTGATTTTATATATAAACGAGTATACAAGAACGTAATAAATCAACTTTTATTGGTTATTTATCTAAAATTCATGTAGAACACAGAAACAGGGGAAGCGATTCAGTAACTTATCTAATCTTCACTGACCAATAAACACGTATTAAGTAGAAATGTAACTTTTGATCTAGTTAGACATCACATTTCATTGATATGTTTATATGTTTATTGTAAAACGTATTCAGCGGTGAATGTGTATATATATATATATATATATATATATATATATATATATATATATATATATATATATATATATATATATATATATATATATATATATATATATATATATATATATATATATATATATATATATATATATATATATACATATATATATGTATATATATATATATATATATATATATATATATATATATATATATATATATATATATATGTATATATATATATGTATATATATATATATATATATATATATATATATATATATATATATATATATATATATATATATATGTATATATATATATATATATATATATATATATATATATATATATATATATATATATATATATATATATATATATCATGATGAAAATTAATGCAATTGTCCTGATAATGACAATTTCTTCATCTAAATAGGAAGGATGACATATTTGTATACTCATTATCAGGACCATTTTTTCTAATTTGTATTATTCCGACTGGTTCATATCGTCTGCCCATTTTGCAGCTAGGAAAACATTCTATGGTAATAAGCCTTCCCGCACTAATGACTTCAACAAATGTATAACTTTGCCATTTAGTAATAAATTAAATAGTTTAAAGGACATATTTGGAAAAGCGGGTATTAATCTAGCCTTTAAATATAATAATTCCTTAAACCAATTGATGATTGCCAGGAAACCCAAAGAACATATTAACATACGAGTATATGCAATACCATGCAACGATTGCCATAGAGTTTATATAGGGAAAATGAGGAGAAATCTAGACAAGAGATTGTATGAACACAAAAGAGATATTACAGTGGGCAGCGAAAGCAGTGGAATATTTTGCCATGTTAGAGACAAGAATCATACGATCGATTTCAATGGAAGTAAAATGGTATTTAAATCGGCTAACTATGTTAAGAGAAGAATCGTAGAATCGAGCTTGATATCGTCAGTTCCTAATTTAAATCTATTTGAGGGTCAATTTTCTTTTAATCCTGTAATAAGAAAGCAAATAAACAAAATAGTAAAATGTCAGCCCCTTAATATGTTTAGGCCTCACCCCCCCACCCCACCCCAGATTAGCCACAAGTAGGGGATTGGGAAAAAAAGAGGGGATCTTTCACGACCTGACTTTGTGTTATGCTTATATGCACTTTTCTTATATTTTCTATCCAGTGTCAGTTGAAAAAGGGTGTGAGATACACCGAAACTGTTCTGAATTAAATTGTCTTCGGAGAATGTGGTTTAATTCCTCATATATATATATATATATATATATATATATATATATATATATATATATATATATATATATATATATATACGAGGGGAGGTTAATAAATTTTGCGAATCGGTAGGTCAAAACAGAGGAAGGGGGATGGCTGTTTGTGGAGGTGTTAGGACAAGTTATGACAAGTAAGTCAGGACCTGCAGCCACACGCTCCTGCCTTGGCTATTTAAGAAGCAGTAACTGATCGCAGATCGTCAGTCACAAACCTTTCAACAATGAAGAAGGTTGAGCACCGCGCAGTGATACAATTTTTGACCAAGTAAGGCAAGAATGCAAAAGAGATCCATCAACGCATGGTTGCAGTGTATACCGACACCGCCCCTTCCTATGCAACCATTGCTCGCTGGAATAAGGAGTTCCGCCATTGTCGTGAGTCCATTGAAAATGACCCCCGTCCAGGAAGTCCGTCAGACGTGACCAACGAGGACAATGTGGCCCGTGTGGGGAGGATGATCCTCGAAAATCGACTGGTAAAGGTCTAATAAATCGAGCGAGAACTTAAAATATCACATGGAAGTGTTATGAACATCATCCACGACAATTTGGCCATGACCAGCGTCTCTGCCCGTCGGGTCCCTAGAAACCTCACGAAACCTCACGCCCCATGATCGACTTCAACGTCGTCAAAGTTCGGAGGAGCTACTGCTCCTGTAAAACCAAGACCCGGCGGGATTCGAGTCACGAATAGTGACAGGTGATGAAACGTGGGTCCATCACTGAGATCCCGAGACCAAGATCGAAAGCATGGCCTGTAAGCACAGGGGCTCTCCGACCCCATCAAGTTCCGGACCCAACTGTCAGTGACAATCCTTTGGGATTCTGAGGGAGTGTTGATGGTGGACTATGCGCCTCGTGGAAGGACCATCACAGGCCAATATTACGCCGAAGAACTGGCTGGGTTGAAGAAGTGCATCATTTAGAAGCGGCGCGGCAAGTTGACACGTGGTGTCCTGCTCCTCCACGACAATGCCCCTGTCCACGAGACCAGAGTTTCACAAGCTGTCCTTTGCAAGTGCGGATTCGAGGAGCTCAACCATCCCCCCTACAGTCCAGATCTGGCCTCTAACGACTACTTTTTATTCCACCAGCTTAAGGCTGCACTACGTGGACGCCGGTTTGAGGACGATGAAGATGTCCAGCTCGCCATCCAGAAGTGGATTGAACAGCAGTCGGGAGATTTCTGGTTGTCGGGAATTCGAAGCCTCAGGAACAAGTGGCGCAAGTCCATTTAAGTCGAGGGTAGTTATATTGAAAAATAATAAAACCCTTTTCCTCATATCTCGTTTTCTTATATCCGAATTGCAAAACTTATTGACCTCTCTTCGTATATAAGGAGGATATCACATTGACGTGATGTATATCAGTGGAAGATAATGGAAGATAGTGGAATATTTTATTTATAACAATCGTACTAGTTTCAGCAAGATGCCATTTTTAACTAATAATGAAGAAGCTAGGCAAGGAGACGCTATATATAAAGTAAGACACATCCTAAACCAAATGAAACAGCAGGAAACAATCGGCAAAAATAATAACTCGAGTGAATCTGGCGTGAATGACAAGCTAAACAAAATGAAATGCAACCAGAAACAATCTGGAGAGTTGCTAATCCTCGATACGCATTGCGTCCGGGGGCTTATAAATAAGATTGGCGACTCTATTCATTATATATTTATTCATTATATATCTTAAATTTGTATTGCTCTTCAGATAAATTGAAATTATCAACTTCTTGATGATGATGGAGTCCGCAATTCTCCTTTCAATATAATTGTTTGTGTCGTAGAAAAGGCTACCGATGATATACTATATATCTATTCTTTGTGGGGATTATTCTATATTCGAGTGAGGGGTTGATTAGATGGCCGAGAATGACGCTACGTTAATAAATAGGCCTGGAGAGGGCTTATTTATCTTCAATATACTTAAGAAGTGGAACGGAGCCCAAGGATAAATAATATTGCAAACATTAACAAAATAGAATTTTATTAATTAATCTAACAAAATAACACATGGAAAATATTTACATGACCGGGGATTAAAATGGGAGATACACATAAAATTAAAAAGGTCATGGGATAAATTTGACTAATCGGAGGATTAAAATTTGGAGGGATTTAAAATGACAAAACAAACAAGAAGAGAAAGGGGAGGCTAGATCCGTGTTAACGGACGAAGTTACGTTGGCACAAAGTTAAATAGTTAAATGCAATTCGTAGCTTACGTATTTATAAGGTCGTCGTGCAGAGGAAGGCGATTTGAAGGAATGGCTTCGATCCGACTGGCGATTTCTTTCCCAGGAGGAGGGGTTTTTAAGGGGGTTGTCCTTAACGAGGGGGGAAGAACAGACTTCGAGGAGGGAGAGTGAAGTGGGGCTCGGAAGTACGAGCGATTCTGGAGACAGGATACCGGAAATGTTCTGGATGAACAATTGAGGTTATTGTTGTAACCAAGCGTTCTCTTGAAGAACGTTAAAAGGGGGGGATTTACACTACCACTGATGTGATATCAGGGGAACGAGAACCGTTTCTTGTCGAACGGGCTCGAAGAACAATGACTGTTCTAAAGTTGTTCTCTATTGAAAAATTGAACAACAGGGAGGGGGGGTGACTTGACATCTCGAGGGGCACGAACCTTGGCACTCAAGGATATTGTCCTCTTCTGGAGAATAAGGGTGTTCTCCGGGTAGAGTTCCTAGGTGCACAAGGGAGACCGGATTGGCGTGATGCCTCGCGAAGATAATCGGGATCTGCTTCAAACGCGAAATTCTATCGCATAAATAGCCGGAGCCTGCCCCTCGGGGTAGGGGACAATGGTGGACTTCCATGGAATGTCTCGGTAGCGCTTGGAAAAGGCTTATCTTCCCATAAGCCTAATTCAATCTGGCCAGATCGACGCCTGGAGGCAAACGGGGGATTGAACCTCCTTGATTAAACTTGAAGCGGGGGAAGATGATACTCGGGAATGGTGGGCGATAAGAACACCATTCTTCTTTCTCTCGCAGGATGCACGTGGGAAGCATGAGTTTCAATATGTGAAAGAAGCGAGGCGCGACCGCCTTAGGCAATTCTATCACAGTTTGATTTAAGGGTGATTTTTGCATAGTTAAAATCAATTCTATGGTCGTGCGTTTGCATGTGCATAAAGAGACTTGACGAATTCCTACACCTTCTAATATCAGATAAATGTTGTTTCCCTCTCTTATTAAAGTGACCTGACTCTCCAATGTATGTTAATTTGCAATTATAGCATGGTATACTGTAAACTTCAGCATCGAGATTGATTGGGCGCAGTCTAGTCAGGGATTTTCGAATAGTATTGGAATATTTAAATGTAATATTTATGTTATTTCCGTTCGCATTTTATTTTAGAGAATCCAAGGCAGGAGTATATGGGAAACTAATACATTTTTAAATCATCCCGACCATGAAAATAATGTACATGATATGCATGTCCACCGAATGAATTCAGAGTCTGCAGATTCATCATCAGATGCTGAACAGTCATTAGCTCCTCACTTTTTCAATCAAGAGGATTTGAATGACTTGATACGTGATCTGGCGCTCTCCAAGAAAGCTGCAAAACTTTTAGCTTCCAGGTCGAGTGAAAGACATATGTTTGACAGGTCGGTACGGATATCATATTACCGAACAAGAAATAGTACACTTGTTCAGTATTTCTCTGAAGACAAACAATTTTTATACTACCACGATGTTCCTGGTCTGTTTATCGAGTTGGGACTTGGCACCTATAGCCCTGCTGAGTGAAGACTGTTTTTGGATAGCTCCAAGCGCAGCCTCAATTGTGTTGCTTTGTATAATGGCAATCACTTTAGTGCAGTTCCTCTTGGTCACTCTGTCCATTCCATCTGCAAGAAACTCAAGATGACATAAGAATGGTCATGGATTTACTTAAATACCATGAACACAATTGGATCATATGTGTAGACCTTAAGATGGTCAACTTCCTCCTTGGCCAGCAGAAGGGATATACAAAGTTTCCATACTATATTTGTATGTGGGACAGTCGATCCCATGACAAACACTGGTCCCAAAAAGATTGGCTAGTTCGGCAAACTTTGGAAGCAAAAATGCCAAACATTGTTAATGAGTCAATTGTAAGCCGAGAGAAGATCGTTTTCCCTCCACTTCATCTCAAACTGAGATTGATGAAGCAGTATGTCAAGGCGTTGAGCACTGACAATGATTGTTTTCAGTACATAGTATCGGCATTTCCCGCTTTGTCATACGAAAAAATAAAAGCAAGAGTATTTGATGGTCCCCAAATCCGAAGGCTTCCAAGTGATTCTAGATTCGTGAACACCATGAATTAAAAAGAGAAGGCAGCCTGGCTCTTATTTTCTGTCGTTGTTCGTAACTTCTTGAGAAAAATAAAAGCGCATAACTACGAGGATCTGGTTACTAATATGCTTTTAGCATATCGTGATCTGGGATGCAACATGAGGGGGAAGCTGCATTTCCTAAAAAGTCACTTAGACCAATTCACAGAGAATCTGGGAGCCGTGAGCGACGAACAAGGGGAACGCTTCCATTAGGATTTGATGACGATGGAAGAGCAATACCAAGGTCACTGGGACAGACACATGATGACGAACCACTTCTGGACGATTAGAAG
This sequence comes from Ceratothoa steindachneri, assembly GCA_963969495.1. Lineage (NCBI taxonomy): Eukaryota > Metazoa > Arthropoda > Malacostraca > Isopoda > Cymothoidae > Ceratothoa > Ceratothoa steindachneri. The sequence continues at coordinate 104,338,157 of OZ018332.1, forward strand.
AGATCAGCCAGAGAAGACTTACAAGAGAAAGAGTTACAAATGCAAATTTTTGCCTGATTGAAATCAAGAAGAGGTCCTCCAGCCTGATATACGATCATTAATAAATTAACATCTATTTCACAACAATATTTGTAATTCTAATGTGTAATTCAAATTTCTTCACATATGCAATAAAATGTTTTGCAAAAGAAAACCTGCTTTGCTATAAATAACGCAAAAGGATGATTCAAAATTACTTCAGGGCATGATGATAGGTGTAATAAAATGAAAATTGTTGTATAATATGTTATTGATATTACGAAAAATCTGTAGCATTTAGAGAGAATCTGATTTCAAATTCAAATTAAGTATTCTCGAATTAGGTAGGAAAATGTACTTTTGTCAATTCACCAAATAAATTGTTCCCCAGTGTTATCATTCGAATGAAAACACGATTACAGCAGAGACACGTGGTGGGGGAGGCAATGTGAATTATATTACACTAATAAAGAGTGTCAATAAATAAGCAAGGGGAAATATGTATATTAGGTAACATGCCAATTAATGAACACGACAATATTTCTTTTTGTGAAATCAGTGGAATGATATAGGAATTTTGCAGAGTTCCAATCAATGGGGTGGTTATTTTCTGATAAATGTAAAAATAAAGCGCTGTTTATTTCACCTCTTCTAATATTATACTTATGTTGGTAAATTCTAGTAGATAAAGATTTACGAGTTTGCTCGAAGTAAGGTAAGTTGCAAATAGAGGGACATACAACCGTCTCTATGTATGCCGGATGCAGTCTCGATAACCAAACCCCAGGAGGGGCGGTACCCCGGGTGGTGGTAGTTGGTTCAATCACCACCCATCATCAAGTCTGTCATGAGTCATCCTTCTGGGGGGCCTTCCCGGGCCCATCACTCTATCCATTCATCATTTTCACCCAGGCAGTTACACTGGCCACGACGAAGATGTGGGAGCGGTGGGATCATTTTCACCTTCTCATTCATGGAACAATAAAGTAAAAAAGGAAATTATACCCAGGAAAGCACAGTTACGAAGACAAATAACAGACTACTAAAAGGAATTCTCCCCACGAGCCACAATGGAAGACCACGAGGGTGCAAAGAGGGTACCTCTTCGTACCCTCCCCGGGAAGGAAAAGCCCACGCGTGAAAAGACCCTACAAACAATCTACGCTGAGAATGGAGTAATTTTGCTCAGGCTGAAAGATTAATACAACGGATATGTGGCACTTTGTGGCACAGAGAAAGACCTGGACCTCCTCCTAAGTGAAGATGCAGCGAAGAAACTAGAAAAAAATCGGTCTCGCCCCCCGTACATCCCCAAACGTAACAACGAAAAGATCCGTCATATGCCGAAGGCTCGATCCGTGGGTCGGCGCCCCCTCAGCTACGGAAATAAAAGATGAATTCGAAAAAGAACAAACTTGGGCCAGAATTGAAGACATTGTGAAATTAAAAAAAAACAGAACGGAGAAGAATATCAACACATCTTCAAAATCGTCTTTTGCACCACAGAAATAGCAAAGAAAGCCACAAAACACTTCATGCTTGCCTTTTACACCAAGATCTCCCCGGACCAGCTTAAAAGAGAGACGTTTGTTTCGATTCAGGGTTGCTTCAAGTGCTACGCTTTGGACCAGCACGCAACCAAGGATTGCCAATTCAACGGGAAAGCTTGCTCGGAATGCTCAAGCAAAGACCACCAGTGGGACAAATGCAGAGCAGCCGCAAAAAAGTGCCTGAACTGTAGAAACGACCACAGAACACTTGCAATGTCTTGCCTAATAAAAAAAAGCAAATAATAGAGAAAAAGAAAATCGAGTTATCAGAAGAAAAAGAAAGGAAAAGGGATACAACATACGCCACCGCAACGGCAGGAGGACCAAGGAGAGTATCTACTTCACAAACCAGCACCGTGAACATCCAGGGAAACATGCGGCCCGACCTCATCCTTTGCATTATACACACTCAATTCGTAAATATTGCAAAACCTGGATCATATGCTACCGAACTAAACATGATGCTTGAAAAGAATGGTCAAAAGAAAATGTGGTTCCTCGAGAACCTACCCTCAAGCGAAATTTACAACATAAACACGAAACCAAACGAGCAAGAAAAAAACACGAAGAACCAAGAAGAAAATCAAATGGAGAGCGATGAAAAACATCTGACGAAGAGATTGCAAAAGCAACCAAGGAGATTGCACAAAAACTGGCGAAATAAAAACAAAAACAAAAACATCAACTAAATACCCAAGGAACTCAATATTAGAATATACGGCTCCCATGCGACCCCCCCTACCCAAAACCTGAAAACAAAAAGAAATCGTAGAAGGATTGGTCAAAGGAAGATATAAATGGGATTATGAAGCAGATGCGGACAAGACAGAAGTTCACAATGCCCTAAAGCAAGGAATGATCTTAATTGTCCCTCGATCATGCTATAATGTCTCCAGCGACCAATTTAAGAAAAAACAATCTGGCCGCACCCGTTCCCCAGCAAGAACCGAGAAAATTAAAGCAGGTAAAGAGAGCAGGAATTAAATTAATCATGTTTACGTACCAACACAAACTAAAAATATTTTCGCTAAACGTGAAAGGCTGGATAACAAAGAGAATTATTTATTCAAATATAATTAGACAAGAAGGCCCAGATATAGTCATATTAATCGAACATGGTATCAACACCGAAGTCGAAGCAATAAAAATACCAAATTATAGGATCGTATCTGCCAACCATACCCAAACCAGATTTGACGGTGTATCGATATGGATAAAAACGGAGATTCAATACATCAAAATAAAGGATCTATAGGAATCCTAACTAGCGATAAAAATTAAAATGACTATAGGCGATCTAGTATAGGTCTGAGCTTATCAACCCCCAAGATGTTCGTATTCACCCTTTCCAAACTTTATTAAACTCTTTAGCCAAGCAAGCTCTACAATTCTGACAGGAGATCTCAACGCCAGATGCAGAGCAGCAGGCTACACAACCCATATGAACTACTGGTGCAAAGAAATATAGTCCGAAGAGAAGGACCAGACTTCCCAACGATATTAACCAACAGATCCTCCACAACCCCAGATATAGTTCTCACCAACCCCAATTTTAAACTCAATCACTATACTGAGCCCAGGCCCGTAGCCCCATCCGACCACCTTAGTATGGTCATAACTATATCTACCTCACCCATCCAAATTAAGATACCACAAAGGAAATCACTCAGCAGAACAGACTGGGCCAAATATAAAGACTACTTACGCACCATAGATACCAGAACCCTAAACAACCAAGAAACAAACGTAACAGAGGCAGAAATACAGAAGATAAGTGAAAAAATAATAGAAGCCGTCTCAATGTATACACCTAAAATAGAATACTTTACCCCAGGAAGAACTAAATAAAATAGTCCTACCAAACAATGAAATCCTTCAGATAAAATAAAGGAAGAGATTTGACGGAAGCAAGAAGAAGAATACAACGCTGAATGTAAACTCAATCTATAAATACCAACACAAAGTGACCCACCGAAAAAAAAACACCGATATTGATAACCAACGAAGAATAACACACTAAAGAGAATACAAACAGAAGAAAGCAGTAATGAGAAATACAAAGAAGGAACAATAAAGAGTATATAAATATAGAACTACAAAACCACTGAAAAGTGCAAAATAAGCAAAAAAATAAAATAAAATAAAGAGCTCATAGGAGCAATTACAACCCTCAAATATAAAAAAAAATAAAATACAATGCAAAACGAAAGCATTTGCCAGGCAGCCTGGCACAAATCACTATATCGCTATCATGTTCACCAAATCATCGCCATATATCACCCGACACTCATAACCATCTCATAAACACACACACCACACACAATATCTCAAACTTTCTATCTCTCTCCTACACCTTTACCTCTTATACTATCCCAATCACAATCCCAAATTACAATTTTCGTTCCTAAATGCTGGGGCCGTGAGGACATATTTATTGTCTCCAAAACAATTTAAGAAGAGTACAAATACTCAAATGTGCAAATTTTAGCCCCACTGGGAGGTTTCGTGCGTAAAGTTTCCTCCCCTCTACCCGAAATGGATTAAACGCATAGTAAGGATTTCATGCCTATTTCATAGGGTTTTTTTTTACCTTCTCCTATTTTTAAGTTATCCGCACCCCTGCACATTTTTTCCTTCCTCTTCCCTATTTATCAATAATCGCCTCATTTGTTAATGCCAACTTCACCCTTAAGTTCCAGACCAAACACCTGCAAGATTCATTGTCAATTCTATTAAGACCAAAATGGGTTCGCCACATTTTTCAACTACTTACGATATTGAATTAATTCATTGACTAATTCATTGAGAGTAACCAAAAATAACTTTAATGTTAAAGCTTTCTTAGGTATTATCTCTATTCGATAAAAATGAATGAGATAAGGATAAAATCTATTAAGACGTTTACCTGAATAAAATGACCACCGAGCTTAAAGCAAACTCATAACTAATACATCCTTATTTATTTCACGATCTGCAATGTCATAATAGATTACAAGTTGAGACACTGACTGACTTCGGATCACTAATATAAAATTACATCAAGCCAATTATCTTTAAATAATGAATATGTACAGTTCTTATGTCTTTATTGATTTATAAGCCTCTGTCAGTTAGAAATTAGTTACCATTCTACGAGGGGCGGTCAATAAGTTTTGCGAATTGGTAGGGCAGAACAGAGGAAGGGTAATGGCTGTTTGTGGGGGTGTTAGGACAAGTTATGACAAGTTAGGACCTGCAGCCGCACACTCCTGCCTCGTCTATTTAAGAAGCAGTAGCTGATCGCAGTTCGTCAGTCACAAATTTTTCAACAATGGAGAAGGTTGAGCACCGCGCAATGATCAAATTTTTGACCAAGGAAAGCAAGAGAGCAAAAGAGATCTATGAACGCATGGTTGCAGTGTACAACGACACCGCCCCTTCCTATGCAACCATTGCTCGCTGGAATAGGGAGTTCTGCCATGGCCATGAGTCCCTTGAAGATGACGCCCGTCAGACGTGACCAACGAGGACAATGTGGCCCGTGTGGAGAGGATGATCCTCAAAAATCAACGGGTAAAAATCTAATTAATCGAGCGAGAACTTGGAATATCACCTGGAAGTGTTATGAACATCATCCACGACAATTTGGCCATGACCAAGGTCTTTGCCCGTTGGGTCCCTAGAAACCTCACGCCCTATGATCCACTTCAACGTCGTCAATGTCCACAAGGCCAGAGTTGCACAAGCTGCCCTGCGCGAGTGCGGATTCGAGGAGCTCAACCATCTCCCCTACAGTTCAGATCTGGCCCATAGCGACTACTTTTTATTCCGCCAGTTCAAGGCTGCTTTGCGTGGACCCCTGTTTAGGGACGATAAGGATGTCCAACTCGCCATCCAGGAGTGGATTGAACAGCAGTCGGGAGATTTCTGGTTGTCGGGAATTCGAAACCTCAGGGACAAGTGGCGCAAGGGCATTGAAGTCAAGTGTAGTTATATTGAAAAATACTAAAACACTTTTCCTCATATCTCGTTTCCTTATATCCGAATTGCAAAACTTATTGACCGACCCTCGTAGCTTTTCAACCTCTTGAACTTTGATAATACTTACTATTCTAGCTTATAACTCACTCATTGAGATAAGGTTAAGTGATGTTATCTTCCGTTTTTACACGATTCTATAACAATTTTAGTTTAGAATCCGTAACCATATGATCCCATGGTAAAGAAATAACAGAATGAAAAACAACCTTTTATTTCAAACTATAAATGATACAATACCATAAATTTTGTCAGAATTCGTGTAAATGGCAAAAACGTGCCCTGGGCTAATTTACAGATTACTCTCCATAGGGACTTTGGTAGGCGAGTTTATAGTTAAGTATAAGGGCCGGCATGTCTGTTATAATTTAGTGATTCGGAATATTTGATTAACCTCCTCCCTGGTACATTTTGTTTACATTCGAATACAGTCACTATATTCTTTATACGTTTATATTCTATCCTTTTGTACCTATAGCCACTGATCAGATCAATTCTGGATTACTATTGAAATTCCGGCAATTGCTGCTTCGGTTGATTTTCTTCCCCAAAAGATACTGTTCGAAATCTTAAAAATACACTGGTTAAAAAGATCTATATAACACCAACTATTACACTATTTTTGCAAAGAGTTTAATTTCATACATTTTCCCGCAGTAATCTTCAATAGACTGAGATTTACAGTGTTCAAACTCTACTTTAAAATCACTGCAGCCTCAATTAATACTTTGACTCATCACTTTATTATCAAACTTCGTTCTTATTCAAAAATACCTCATCTCATAATTTTTTTCCCTCGAGGCACAAACTTTCCGTTTTCTTGTTCAGTATTAATTGCTTTCATAAAAAGATAATTGCTTTCATAAAGCAGATAATTGCTTTCATAAAGCAAATAATTGCTTTCATAAAACAGATAATTGCTTTCATAAACAGATAATTGCTTTCATAAAACAGATAATTGCTTTCATAAAGTAGATAATTGCTTTCATAAAACAGATAATTGCTTTTAGAAAGCAGATGATTGCTTGCATAACGCAGATAATTGCTTTCATAAAGCAGATAATTGCTCTCATAAAACAAATAATTGCTTGTATAGAACAGATAATTGTTTTCATAAAGCAGATAATTGCTTCCATAAAGCAGATAATTGGTTTCATAAAACATATAATTTCTTTCATAAGGCCTATAATTGCTTTTATAAAGCCGATAATTGCTTTCATAAAGCAGATAATTGCTTTCATAAAACAGATAATTACTTTCATAGAGAAGATAATTACTTTCATAAAGCAGATAATTGCTTTCATAAAGCAGAAAGTTGCTTTCATAAAGCAGATAATTGCTTTCATATAGCAAATAATTGCTTTCATGAAACAGATAATTGCTTTTATAAAGCAGATAATTGCTTTCAAAAAGCAGATTCATAAAGCAGATAATTGCTTTCATAAAAGAGATAATTGCTTTCATAAATCAGATAATTGCTTTCTTAAAACAGATAATTGCTTTCATAAAGCAGATAATTGCTTTCATAAAGTAGATAATTGCTTTCATGAAGTAAATAATTGCTTTCATAAAGCAGATAATTGCTTTCATAAAACAGATAATTACTTTCATAGAAAAGATAATTACTTTCATAAAGCAGATAATTGCTTTCATCAAGCAGATAATTGCTTCCATAAAGCAGATAATTGCTTCCATAAAGCAGATAGTTGCTTTCATAAAGCAGATAATTGCTTTCATAAAGCAACTAATTGCTTTCATAAAACAGATAATTGCTTTCATAAAGCAGATAATTGCTTTCATAAAGCAGATTCATAAAGCAGATGATTGCTTTCATAAAAGAGATAATTGCTCTCATAAATCAGATTCATAAAGCAGATAATTGCTTTCATAAAGCAGATAATTGCTTTCATAAAGCAGATAGATGTTTCATACACTGATAATTGCTTTCATAAACAGATAATTGATTTCATAAAGCAGATAATTGCTTTCATAATGCAGATAATTGCTTTCAAAAAACAGATAATTGCTTTCATAAAGCAGATAATTGCTTTCATAAAGCAGATAATTGCTTTCAGAAAACAAATAATTGCTTTCATAAAGCAGATAATTGCTTTCAGAAAACAGATAATTGCTTTAATAAAACAGATAATTGGTTTCATAAAACAAATAATTGCTTTCATAAAGCAGATAATTGCTTTTATACAGAGATAGCTGCTTTCATGATGCAGATTCATAAAGCAGATAATTGCTTTCATAAAAGAGATAATTGCTTTCATAAAACAGATTCATAAAGCAGATAATTGTTTTTTTTAAAACAGATAATTGCTTTTATAAAACAGATAATTGCTTTCATAAAGCAGATAATTGCTTTCATAAAGTAGATAATTGCTTTCATGAAGTAGATAATTGCTTTCATAGAGCAGATAATTGCTTTCATAAAGCAGATAGATGCTTTCATACAGAGATAATTGCTTTCATAAACAGATAATTGATTTCATAAAACAGATAATTGCTTTTATAAAACAGATAATTGCTCTTATAAAGCAGATAATTGCTTTCATAAAGTAGATATTTGCTTTCATGAAGTAGATAATTGCTTTCATAAAGCAGATAATTGCTTTCATAAAGCAGATAGATGCTTTCATACAGAGATAATTGCTTTCATAAACAGATAATTGCTTTCATAAAGTAGATATTTGCTTTCATGAAGTAGATAATTGCTTTCATAAAGCAGATAATTGCTTTCATAAAGCAGATAATTGCTTTTATAAATCAGATAATTGCTTTCATAACGCAGATAATTGCTTTCATAAAGCAGATAATTGCTTTCATAAAGCAGATAATTGCTTTCAGTAAACAGATAATTGCTTTCATCATGCAGATAATTGCTTTCAGAAAACAGATAATTGCTTTCATAAAACAGATAATTGGTTTCATAAAACAGATAATTGGTTTCATAAAGCAGATAATTGCTTTCATAAAGCAGATAATTCCTTTCATACAGAGATAATTGCTTTCATAAACAGATAATTGATTTCATAAATCAGATAATTGCTTTCATAAATCAGATAATTGCTTTCGGGAAACAGATAATTGCTTTCAGAAAACAGATAATTGTTTTCATAAAACAGATAATTGCTTTCATAAAACAGATAATTGCTTTCATAAAGCAGATAATACAGTTGACCCAATCACTAATCAAAGCATTAAATAATCTAAATTTAAAAATTCTATTTATAGCATCAATCAAATTTACATGTACCAAACTTGACAAAATATGTTCAAAATCGACAAGATACCTTTTATTCGATTGCACGTGACTATGTCGGTAGGTATGTCAGTCGGTCGGATGGTCACCGTTTTACTTTTCAATGAGTTTTTTGGTCAATGACATCCTAACTATTTTGCCAATTCTAACGAAGTTTAAAACTCTTATGTTGCTTTACATTTTCTTTCTAATGATATCATTACCAAGGTTCTGCCAAGGTTAGTCCTGGAATTATTTTTGGTTTTGAAGGTTGTAAGATAATAAGTCAAAATAATTGAGAGCACGCGACTTAGGTCTATTGATCTTGTTTAAAAAATCCTTCATTCACTCCACAGCATTTAAATATTCAAACCAAAGAATCCAAACATTCATTAAATTTCTTTCTGAATGAAACTCGTTCATTACTTTTTAATTTCGTCGGATACTTTTGCGATGCCCTTAGTCAGCAATTTTCCCATTACAGTCGAAGGCATCAGTGAATCGGAATATTCCTGTCGTAAATCTGAAAATTAAAGCAAATTCAGCACAGAAAAAAAATTAATTTGGCACCTTTATCACTGACGTTTTTTAGTTTTAAAAAACCTCCAATGAATTCTTCCCAAATCAGCACATTTGAAGTTATTAATTTACTAATTTCACAATGGCTTCAGTCAACAATAATGCCTTCAAGCAGTATAAGACCTATAGTCGGGTATAAATTCAAAACCAATGAAAGAAAATTTACATTGACACTCCCAACTGTTCTAGTTTATTAGTTGATCTTTTAGAAACGACATAGTAAAGTTGTATAAAAAATGATCGAAAATACAAATGAATGATTAATCGAAGAGGAAAATTAGATTGTAGGGATGAAAGTGTAAAGAAGCAAGGTTATTTGAGCGTTGTTGCGCTCTCTTCCGATCAAGGCGAAAGACAAAGTATCATAGTTAATTACAAAAGCGAGAGAAGGGAAAATTGGGGCAATATTTTTTATTCAGATAAAGATTTTATTTTCTTAAAATTTATATAGAAACCAACAACGGGGCGTATCCCGCAGCAAAATGTTTTAGTGCAGGACACGTGCGTATTTACTAACGTGGGTCTTACGAGTACCTCCGAGTCTAGACTAACGTGGACCTTACGGCAACGTCTTTGCTAATCTAGCCCTTACCCTTAACGTCTCTGCTAAGGTGGACTTCACAGCAACGTTTTTACTAGCATGGGCTTTACGGCAACGTCTTTGATAGCGTGGACTTTAAAGCAACGTCTTTGCTAGCGTACTCCTTATTCCAATCTCTTTTCTAACGTGGACCTAACCTAAACATCTTTGTTAGCCTGGACCTTACAGCAGCGTCTTTCCTAACGTATTCCTTACATTAATGTCTTTGCTAACGTTGGCATTACCTTAACGTCTCTGTTAACGTGGACCTTAAGGCCGCCTCTTTGCTAATTTAGTCTTTACGGCGCTTTTGCTAACGCGGATCTTGCGGCAGCGTCTTTGTTAATGTAGTCCTTACCCCAACCTCTTTGCTAACATGGGCCTTACCTTAACGTCTCTGCTAACGTGTACTTTATGGCAACGTCTTTGCTAACGTGAACTTTACGGCAACGTCTTTGTTAACGTGTGCCTTACGGCAAGGCTTATTTTAAGCCCGGTAGCGGTAAAGGTTATTTTAGGATAGGAATCTTTACACTGGTCTCTCGGAAACAATACCAACTGAAGTCATACCTTGGCCTATTTCTTTCTTAGTGGGGTGTGGGTACACTTTAACCTTCTTTACTATGTTACGAATATCAATCGGTGATAAACTGTCTTCCTTCCTTCCATTTCTTAGATAAGTTTCACTATTGCAGTGTCCTTTTACTTACGTATGATTGTTGGAATTGATGGCCGTGGTATGTTATCAGTTCCTCGTAATAAAATAACTCGGCTTATTGTGCTTTGATTATGTTTTATGATTGTGTCCATTAGGGTGAGACGCGACAAAAATTTAAGCTAATAAACGCATGAAGAAATACTCCGAATTCGATTTCTTAGTCAATATTTCCAAGTTCTGGCGAATTAAAGAATCTGCCAAAAACGAAAACGATTTATAAGACATAAAGTTTAATTTCAAAATCTGCATTTGAAGAAATTTATGACTCGGTATGAATATATATACTACTAATTCCGATTTATACATATAAGCTCAACGGACAAAAGACTAGTAACGTGGGTTGTTTAAAATAATTTAAAATACAAGGGTCTCTCGTTAGCAATAAACGAGGAGAATCGGCAAGTTATTACGTGGAAAGTTTGTGATGAGATTCCTAAATTTCGTACTGTTTATATGCAGCGCAAAACAAATGTAGCTGAGTTGCTAAAATGAGTGTTTGCATTTGGGCTCACTAGAGGCCATCTTGTGAAGAATTTAACTGAATTTGCACGTATTTCTACGCGTACGGTCATATGGGTCTACCTGAAATGACAAAAATCCCAGTCTACAGGAAATTCAAGACAGAATTGTGACCGAAAGACGACTAACCGAATGGTACCGCCAGTGTTAGACTGCTTGTGGCTAAAAATCTCTTCGCTTCAAGGCAGAATTTTAAATACACGTTTCCGGTGTAGGCCTTTCGATTATTTACTCTAATAATTTTTGAAAATTTTCTCTAATGTACTAGTAGTAATTGTTGGAGCTTCATTCAAGAGTAATACAAAACACAATCCAAAATATTCCAGAACCCTTAAGTGTTTATTTAAGAATATTGAAAACTGTAACACCGAGCAAAGGTTTTTTTTTCTTACATAAAAAATAACAATTAATATTTGGCCGCATTATCTATGTGAGCAATTGCAATTGTCAAACGTTTACCATAGTTTTGTATTAATTGAAAGAGGTTTTTACTGAATCCGCAATTCGTCGTTATTCTTCGGGTTTCTTTGAATGACGAGTTTTTTTCTCAAAGCTTCAGGTCGCCTGGGCATTGTACCAAGAGCACCACAGTAACCTCATCAAATTATACTTCACCCACCGTGTTTAAATGAGTGGCAATGTATTTTTCTAAAGATGTGCTTCAGCAACGTTCGACCAGACATGTTTTCTACAATTATGGTTAGGTAGTTTTATTTTCGTTTCATAGTCCCAGAATACTTTCATTCAAAATGTTTCGTCAAGGTAAACATACAATATTTGCAAAATTGAGCCTTGTAGCAACGGTGAGTTTTACGAAGATATGACTGACGTCTTTCAAGCCCTCTAGCCGTAGAGCTCGCTTTGGTGTAGGAATTTCTTCATAATCATCATTGAAACATTAACTAAAACTGTAGCTATACCTTAGCACAATTGCTTCTTAAAGATATGTGGATCTAGTCTAATCTCCCCTACTATGGCGAATATTAGTCGATTTATATATGGAGTTCATTCCATTTTTTGGCAAAGTTTTCACTTTAATCTCCCGCATCCCTATATTTTCGTAAAATTCTCTGAATTTTTCCCATGGGATTTTTCCTTCGCTTAGACATTTCTTCATACGTGTTCCCGGTGTCTCCTAATGCAATAACACACCTTCTTATGTTTTCACTTTATTCTTTGTTTTGCAAATGCTGAGATTGGCAAAAGTGTAAGGATGACAATTGTAAGAAGATAAGCACGAGATCGGAGCCAAATCTAGAATAGTTATGGGGAATAAGAAGTCTGTTTCTCAAAAGTTGTATTTGTTAGATACATCATTGGCTTTCCAGTAAAAATTCCCTCTCACAAAAAAAATATTGTACCATGTGGAATGAGAGTAGATATAAGAGCCACGCTTCCTCCCTCTTCAACTATACCAAAATAACAATTGAAAGACTTTAAAAACTTCTCGCCTACTCTGGAATAGGACGGCTGCATCGATTTGTCAAATGAGAAGCCGCCTTTTGTAAAACTCTGCCCTGCTTTGTGGCTTCATGGGGTTTCTATGAAGGCTGGGCCTTCCTAAACAGCTTTTGCCTTTAAGACAAATGCTTACCAAAAAAGGAGGAAATGCAGCGATTCTCTTGACCAAGAACTTTCAGGAGATTATTTAGAAATGGAGTATAATTATTTATTCTACTTGCTACCCTCGGTACAATCCTAGGTTAAGAAATTTTCGTTGAACTTTTATCTTTGAGTTTTTTAATCAATCACCGATATGGTATAATTATTGGTAGTAACCGAAACCGAAAACCAACGTGACATTGCCGTCAGAAAGATTTTTGAAGTTTAGGGAACATGAAAGTAGTATGGAAAATACGTATCACTCTTAGCATAAAAGGTTGACTATGTACTTAGACAATTCGGCACAAGAAAGACACGCAACTCTCCAAAATTTGACAAACCTCCGCAGTAAAGTTTGAAATTTAAATAAACATAAATAATATAGATAAAAAATCTTTCTCAGATAATTTTTATATTTTCAATGTTGAAATTTTCGTTTGTAAAGTTTTGTTCTCGCGAGGGCAATTCACCATAGCGGTAATGGGCGGGGATGTCGCGTACTCTGTCGAGTCATAACGAATATCCCTTTAAATAAGGGCGCCTGGAGGGGGGTTCATGAGTGGGCGAAGGGGACGTAGATTGGGTCTTCTGCCACAGAATAAGCCCTGAACCATTGCCTGTGTCGTTTTGTGCTCGCATAGGCATAAAGGCATGGGTAGTTTTTATTGGCGTTGATGCGCGCCAATCATTCGTGGGAAAGCGGATAATAATAAATTAATTTTCTAACTGATTCATGCAAATAATGAATATCCAATTTTTTTATTCGACCAATCTTCTAACTTTAAGCCATAAAACAACAGCAAATTTGACTCCGGAGGAAATAGAATCGGGCCAAAAGAGGCCATGCATCTTTACAATATCGTTAACCGACTTAATCATTTTGATAGCATTAGTCATAGATAGGTGGGGGCTTCGTCCCCCATCCAGATCAATAATAACTAACTTGGAGAAGATATAAAGAAATGAATCATGCAAGAGGAAATAACAAATAGAGATCGAGACTTTTCGTTCCACTTTCTGGAACTCTTTAGGCTAAATTATTTAAATTTGACTCGTTCTATTTTTTACAATCATCATTATGAATTAGTGTACTGCTATTTTATCGCTAAATTTCAGATTTATGTCACTTTAGCTGCTTTAAATAAAATGTGTATTTCAATAAGACTTGGCAGAGCAAAGGGTGAAAAATCCCTGTAGAACAAAACTTCTTCATCCCAGAAATGAGTCCGCACAGGGTAAAAAATCCTTGTAAAATAGGACTTCAGCCCTTACATTAGTCCGCACAGAATGAAAAATTCCTGTAGAATAGGGCTTCTTTAGCCCCGAAATTAGTCCGCATATGGTGAAAAATCCCTGTAAAATAGGACTTCTTCAGCCCTTAGATTAGTCCGTACAGGGTGAAAATCCCTGTAGAATAGGACTTCTTCAACCTCTAGAGTAGTCCGCACAGGGTGAAAAATCTCTGTAAAATAGGACTTCTTCAACCCTTAGATTAGTCCGCACAGGGTGAAAGATCCCTGTAGAATAGGACTTTTTCAACCCCTAGATTAGTCGACACAGGGTGAAACCCCCTGTAGAATAGGACTTCTTCAGCCCCGAAATTATTCCGCATAGGGTGAAAAATTCCTGTACAATAGGACTTTTTCAACCCCTAGATTAGTCCGCACAGGGTCAAAATCCCTGTAGAATGGGACTTCTTCAACCCCTAGATTAGTCCGCACAGGGTGAAAATCCCTGTAGCATAGGACTTCTTCTTCCCTGAAATTAACCTCCTGAATGAAGAAGGCATAAGAAAAATAGATTTGTTACGTTACTTGCAAACTTTTTCCTGAATAGTTGTGGATTCGAGCAGGGAGGACGTTTCTGTCGGAAGGGTCTAATCAGCTCGACCCTGATTCACTTGAACTTTTACATTTTTCATTAAAGTGCGCTATTTTTCTAATGATCATAGAATGGAGTGTTTCCAAATTCCTAATTATTTCTTATAATAATTCCTAATGGGGCAAAAATGGGGATGCATTTTTTTTTAAATCTATTTAGCTATTTATTTCTATTTGTTTCTCGAGAGATAGACAGTCGATAGAATATGAGCGAAAAATTGTTTGTTGAAACCCAAGTCACCTGAAATGCTATCGTTAATCTTGCTGCCATGAACTCAATGAGAGCCGGGTAGAATCCCCAAGCTACCCCTAGTATCACCAGATTGGGGCATTTGGCGATATCCATTGATTGGCGTTTCCCCCTTATATCCGCGAAGGGTGGTGAGCCCTGGGTATTGTGTGAGATGCCCTTCGCGCTCTTAGCTGACATTGACGAACTGTTTACGCCAGTTGCTGAGGTTTCGTATTCAACTCAGCCCCATCGATGCCCCAGTTGTAATTGAATAGAATTGAAAACGCGCCCACAGATTGACGGCTCGTGTGTTGTTAAGCTACACTTGGGGGCTTTGCCCACTTATGCATTCAAAAGGGCTAGTATAAGTATGGGTTCCGTAGAATCTCTTGTTCTCTGTCGGTCGTTTTAAGGGAGAGATTAATATTAATAAAGCTTATTTCCATCCGCATTTTGTATGGTCCGTCCCCATAAAGGATACGAAACTGTTGATATGAGTCTATAATAGCACCTTCGGCTTAAAAGGACAATTGATCAACAGATGAAATTTCGTATAATCGAATAACTAAATACTGATTATGCAGAGAAACATTATATCTCCGTAATTAAAAATGCATAAATTTATTAAGGAAAGATAAAAAAAGCAAAAATATATGGTGATCCAGGAAAATGGAAACCAAAAGAAACACCGTGAGTCTTAAAGTATCAGCTCTTATAAAATCCTACAAATAAGTCATAAAATTGCGCTTTTTTGCTGATTCTAGACAAGTATTGATTGGGAAGCTTTCAAGATGGCTTCATGAACAGTCGAAAGTCTTTATAAATAAGCAATATTATAAACATGAAAGTCATTAACAAAATTGAATAAAATATTAAGAATATGTCGTTTTGTTATGGGCCCAATTTTCCTGGATCTCTCAGTATAAACAAACGGTTTGTAAGCTGTACCAACTTTGTATCTGGGCGATTAAACAGCCTAAATAATCTTTGAACAAAAGAATTTCTATTGATACCGGCATTATAAATCTTTTTTATTATTATTTATAAGTTTGGAGTTGCCTCCTTTTAGAAAAATCTCCATAATACCAAATTTTTAGCTCTGAAGTTTGCAGAATTGGATATTTCTTTGGTTAATAACAACAAAGCAGTTTACAATGAGAAAATACCAACATACAAAAGAATTCACCTTTCTACTATACACCTATCTATTGCATAGGTATAAATATCCAGTCACTATCCAACGCTTTTAAATAATTCCTCAAATTTGTTCATCTATTAAGCAAAACCATAAACTAACAAAATGATGGAGCAAGAAACATTACCCTCACTTTCCCCTATACTTTCAAGAGCACTCATATTTTTCCTTTGCCCGGCAGATGTCCCCCAATAACAAGTGTTTGTCTGAGCACATGCCCTCTAGCTGCCCACGACAGCTGCAGTGCAATGGCCGAAAAAAGGTACCCTTCACAATACGTTTTAAATACTTACCAACCGCTGCGTACGGCTCTTAATAGATTTCGTTTTTTTTGTTCAATTGTCAGCTTGGAGAAGCGATTTTTACTTACTCCTTTGTGCCCGTTTCATATCAGTGGGCAACAGCTGGTTAGGACGACTCATCGGCGCGGTGACGCCGATGAGTGAAGGATGTGAAGGATAAAATTTGAGCAGGCCTTAAATTGATTTTGAAATCAAGGAAAAAAGAAAGTTAGTGACTAGTTTAACTAACTAATTTTGGGGCAGGGACAAATAAAATATGAATAAATCGAAAGAAGAGGAATAATGGATAATTAAAGTGAACAAAAATTGAATAGAAAATCATTTCAACCCGAAAACCTTTGATTGGAGGGTTAGGAGTACATTAATTAATGCGAACAAGAATGGACAAACAGTACACTCAAATGTTAAAGAACTTGGATAAGAAATGTATTATAACTTATAATATTTAATGATAATTGCTATTTTATTTATTAATTTAGTAGGTAATATAATTTTCCTCAGTTTTCTCTATCTTTCTGCTAGCTTTTCAATACCATTTTAGTAAAAATCGTTTGAATTTGATTTAAAAAAAGATCTTTGAAGTTGTTTCACCCTCTTCTGTTGTTGACATCTTCATTCTCTTCAGGTAATTCGTTAAAGACCTAAAAATATATTAATCTGATGGGGCTAAATCGCATGTTGTTTTGATAAAAGAGCATTCTTCTATTGATTAATAATGGCTTTTATTCTTCAAGTGCTGAATGTAAGCGGCCCAAGTAAACACAATTAACCTCTGATTTGGATAAAGAAGTTCAAAATGGACTATGCCATTTCTATATCAGCAAACACACAAGAGAATATTCCGTAGATTAAGCTATTGTTCCTGTTGGGATATTGTATCATGACTAATCCATTTTCTAGTACATTTAATAATATTTTACTTAGGCCACTTTTCGTGTATTGTAACAAACCTACTCAAATCTGGTTTGCTTTTTAGTCGAGAAGTGAGAGATGAATAAACTTTGATTCTTTGTTGCAAGTGTACCCCTAAAAGGTCGTAGAGAATCAATTTCCCCAATCGTAAAATTAGGTCTCTCCCTTTTAAATAACGATGCACATTGGGATGAGTTAAATGCCTATTTTCAGCCTTTGCTAGACAGTTACAATCAGATTTTCTTCCACCGTTATTTTTAAAAGATCATCCTAAATTCCAGGGGGTCGTCCTCAACGGGATTCATCTTTGAGCCTAATGTTTCCCACGCGAAAATTCGTGAACCATTTTTGGCACTGGTTCGCACTAATTGTTCCTTCATCGTATACTTGAATACTTAATATTGTTGCCTTTTCTAAATTCCCAAAGTGTAACGGTGCGAATGTGCTCGGTTGACACTTCCATAATATTTATCATTTACCGATAAGGCACATTAAATTAACAATAAGAGTACAAAATTAATAGCGCAGGAAATGAGAACTACAGTATGTCGATATGTAAGCCTTGAGTTAAGCTAAAACATACATCTACCTAGGTTTTGAATTATTAGACTAGGCTAGTATAAAATCAAATCTTCTTTTCATTATTTTTACCAATTAAATGATAATAAACATGAAAAGATGTGTGTGAGGGTATGGAACGTACATACTCGCATGCCGCCAGACAATCGTAGGAACGAAAGAAATTTGTCGTTTGAGTTGACCTTCGTCTCCTTTCTTCCCCCCCAACCCTCCCCCGATATTCTACCGCCCTCCTCTGCCTTTCCCTTGACCTAAGTCGTTATCCGTGCCAAACTTCCACAACAGGCGAGAGGAAGTCTGACGAAAGAAGGCATATCTCACAGAGAAGCCTAAATTATATTTGCCTTCTTTATGATACCATGGATATTTTCCAGAAGGCGCTGTGATAAGCGAATTGTCGTAAATGGAATCTCTCTCTCTCGATTTCACAGAGTCCGCGGTATAAATGGCAATGCCGATCATCCCTCTGGAGAAGTGTTCCAAACCTACTCGCGTAACCGTCACGTAGAACGAGAGTCATTGCCGCAACGTATCGACTGCCAACGCGCCGCTGAGTTAACTTGGTCTCGGTTTAAAATGTTCCTGAGGCAAATCCCGCCCCGCAGAGTGTGTGACTAGAAGAATACGCTCTGTTGCTCAACGTGAATTGAGAAAGGAAAAGGAACATCCAAATAGTTACTGGAAGTTACTATTTGTTAGTGTCACATCCAGTTAGGAGTGAACTAACCGGAACTGTAGTCAGCAGCCCCAAACCTGTCGTCTTATCTCCCCCTCTCCCCGAGAACTCGTGTTAACGCCACCCAAACCACCCCGTCTGGACCTGATTTGTCGTCTCTCCAATCCATCACAATTAATGGTAATCTGTAAACCCAGTGTCCCTCTATTCTTAAATTACCTATTTAATTAACAGTGGTTGATACTCCCATTGAGTCATTATAAATCTAGACGCTGAATGTCAGTGTTATCCTCCCCGCCTTTTTTTAAAGAGATTCAAGTGAGTCATTCCCTGATATTGTTATTTATAATTGCTGTCAACCAGGACTAATCCGTGTTTAATATTTAATCCTTAATTACCTAAATGCCCGTTTAACTATTGCTACTAATTATTATTTTGGTGTAAAGTTAAGTTTATTTTTGTACGTGTATTTATTTGTGGCTCCTCCTTTTTGACGTACCCTTGGCAAGACTTTAATTAGGAATCCCTTAGGCTAATTTATTCAACCTGTATTATGCACTCTTAGAAGTTAACAAACACAAACCTCCCCCCAGTAACAAGTGGGACTTTTATAGTGAGGATCCTAGCCGTGGCACAACTCGCCTCTAACCAGCCTTTGCACGTTCAGTAGGAATTAAAGCCTTGATATATATATATATATATATATATATATATATATATATATATATATATATATATATATATATATATATATATATATATATATGATCGTAGATTGAGTCATAGGGTCTCAATACCATCGACTTAAACAAAAGCGGTTTGTCTAGATTAAGGACTAGAATAATTATTGGACCAGACTATGAGCAATTCTACGACAATGTGGCATACTGTTACGGAAAGTTCTTAAATGCACCATCCGTTATGTTCAACATATTTAGACCTCACCAAATTTTCCTTGTGATTTCTCTTCCTTGATTCTATTTTGCTACCTCCATTTTTTTATCCATTACTCATTTAACATTCTTTAGATTTCCTTTCATCCCCTCATCCCATCATATTCCCCGAGGTCTATTTCCTTCTCAACAAGTAAAAATACAACTCCAACCAGACTACAGAAGCAGATTACCAGACTATTCAAAAGTAAAAGAATTACAGCATATACAGCAATTTGAAGTTTATGCACTACACCCATTTGCATTGTATGCAAAAAAATCTATTTGCAGTTAATAACAATTTTCATTCTATGCACAAATTCTATTTTCACAAAAAAAAATAATTTGCCGTGTAATTAAAACCACCAACTACAATTAATATAAAACTGCATTGTACACACATCATCAATTTTTAGTGCATACGAAATGCCCATTTTCGAAGTATTAACAGTGTATATTTATATTGTACTAGTATTTCAAGAGGCATAATGATTATCATCTAATTCACCGTTTTATAATAATAATAATAATAAAACTGGCCCTTTTCAGATGCGATGGGCCTCGCAGAGTGCTCCTCTCTTATTAAGAGAATGCTTGACGAAAATGACTTCAAAGCTCTCTTAAAAATGCTAAGAAACGGAGAATATCGCATAGAAGCCAGC